>WBNH01006944.1:29636-158984 GCA_013401255.1 Urocolius indicus
TAAGCACGATTAATAAACGAAGCATACTGATCACTCATATTGAGTGACTGTGTCTTCCTTCCGTCGGCGACACATATATATATATTATAATAACAATTATTTATATTATCAAAATTAATGTAAATATATACTGTTCTAACCATAACAACTTTCATAGACTGAAATTTTTTTATTCAGATTTTAACTAAATAAGCCACGTTAGGTAGAAAACTATGATAGAAAAAGAGACAAATTTCTTGACATCAGCTTCATTCCTACTGCTTTTACATATCTGCTACTTGGGAAGCAGGAGTGGATGCTAGAAAATGTGAGGTCTCAGTTTTCCAAATCTCAAGGGAAGAAATTTTAAGGAAAATGAACAGTCTTCTCATGGTAGCAACACTTACCATCCTCAACACATTTTTGCTCACAGTCTGTCTGAGGGAAGAGCTTTACAAAGGGTAGTCCTTACCTGACTCTCACCCACAGATCTGGAAGCTGGGCAACAGTGATGGAGCAGCAGATCTTACAGAAAGGTCTGACCTCAAAAGTGCTCTCCAAGGGGTATGTGCCATGGTCCCAAAACAAACCTCTTCGTGACCTTCAAGAGCCATTCACTCCTACTTTGTCTCTATTCAAGAACAGATGCATGGGAAGCTGCTCACCAAAGCAGGTCTTGGCATGAGCAGGTTTTTGCTTCAACTTGTTTAGACCCTGCTAAATAAAATGTCATTGAAGTGAATAGAAGCAAACTTAAAAATTACTGTTTTATTGCCAAACTATACTCTCAAATTATACATCCCCAATAATTGCTTGACTGATGCATCTAAGCATATATCTTTCCTATCCACATTAATTAATGAGTTGGTCCTCAAGAGCTTAAAAAAATATTCCTTCTCCTTCCCTGGAAATGATGTGTAAGACTCTAGAGTATTTCCACATAAAAGTCCGTCTAATATTTATATTTCATTAAAATATACTTTTTAAATTTGGTAGTTATCCATTAAGTCCCACAGGTCTTAACTATGTTCACAAAAGGTTGTGAATAATTCATGACATCAAGTACACAGTTAATATCACTATTGTTTTTTGTGTTGCATGCACTGTCCATGAACTGAGCATGGATTTCTCAGGTGCACTTCCCAAGCACAAGCTTTGCATCTTTTCAATGAGCAGTGCTTAGCCTGCAAGGAAGAGGCTGACAGAGATTCAGGAAGGAGTTGTTGCACTTTTTTTGCAAATCAGTTCAGCGTGTAACAGAGACTTGGGCTTTTGAATGATGGAGCTCAACAAGTTTCTGTCTTCCTATAGCCTCTTTAAAAAACTTTGTGATATGATGCTCAGACACTCGTTTGTTTTTTTTTCACATAGTAAGATGCTTCAAGATAAAGGACTGAAAAATGCTCAAATTTCATCTATTCATCCACTCCTTTCCCTGCTGCCGTTCCATGTCCCATGTATATCAGAAGAAAAGTGACACAGAGTATGAAAGCAAAGCTGTTTTAAACCTTGCCCTTCTAGCCCACAGTAAATTTAATTTTCATCAAATTACTAGTCTCTGTCATAGATGCAGGTGTGAATGTCACCAGAAGACATGCATTGTCAGTTTTTATTTCATCATGCACTGAAATCAAGAGGCAATTATTCATGTTTAATATCTGAACTTTAAATAGCTTTAAAGATGTTGAAGTAGGTGTCCACTTAAATAAAAAAAGTGGAAATAAATTTTAAAATTCTAGTAGGTTTCAGCTGATAAGACGAGGGGAAATATCACTTTAATAAAGACCTGCCATAAAATGGACAAGTAATTTTTTTGCTTTAAATCTCTTCAAGTTTTCAGTAGAGCTCACCTCCGCTTCTCGTTCTTCTGTAGAATTATAATCAGTGCCTAAACCATGGAGAAGATTGCTACCTAAATCATGGAGACATGTTGTCTTAAAACAATAAATGATCATCAGTGCCCAATTTTATTTTAGTTTTTGAGAAGGAGATGGGCAATGAATGACTGCAAAAAAACAAACAGAATTTATTTATTTATTTCACAGTGCACAAAGAAATACTGAAAGTTTTTGGGTTTTTTTTAAGTTTAATGTTGCAAGTCTCAATGTTTTGGAGGTTATGTTTGATTTGTTTTAAGGGGTTGTTATTTTAAGATGGTCTAACATTTTTCTTTTCTGATTGAACGTAGCTGGGATGGAATTCTAGAGGAGCAGGAGCTCACTGCCCTGCAGTTGAAGGCACAATTCACTAATGTTTCTCTGGTCCCATCAAGACTGCCAAAGCAGAGCAGAAATCTCCTAGGACAAGCCTTCCTGCAGGCGTTTAGAAGGTTATTTTTGACGTCCTGAAGAAAACTGAGAACAGAGTTTAGAGCAAAATGAAGAGCAGTCTAAAGCATTAGAGAAGTCTTTCTGTGATATTGTGATCTAGTTCCAGTTAGTGTGTGTTTGCTGTGAGGAGCAGGGACTCTCCCATCCCCTATGGTGCTGCCACTTTTGCTCTGGGACCTGGATCAATGATGAGAGCACAAAACAGGTCAGGATGGAGCTGTCTCCCTCCTTGTTCTGGCTATCACGACAGCTAATGTTCCTGCACTAAGAAAAAGTGTCAAAACCTTCTGGAGTCAATGGAAAGAAAGTCTTATTAATGCCACTAACTTTTATTTTATATTTTGTAACTTCAACTCAGATCAAAGTTAGAAGCTTGACATATGCAGGCTGTAAACCCCTGAAGGCCAATCATCAGCCAAGCCTAAACCATGACTTTCAAAATGACAGGCAAGGAGAGGCTTACAAAACTTGACCTGTCTTAGGCACATCAGCTTGTGACACTATATCCAGATTAATAAATACTCTTTACTGTGGACACATGCAAAGGGGCTATTTGACTATAAGAAGCTGCCATATGGCATAGCCACTACACCTGCAGTGTTGCAAGGAATGATGGATCGTGTGCTCTAGCAGTTAAATGGTGTCATCTGTTATTTGGATGAGAGTGGCAGAGACAAACATGTAAGCTGGGTAACTCATCTCCTCAAAAGGTTTTAAATAATACACTGAGATTTGGAAGAAACAGCTGATGAGCTAATCGTTCACTGTGATACTGGAGAGCTGAACGGTCTGTTTGGGGCACAGAGCGGTGCAGAGCAACAGTCTCTGAAACTGAGGGGGATAAATGCTGCACAGCTTGGAGCTCCTGCAGCCATATCTCTCCCAGGACAGAGATGGGCTGGCAGAAATATATGGTGTCAATATATATGCTGTGGATGAAGGAGTACCCATTTCCATCCCAGTGAAAAGAGATCTAGAGATAGCCTAAATATTTCAGGGCTGAGGCCAGTTTTGGCAATGCTATATTACCACAGGAGATTCCAAATTCCTCACCTTGGAGAGCTGAAGGGCAGAAAGGATTGTAACATTGATTTCAATTGACTAAGGAAACAAGTTATCAAATGGTAATGGTCCCTGTTTCACAGAGCACTTTATAGTCAAACCTCCATAACCGTCCATGAGCACCCCTTCAGCAGCAGAGTGGAGGGCTGTCCCTCTGCATATCTGCAGAGAGAGGATTTATTTCTGCCACATTTTCAAAGTAGCTGAGAAAAGAAACCTCAGAGAGCACATGCAGCATTAGGCTTTTGGCGTGAGATAGTGGATATGTTGGGACAGTTCACTGGACATAGTCACAAGCTGGTGGCTGGTCACGGGAGAGTGAATAAACAGCTTAAACAGTGAGAAAGTGGCAACTTTTGTGGTGTCTTGTCTTTAGCAGTCTGGCATTGATGTGCATGGCAGCTAAAGGAAGAGAGTGCAATCCACCACATCATGATCCTTGCTACAGTTGTGGCCCTCACCTGCTTTGCAGCCTACGCTGGGCTGAACTTCAGCCCTTGAGTGTCAGGTTAGTTCCTTAGCTGGAAGATGTGTCTTGCCAAATAATCCTGCTGCTGAGACTACCAAGGTGTTATGAACTATTTCTGCTAGAAAGCAGTTATTTGCTGGAGGAGGTCCTGGGAGTAGTCTTCATTCTGCCACCCTGGAAAACTGCATTTCTCAAATGTATGTCATTACCTTTTAATTAAAAAGAAGGAAGAACCTACATTACTGACTGCACTTTAATAGTTTACTACTGTCTTTTTGGTTTAGACCACACACACTACATGAACTCTCCAGTACTATGTGTTCAAATATCATTCCCTTGATCAAAGCACAGATGTGGGTTTCTTTCCTTTCAGGATGCTCTTAAGTGAATAACCATTTTATAGCATGCATAGAGCAAGTAGCAGAATCTGTTTGATTTCTCTTGGCCAGAATACACAGGAGAAACCAATGGAAAACCACACAGACCAAAAGAGCTTTTAAAAATACATCTTACTTAGTATAGGGAGCATTCATGTGAAATTACAGAGGAAGAAACTGAACTAGCAGTATTGTCACGTAGAATGGTTCCATAATTGAAGAAAAGTGTGAGTGAAATAAGTATAAAATAAAGGTTCAGTAAATAGAAGAAACAAGCAACACTATCATAGGTGGCTGACAGCAAGCTGAGCCTCACCACTAAAGGCAATCTGAGAAGAAGAGAGGGCATTTTCTGCGTGTCGGGAGATCTTTCCTGCTGTGGGATCTGTGCAGATGTTTATCAACAGTTGCAATGTACAGGGCAAAACAAACTGGTTTGAGAAAACAGTTTCCAGGTGACATTGCATCTTTGCAAAGAGGCAGGTGAAGCCCTAAGAAATCAGTCACATTAAGGCAGAGCAGCAAGCACAGCTTTCTGAGGCAGCAAGGATCTGCCAACACACAAATATACTAAGCAGCAGCAGCTGCAAAACTTCATAAATAAGAAAAGACATATCTGCTTATTGGAAGCAGCAGTTTCCCCTAGACATGGTTGAAATCATTGAGATACGTTAATCAATAGGGGAGGAATCTGGGAAGGCTTTGAGGGGACAGCTAAATTTCCCAGGTCCTGTTGGATACATTATCAGAAGAATAAGTCAACATAGCTGGAGCTTTTTTTGACAGGTTCTGTCCCTCACTGTTGCACTGCTGCCTGACCTCTGCCTCAGTGCAAAAACACCCTTCTTGGCAGAAGCTGAACATTTGGGAGGTTTGTAGAGGTAGGTTAGATGGCATTTAGTGACAGTAATGGCAGAAGCAATATGGATGTGCACAGCACATTCACACATGATCATGTTGGCATTCCCAGGCATCGGAGCTGCCTCCAGAGATTATGTCTTTAGAAAGAATAAATGGGTACTAGCAAGAATGTAAGCAATTAAAGACTTCATCCCCATGTTCACTGGCTTCTGAGCTCAGTTCTGACTTACATTTGTTTCCTTTGACACGTTCTGAAGGCTTCTGCTCGCTGGAGATTGCAGACTTTGAGCTATTAGTCACAGCCATTAGAGGTTAGGTTTGTCCTCTAGTCATTAATAAGAGCAAACACCTCCTTTTAGTTTAAGAAGACACTGTCAACTGACCAGTTTGAAGGCAGTGAGGAAAGGGCTGGCACAAGTCAGTCTCAGGGCTATAATTGCCTGAGACATTTTGTTTGTGTTCCTTCCAGCTTTTTCCAGAATATCTTCTTTCTTTTTTGTGTTGTGGAAGGCCTAAAAACACAGCAGGGGAACAGCTACTCAAATAGAAGTACTGTCAAATCAGAAAGGGAAAAGTAGGACATTCTTCCCTTCATCTTTTATAGTCATAAGCTGAATTATGAATAAGAATGACGAGTAAAACAATTGTGATTTTTAAATCAATCCTAACAGTAATAGGATTTCTTTTCCTCCCTTCATGTGGATAAATTTTTATTCTGATAATCTTATAAGCATGAGACTAAAAGCTTGCTCCTCATTCTCACTTGTTTTGCAGAGGGGGAAGTAAGGAGAGGAGTGGACTGGAAGTGTTCTGCACCTGTCATCAGAAACAACCTTTCATGTCACAGCAGCTTTTTCAAGCATCCTGTGATGTCCTGTGCAAAGTCAGGATGCAATTAAAACCCTGTGAAGATCTTTTGTGAAATCTCACCCATGTCAGATTAGACAATAGGTAAAATGTTCACCTAGGAGAGTCACTTTTAAGTTTCCATTTAGAAGCAAAACAGAGACTTGAATAGAGTGGGAAAGACTCTCAAATGCCCTGCAAATATCTGAATGGTCAATTATCCTCTCTTTTTTCTGATCTGAAATTTTGTCTCAGATCCAAGAAAAAAAATTCTCTTAAATGCTGATGTGTGTCTTCCCACAAGAATTTCTGGTGGTAGTGAATTAACACTTTCCAAAAACACCCAGCCAGTTCTGCATATTCTGAATTATGTGGTTGTTTTATAGTGTGTGTGTTTGTGATGTAGAGATCGAAATTTTCTTCTTCTTCCCCATTTTCTGACTGATTTCACCCATTCATTTCTTATTTTGCTTCAGAATGAAAAAAAAAATGGAGATGTGATAAAGGTCTGCACTTTCAGATTATTCCAAGTAAACACAGAAACACAGAATCATGAGATGGTAGTGATCAGAAGGGACCTTTACAGATCACCTAGTCCAACCCTCTGATAAAGCAGGTCTGCCTTGATCAAGTCACACAGGAATACGTCTTTTGAAAACCTCCAGAGATGGAGACTCCACAACCTGTCTGGGTAGCCTGTGCCAGGGCTCCCTCACCCTCACAGTAAAGAAGTTTCTCACGTTCCAGTGGAACTTTCTGTGTTCCAGCTTGAGCCCACTACCTTATGTCCTATCACTTGGCACTACAGAAAAAAAAGACTGGCCTCATTCTCTTGATATCTGCCCTTATGTATTTATAAGTGTTGACAAGATCCCCTCTCAGTCTTCCATTCTCCAGACTAAACAGCCCTAGGTCTCTCAGCCTTCCATTACCCTAATCATCTTTGTAGCCCACCACTAGGCTCTCCAGAAGTTCTCTATGATCCTTGAACTAGGAAGCACAGTACTCCAGGTGAGGTCTCACCAGGGCAGAGTAGAGAATGAGGAGAACCTCCCTTGACCTGCTGGCCACACTCTTCTTGATGCATCTCAGAATGCCATTGGCATTCTTGGCCATGAAGGCATGTTGCTGGCTCATGTTTGATTTGCTGTCCACGATGCCCTATCTAAATAACATTAGTGTGGTGGAGGACAGGTTGAAACCAGACAGAGGGTACATTTGGGCTGACTGTGGGACACATTCCAGGCCGCATAGAGGTGTTTGTGGCTTCCTTCATGTGGGGAGGTGAGGGCAGAGGGAGGACCTGGGCTCAATTCCGTTGTCCCCAGTGGAGTTTCAACTAAGCAATGATGGTGTAAAAGATGTGGTAAGTGTTATTTCTAGATAACAGGGGCATGGTTTACAATGGAATCATGGCAGAATTGAAATATAGTCTGTAAACTTCTCAAAGGTCCTCAGAGTAGATACATGAAAACAGCACACATATATACATAGACTAAGTTTATCTCTGGACCAAATTCTATGAAGTCTATCATAAATATACTTGATACAATTTATTATTCTTGTTAATTAAGAGCCACAGACTTACATTTATTATGTGTTTTATCAGGAGATCAGAACACCACTGAACAGCTCTTCATGTTGAATAGACTGGTTTTGCCAAATCTTCTACTAACTAATTGGGGAACACTGGAATGAAAGAATCATTCTTCAACCAAGATGTCAAAAATATTTACAACTTTTGTGATAAGAACCTGGTCTCTATGATACTGTCTTCTTTATAAGCACCAGAATAAATATACTGTATTTTTTAATATTAATTTAATTCCTGTAATGCTCAGAGATATTGAGGAAGGACGTATTTGGACACTAAAGGTCAATCCCTACATCAAAGAACTTATATCTTAAGATAACATCTGAAATATAACGATTTTTTTAATTAATATTCCTGCAAATACAATTCTTCATTATTATTTCTATTTTGAGCAGTTAATATGCATGTCAGGCAAAACTGTAATACTTCTACATTTTTTGTCAAGAGATTTTTTTTCATGGATTTTTTTTAAAATTCAGAATATTCTACTCAATTTTCTGACAAATCAAAATGTCTTTAATAATTATTTGTTTAGCAAATATTAGATATTTTCTTTAGTAAGGAGATTTAGCTGGTATCTACCCAGATCATTCTTATCCCATAGAGTAAGAAATGCACTACTCATTATTTTGTTGATGCATAAAACGTACTGCTATCTGCATTCATTAATTAAATACACATTATTTGTTAAATAATAGAATATATCATTTATATTAGAAATGGAGCTTTAGAGATGCATGCCAAATGTCAAAGGATTTGACTAAATAATATAATTGTTGAAATTATGCAACTTAAAATTGTTGTCTCTCTAACAAAAGAAGAAGGCTTTAGCTACAGGAATTGTAATTCCCTAATACTGACAACTTTGAAATAAAATAATTCCAAGTGGAAAGCTTATAGGAAGATTTTTGCAGGGGACTGGAACATCTTTCATACAAGGAAGGGCTGTGGGAACTGGGGCTGTTTAGTCAGGAGGAGACTGAGGGGAGATCTTATTAACATTTGCAAATATCTAAAGGGTGGGCGTCANTATTGCAAAGTAGTAGTAGAAACATTGATTTTTATATCACTCTAAAAGTTCCTTCTCTGTTCCCAGAAAGAGTATACCTTACTCATATTTTCTTTTCTCCTCAACTTTCCAAACTTTACATTATCAGCCTCTAACAAATACAGAGAAAACAAGAAACCTTTTTTTACATTGCAAGGCATAGATCTGCAGCAGGCTGTTGGAGCTCCAAAGCAATCATGGACAGGTTAATGTCTTCACCGGTAGCATTAAGGTCCTGGAAACCAAAGGAGGTGCAAATGCAGCCCAGGGGGTGGAATCATTTCTAATGGACAATGCAGAAGAGGTGGGGAGGACGTGGGTTTGTGAGAAAATGAGCCTAGCATCCCACAGCATGAGGCTTGGTGGTCCATCACCTCCTTTTGTACACAACTTCATTCATACACGTTCTTTCCTGTGCTCCCTTTCAGTCTGAGTTGCCCAAGTCTGAGATAATTCACCTGCTTTCCCATTTTTGCCAAAAGGAGAGTAACTAAATGGAATATTTTCTCTACAAACACTTCAGACAGTAACCATCTTCCTTTCATACTTCACGGTTTTAAACTTTCAGGCATCTTCTTGGTGTAGGTACTGAAAACAAAGGGCCAGAAATTATGCCAGGACCATGAGTGGAAGAAGTTACAAGTCCACCAACTTTGGGCAGGCTCTGTTGAGAAATCTCCAGTAACTTTTTCACCTGAGAAGAGGAACTGCTTTTCCCCACAACTAAGACTGTCAAACTGAAGCTACTCAAGCTACATAAGCTGGTGGCAGCGCATCTGTCATATATCCTCACAGTCGCCTGGCAGAGGTGAGTCCTGTAATCCTGCCCTTGATGAGTCTAGTTTTGGATCAAGCAAAGTTATGAGAAATTGCAGTAGCAACAGAGAGACAGAAGCATGTGTACACATAGATGTACAAAGAAAGTAGAGGTTTTTTCAGTGTGACTCAGAATAAGCTGTCAATGGGGTCAAGAAATAAGTGAGAAATGAGAAAACCATATGCCATGTAATGGCTTCAGCATTCAAGGTTGGGCTTTTCAAGTCATTATTCTCAGGATCATTAAAGATCAAAAGTAAATTTATCCATGTCATTCTATCTTGTATACTCTACCACTGTTTAATATTTAAATGGTGACTCCCATATATGTGTTTGTGTTTACTAGAAATGGAGGTGATGAGCAGAGATCTGATAGTCTTTTTTATTATTAGAGCTTCTTGGAAGTTTAAACTTCTAAATCATATGCAAAAACTATTAAAATAATACTATCAAAGACTCCGTCTTTCGGAGATTCAGTTCATAAATATGCACTTTGGTGGAGGAAATGCAGACCCTTTTATGCAGTATGAATGTCATCAAGGAGATATTCTCATGCTAATTATTACAGAAAATTTATAGCTGAACAGCTCTCAGATAATGTTAAGAAATGGCAGGGGCTTATTTCCGTATTTTTCTATTCTTCTGCTAAAGCTCCTGTTAACCACTTTTCACAAGCTCTGCTATTTCATTTGCAACTTGCCATCTCTGGGGAGGGGTTTGTAGTTTGGCAATAGTTGTTGGGGGTAGTACAAAGCCCTGACGGCCCTGGGAAGCCCTATCTGGAACCTGCACAGATTCACCTAAATGGGACTAAAGCCCCATTTCAGCCCAGCCCAGGACACTCAGTCCTTCCTCAGTTGACCTGAGGGTGCAGAGCTTCCTGTGACATCCCTGTGTGTGCTGTGCCCGTGCAAGTGGTAGGTGTATGGTTTTGTGTGGAGACATTTCTGGTAATGGGGAAGGGACTGTAAAGATGGCTTCTGGAAGATGTTGCTCAAAACTTTCCCTGGCTCTGAGTATGATACACTTCTGGGGTGGAGCCATTTGGGTGCTTCCATGATCACTTTTTCAGAAGAAGCTGGAAGAGGAGGGTTCTTCCTCTTTTTCTGTCCTTCCTTTTTTTTTCTGACTGGTGGTTGTGGAAGGAGTTGGAGGAGAAGCAACTATGCAGACCCCAAAGTCATCAAGGAAAGAGAGGTGGAGGTGTGCTGGAGCAGAGAATTTCCTGTGTACTGTACAGGCTGTACCCCTGCACCCTTTGGAGAGAAGTGGTGAAGCATAAATTTGTGGAGGACTCCACACCAGTGGTGGTGCCTATGTCTAGAGGAGGTGGTGTTGCAACAGATGGTGCACAGAATGCTGATGGCCACAGACCAGTCCCATGCAGTTTATGAGCAGAAGCTGTAGCCTTTCAGAAGAATCCATCCTGCAGAGGTTTGTTAAGGACCCCATGTGGGGGCAGGGGAAGAATGCAAGGACTTCTCTTCCTTTGAGAAGAGAGAAGCAGCAGAGACCATCTGTGAGAGACTGACCACATCCTCCGTTCCTATTCCACCCGAGCCGCTGAGGGGGAAGGAGGTAGAGATACAGGCAGCAGCGACCTGGGGCCCAGGAAGAAGGGAGGAGTGGGGAAAGGAGAGCTTAAAGTTCTGATTGTAATTTTCTCATCATCCTACTCTGATCTTGCTTTCTGTTCTGTTCTGTTATGTTCTGTTTTTTGTAGGTAGTAGAATAAACTTTCCTTGCCGTCCTCTCTGAGTAGTGGAGTCTGTTTTGCCCAGAACCGTAACTGGCAGCGAGCCCTCCCTGCCCTTGTCTCGATCCACAAGGTTATCATTTTTCCTCCCATTTCACTGGGACCTCCGCCGTTCTATTGAGGGTGGAGGTGAATGGGGAACACCAAGCAAGATACTACATGGTGCTTCATTGCCAGCTAGGCGTAAACCATGACAATATCGTATCTGCTTTTGTGCTTAGCCTGGGTAACAATGCTAGGAGAGTAATCCATCTCAGCCCATGGTGATATCCATCATAAAGTATCAGCTACTGTTGATAAGAACATGGAATATCAGGCTCTGGCATGAGATGCATATGCATGATGAAATCAGAGGATTAGGTTGTGATGACCCAACTTACTTTCCTGACCTCTCCTATTTGCACCTCTGTGTCGTTAATGAGACAAAATCCCAGCAGTCTGCAAAGAAGCTGAACACTGAAGTGTATGCTTGTAGCAGTAGTTGTGAGCATCTTGGGCTGGAAGAGACGTAGAAAATAAACAAGTGAGGGAAAACAGCTGAAGGCAGAACAAGTTTAATATGTTCTTCCTTTTACATTGGGGTAGGCAGGACAAGTGTGTGCCAAATTCAAAGTTGACTGCCAATGGCCATTACTATGTAAGTAACTTTAGCTTGCCAGCCCAGTGCACAAGGCTGACTGACCTTGGCAGCCATGTGTCAGTATTATTCTCCCACAAATCCAGTATTCTTTGGCAGTTTCTGCAGTCCTCTGAACAGAGGCAGGCTTTTCAGTTTGTAGAGTTATCTATTCCTTTTTGTTCCCCTTTTCTTTCAAGAAGCAAGGAAAAAAACAAAATTGGATTCTTTGTCTGTTTTAAGGGACGTTAAAGCAAGGAAAAATCTCTTAATTTGCTGTATTGAGAGGGCAGTTGTGGAGCTGAGTAGCATATAGGAAATTTATGAAAAGCAATCAGCTGAAATGGATGCTGGAATAAATGGATTTAGGAAGTAAAGGAAGAATAACTCAGGCTGAGCATTCTGACAAGGTTGCTTTGTTCATATTTCCTCTGAGTGGGTGCAGACTCTGTTGCATTTTACTATCAGTACAGATCCTGAACAAGACTCAAGGAAAACTAAAATGTGGATAAGTGTGAGCCAGAAAACGTCAGATTTCCAGGTCAGGGAACTTGCAGAAAAATAAATGAGGGGAAAATAAAGTCCCCTTTTGTCTGTAGAATTGCATCTGCAATAATTGGCTGATGAACCACGGTTTAATTATAGCAACACAACACTGAATGATGGCGAGGTCTGTCAGAATTTTACCACCCTTGGTCTACAAAGCTGGTAGAGTACCATTTTTTTAACCAAATCACAGCTGGGTTTCAGAGCATGTCCCATTCTGAGAAACCTGCACTCTGGGACACAGGTGTCCCACTGTAGCCTTTACAGAGGATTTGGTCTCTCTGAAGCTGTCCAGAGATAAGCGTCACCCTTTTGTGCTCCAAATTTGCTTTTCATTTGGATGAACTGAAAATCAGAAAATAAGTAGGGTAACCTGAAAAGCTCAGGTGAAGGCTTGCCTGCTGCATTTTATGAGCTTCTTACAAGCCCTTTTGGAAAAATACGTGAGACAGCACTGAGGTGTCTGAGTCTCGGCACAGTGGCCAGCATGGCAATGCAATTTGACAATTTTCTTCCTCACACCCAAAGGCACCTGGTTGCCATCTCCTCACCCTGCACTGGCAGGCTCATCTGTCAAGGCTTTCAACTATTGCTGCGAAAAGGCCATTTACTCTCTTGTCCCTTTATCCTGAATACAAATCACTTTGAAATAAATTAATAGTTAAGTCTGAGTCTTAGCCACTAATACTGAGTATTGTTTCATTACTGTTTGTGTCTGGCTTATGTTTTATACATCCAAATGGAAAACGTAATATGAGTTTGCCCACTCTTGCTCTTACCATCTGCTGCCAGGGTCCTTGAGTATGGTGTGGCCATGTCACATAACACTTGAAATATAACAAACACATGGTAAAAGGCAGGTGTATATATGTATATAGAAAAAAATAAACAACCTCCTTGGGACAAGGAAGGAAGAATACTTGATGTTCAAACTTATGTAATTGCAAGTATGCTTCAGGCATTAACAAGATTTTGATTTATTTAAAGCAGGTCAATTTCATTTAAATGTGGATAAAAATCTCACTTTGCTATATCTTTCATCTTTGTTCAAAAAACATGTATTTTTAACCACCCCTCTTTCTATGTCCAATGGTGATTCAAGTGTCTAATTCTGTTAAGATGAATTTTGAATTTGCAGTGTGATCCTGTTATTGTTGAAGATTCATCTATCCCTTATACATCTCGGATGTACCCTGATGAAGGATCAGTCCTGTCTTTTGTAGTAGGATATTGGTCTGTCATACTATTATAATAAGGATAGCCAGAGTATTCTGAATACAAATGCTCTATTGCCAAACTGGTGCCCTCGGTTTTCTCACCACTTTCAAACCTTTCAGCTGCCAGCAATCATTTGTCATAAAAAAACCCTTTACATATGCCACTTGCAGGACATGAATCAAGCTACTCATAAGAATACTTAAGAGTTTGGGTTTGGTTTTATTTCTTGCTGGTTTTCTGCTGGTGGAATGAGTTCTGATTTTAGTTTGTCACCTAGCTATAGTATAAGTGCTAAAAGAAGGCAACAACATGGGATAATAAAGAAGAATTTATGTCCCATGTGCTTCCAGACTATGATCCTGCCAGGGTCTCCAGGGAGAGATCTTCCAACAGCACTATGGAGACTGCAAGAGCTTGCTGAGACCCACCAGCAGAATTGGGGCTGCAGGGCTTGACCTCTCTGAGTGAAATCAGCTAAGAGAGAGTACACAAATGTACTTGTTCAAAATTAGAAACAATTCTCTGCGTTTATATGGGAGTTGTAAAGGAGTGTCATATGTGAGGACAGCATAATCTTCCTTCCTTTTAAACAAAAACTTTTAACATTTTCTTTTAAAAAAAGAAGAATTATAGATTGTGGTTTTCTTTCAGCACTCTATAAGCTTCTACTTCTTTTGTATCTTAATAAGGAAAGTAAAGCCGAACTGGAGTTTTACTATATTAAATCAGAAACCTAGACTGGAATGAAAGATAAGAATCCAATAACACCAAAAAGACACTAGAATAGAATTGGTTATAAAAGATTTATGCGCTAGGATTAGGAGGTTGAAAAGGCAAAAACTTTAGTGTTCATTCATGCAAGAATGTCAAATCACCAGCCTAAATAAGGAATATGACAGTAATAAGATTTCAAAAGCGGGCATTTTCAGGTAATGCTGGCATAATAAATAGAGGTCATAAAAGCTTGATCGAAGTATATTGCAGGGATGTTAATGGCCAAGATGGTCACCCATCTGAACTTTGAAAATGTATTTTACAACCTGTTTTAATAAACAGCTAATAATTCAAGACATATTTATATGCCCCCATAAGACTATGCTTCCCAGACTTGCTTTCCTTATCTGTATCTCTGGAGTCCTTGCCTAGTGGAAGGCAGTGCCAGTTTTCTGAAGGATCTGCTGCAGGGATAAACAATTCATGTACTTTTTACCTAGTCTGGGGTGAAAAGCATGCAATTGTCCTGAAAGTTGGATGAGGGAGGAACTTTCAAGTGCTAACAAAGGACACCTGACCCTGAGTTACTAGGGATGGAGCTTTTAATTCAGGATAGCACATGGGATATGGCAGGAAAGCAGAGTTATTTAACTCATCAGAAAATTAAGTCTTCTCCCTGCTAGCATGCATATACATTTGCTTTGAACACCAAATACCTTAACAACATCAAGCTCAGTGGTTGAAACATAAAAAAAAAAAATCATACTAAAGATCCTGCCCTTCCTACAAAATCTGCTTTCTGAGTCAGATTGTAACAAGAATAAAAAACATATTTACAGCATGCAAGGCATGGCAGGTACTTCAGACCACTGCTTAAATCCCTTACAACTGTCTCTACATATCACGCCAGACTATAAATCTAAGGGGAATGACTATGTAATTTATAGCTGAGCCTCTCAGAAAAAAAAAAAGGCTAAAGCTTGGCAGTCTCTTTTTTTTCAGACAACAGTGCTAAGAAGCAGCCCAGGAGCTTTAGCCGTAGCACAAGCCTTACGTTTCTGCATCATCTCTTGCTGACCAACAAGCCTTCAGTGCTCAGAGGCGTCAGGAATGGAGGTACTTAGGGGGGGCCGAGGAGGGATGGGGAGGGGCCAGGGCTAAGGCAGGTCAGTTTGAATGGGGAGGAAGGAGAAGGCATGAAGCGGCCACATCTCGGTCTTTCTGGTCTGTCTGACAAATTAGCCGGTGCCTGCTGCTGCGCGGGGCAGCACTGACATCTCATGGCAGTCGGCACCATTGCAGTCGCCCCACGGCCCGGCAGCGGGGACTGGCCAGTGATACCCGGGGAGGTATCGATCGGTCTCTGCCGCTTCCCCACCCCCCTCGACACTCCTGGTACCTGTACTACACAATCACAGAATCACAAGCACTGGAAAGGACCTCGAAAGATCATCTAGTCCAACCTCCCCCCCCCCCCACCAGAGCGTGTAATTTTTTGGAAGCGATTCCTGCGGTCGTAAGAGCTAACGCTGCTCCCTTCAGCAGAGAGGTAACCCGGTCTCAACACTAACATTCCTCCTCCTTTATGAGCTGTTTGCGGCTGCAGTTACAGAGCAGCAGCCACCGAAGTGGGGCTTTTTTTCCCCATCACCAGCAGGAGAGAGGCAGGTGAGCTGTAGTGTCGTGCAGACAGTGCTCTAATTAAAAATGCTCTTCACTGGCATGTACAGAAGGTTAAGAGACAAAAAATACTGGTTTCTGTTTGAAAAATGTTCAAAGCTCAACGTTTTTACAAAAGCTCGAAAAATTCTTCTGAGAGTACAAGCTAGTTAGTCGTTAAATTGGTAGTTTATTTATTTTCTGAGAGAAAGAGGAGGCGGGGGGGGGAAGCGTGTGGGGGACACATAGGAGTTGACAGAGCACTTGTGTTATTCACCATGCAGCCAGAAGCAGAAAATAAAGAGGCAATTAAAAGGTCAGAACCAATAATAGTATGCTGGCAACCTGCAGAATCTGTAGAGCAGGTGTTTGTTCTCTTGGTATTTTTACTGCAAACCGTCATTAAAGCTGTGTGACACCACCAGTTCTCATGCTACAATTATTTGACATCTTCAATGTTGAAGACAGATTATATCTTCAGTAATTTGGTCCAAGACAAATTGTCACTATTTCCTTAAGAAAACCCTGCTTTTCATGAGGAAATTATTGAGTGCCAACTGAGGGATTTTTCATGAATTTAGTCCAGGCAACCAGACAGAATCATGCTTTTATTATTTACTTCCACTGTATAATCACCTTTTCATTGAAGATGACAGCTTTCAGCCAAGAATGTCCAATATTTTTCTCAGGAAAATAAGACAAACAGGAGGCAAAAAGGCAAAAATATATTGAGTTTTCTGAGGCTTAAGCAAGCTGTTGGCCTTGCTATTCTCTCTGTACATATACATAAGGGCACACACATATATGCATTCCAAGTGTGCACACAGGGAGCTGTGGCCTCACTGAGAGCTAAAGACTGGTGTGAAATGTTGTGCACTGTTACAAAGCAGTTCTAAAGCAACAATCCGAAAAGGCCCTTTGGGACTCAGCAAAATCAGGTCTGAAAATTCCCACAAGAAACACAGAATAAATGGAAGTATAATAGCTATTGGTTTTATCTTTTTATTACACAAGTGCTCTGATATTCATAGGCTTCATTCTCAGGCTTGAAATGAAAGCAGCATGTGGGGAGGGAGTCATACTATATTAGTCAAGCATTTCTCCTGTTTGGGGTTGTCTGCAGTGACTTCAGGCCGTCCCTGGCAGAGCTGTTGTGCCCTTGGCAGACCCCACAGAGACATGGCTGTTCCAGGAGAGCCCATGTTGGGTGGGAAGCTGGGGTTGTGTGTGGAAGTAAGGTCAAGTGAGCCTTTGCCCTGCAATACTCCAAAAGCAGCAGGACATCTCTGGTTTGTGCCTTCAGGATAGCCATCACAAGGCAGCTTTTATATACAAAAGAGTCAAGCCTGTAAGTTCTATGTATCATACCCAGGAGATCCATGCTTTGTTTAGTCTCAGCTTTGGAGCTGAGGCTAAACACATGGTTAGATGCATAGTTGTGATGAATTGTTCAAGGACAAGTTTTGAAACCAACCCTCCCTTACAAGTATTGCCCTGCAATAAAATATACCACTTTCCAAGAGCTGAATTTTTAAAAACCCAAAAACAACAGGCAGGAGAAACTCTTGCTGCCAGAACTGTCTTTGCTTTCTTTTCTGTGCCCTCAGGGGTTATTTTTCCCCATGTATCCTTTAGAAAGTGTCTTTTCTTGACATACCTGGGAAGTGAGTACCACTTCATTAAAGTTGGTGCCTTATAGCTGCTCTTTACCCCTCCACCTACAAGAGAAGGGGCTTCAGTTTCTCCTGCCTATTCCTTCCATCAGGCACCTGAATGTCAAGCCCTACTGGCCCAGGCCCCAAGCCAAAAGCCTTCATCTCTGGCTAAGACTGAAGAAAGTCTTGGTGTTGGTGAACAACAGCTTCCAGGAGCCTCTTCTGCCTCTCTCAGAGCCTTTGCCTTCATTTTTATCAAACCAGACAGCAAGGCATTGATCTCACATGTGCACTTGAAGCAGAAGATGGGAAAATATTAATGTTTCATTGTCTTCATGTTTAAAAGTTGAACCTTTTAAAGAAATGGGTCTTCACCAAGAACAAGACAAATGTTTTGTCTTAACTGCATAGCAACAAACTACGGCTGCAATTATTTATATCGAGTGTGAAATTCCCTCAGTGCTTCATTTATTCAAAAGCTATATTTTTACTCAGTTTTTGTTTCCACAGATGGCTGGGCTAAGATGCTGTCTTGAGCTTAAATATCTACACAAACTTTGGCAGTCCTTACCAACAAACAAAAATAGATTAAAAAGAAAAAAAAAAAAAAAAAAAACAGAGAAAAATTGCAGTTAAATTTGCAAAGCCCTCCGCAGGTACAAATATGACTTGGACCAGCCAGCTTGAATAAAGAAGGTAGAGATAAGTTAATGCAGCTGGTAAGCTCCTTCCAATTATCAGAAACAGGTGCTGCAAGTTAAGCAATTGGGCCCTGGGTGATCAATCACATGGGTGGAAGCAGCATATAAGGAAGTAGCTAGGAAAGGAAGAGTGTTTGTCCCTGTACATGCATTGCCTAGCTTCTCTACATCTTTCAATGAACATTGCTTGCACTGTTACAACAGCCCTTCAAGGAGCACAGCAATATTTTTAACTAGTTTTAAACTATGATTATCTACTGGGGAGGTTAATGTAGTTCTGTCACTGTAACATAGTATTGAAACAGCCTTTATGGCAACCAATGGTTGTCAAATGACAATTGTAATGGGATTTTATTTTATTTTTTAATTCTTTGACAAAAGGCACAGGCTTTTGTTCAGTTCCAGCAGTTTTTCTGAGTGCTTTGCTCAAGAAATGTTTATTGTTTAGGAAAAGAAAGTTGAGTACTTGCAACCAAAATGTTCAAAGCCACAAGGAGATCTAATTTAAATGTTTTCTCTCATGCTTTTTTAGCATGGAAGAGTATGTCTTTGTCGTTGTTTCTTTTGCATAGTTCAGAAAACCAGTATCCATGAGGATGTGTTGTCTTTGCACAGGCATGCCAAGCGTGAGCACATTACCCTATCCATCTACATTTGGAAATGATCACTTTCATAGCCAGCCCCAGTTTTTCACTGCATCTTCTCTTTAAGATGCTAAATTTAAAAGTAACTGAAATTCCAAGATATTTCCAAAGAATGATTTTGGAGTTTATATAATTTTGCATTTGGGACCCCTAATTTAATTACCTTCCCTCCAAAATAAGTGTCACACTCCTGCTTCAAACAGTCTTCATTTGCTTCAGCAGCTGTAGATGCCATTTTTAAATTCATCTTTCTATCAACGTATTGTTATTGAAGAGTAATGCAATAACAGGATGAGTTTGCCTAGATCCAGAGGACCATAAAGATTGTAGGCCAATAGAACAGTCATATGGTCATTACTATGTCCATAGAGCACATAAATATTGAGTAGATGTTTTTCACCAGATGAGAAGTTCCTTTCTCATTTGGTCCTATCACCAACCTTTATTTTTGATGCAACATATTTGACCTCTGGAAAAAAAAAAATTAATCTATATCTAACAATAAGATAGTGGACTTCAGTTTGAATATGAGTATATACCAAGTATGACACACAGGCAATCCTGCTGTGTATTGGTTATTTTGGCTCTGCTGCCTAAAGGTGTTGAGAAACCTGCTTTGCCCCTCTCCACCACAGTTTCCTGGGTTATAATACTGGATTAGGGTTCCCTTGAAATCTGCCAAAAGTGTGAAGATGACTTCTATGAACCAGGTAGTAAATACCAATTCAAAACCATGTTTACCATTTAAAATAAAGCATGTTGAGGATGCTTCAACTTTCATGAAGGTCTCAAGAATGAGTTATTGTCCTGTCTGACATAACCTCTGTGCCAGTGCTTTTTGCACATCAGTCAGCATGAGAGTGGCTGCCACAATCAGGAACAATTACTTCTATTGCAGTTCCAAACATGGGGAGTAAGGAATACTTTTCACCAGCTCCTGCCACTTTATGTTTTTATATCCACCAGTCAATTAGACTCTGCATAAAACAGCGTGTGTCTGCTCATTAAGAGGAGAAGAAGTTGATTGGTACCAGAAGATGAGTGCAGAGTGATTTAATTGTAGCCCTTTGGCACATCTGTGTTAGACATATTAGGTACTTAGACATTCCACACTGACAGCAACAATGGGAATTACATTGGAATAATATGGTTTTTAAAGCTGTACTCACACACACACAAAAAAAAAAAAAACACAAACAAACAAAAATAACCAACCCAAACCAGACTTTTTTGGTATCTGTGATTGTATTCCAGGTAATTTCACATCATCAGTTAGTCTTGCTCTTAAACCGGAGTGAAAGCTGTTAAGTCTCTTCTTCTGCACAAGCTAGTTCATCTATAAATAAGGAATATGTTCTTAGAAACAGAATGTACTTATTAATTGGTGAAATGTATTGTTACTATTGAATTATATTTGATCTTTTTATGCTCCTGTTTTGCCAATATTTTTTATGTATTGCCATGTCAGAGTCTTGATCTCCTCTCAGTCTGTAACTGGGAGGTATGTTGTGTCCTTGCCAGAAGCAAGGTTCACCTGAGTGAAATTACTGGCAATGAGACATCTTTTTACTGTTAAAGTTGGCCATCTGAAACACATCCTGGATCTTCTTAACTGAGTTTCTCAGAGTACTTTTATTATTCCAGCCTTCTGGAAACTGATATGATAGTCATAAGAGGACAGTATTCTGGAATGTTAAATTGTGGTCTGTGGTTTCTTAAGGAATTGTATGCATCAGTCACCTATTACTTTCAAACAGAGAGGGAAAAAATGCAAATCAGACCTGTTTCTATGCTGAGCAAACATGATTCATGATCTTTTTAGTGGCATTTTAGTTATTTAAATCCCAGAGACAGCCTACCTGGGAAGCAGCTGCAGAGTGGCTGATCTGTAAAGGACAGAAGTTCAAGGGTTTGCTTCAATTGCTTCAGCATTAAGCAATGCAGATGTGGTATCCCACAGCTCAGCCTCTCTGACAGCACCTCTTCTTGCCAGACTGCTTCAGCATGACCACTAAGTTTGGCCACGTCTGGAATGCTCACTGTGCCAACTTCTCCACGTTACTGCAGGTCTTTGAATCCATACAGTCTCTGCTGAAACCCAGCACTCCTGAAAAATGGGAGCATCTCAGAGTTCATTTTAAGAGGAAAACCCATGTTCTTCTAATGCCAAAAGTCAAAAAAAGATAATGTATCAGTTACTATATTTTAAAGACATAACTTTATAATCCATTTTCAGGAACATTTAAATTTCTTAGGGAGAGTCTACATTTTCTTTTATTAGGCACATTTAAAGCAGGACCAGGAAACAAATAAACTCAGCAAAGCACAGAAGACAGCAACCTTTCAAATTCTATCCTAACAATTCCAAGTTTATCATTGTGAAAAGAGAATAGCTGAGTCTCTTTTATTGTTTCCATTTGAAATGTATTCTGCACTAAAACATTTTCATGGGGCTCGAAATCCTTTTCAGAATCTGCTAATTATTTTCATAATCTGCAGCCTGCTCTTATGTTTCTAATTGTAACTATTAATCCTTGCTCATCTACATGTCCTAGATCTGTGCAAGGCAGTAACACATTTTATGCTCAGCAGCACCCTGCCTCTTGACTCATTTATCAAAAGGATTATTGTACAGTCAGTGCTGAATGTAGGAAATTAGCTGCATAAACTTGGCCATTAAAAAGAATGCCTGTATATTACCTGTGCTGGGCATTGCTTCGAACACAGTAATTCCCTCCTCAAATATGCAAACACATCTCACTAGTTTCAGTTAGATTCATACACGCTGGAAACAAATTTGGAAGTGGTTTGAATGTAATTTCACCTTTGCGTCAAGTCAAATGGTAGTATAATTGTAATTAATAAGGACTGGACTTGACTTCAATCTCTTGCCTTGTATTTGATTTCCTAAAGAATTTTTTTAATCCATTTTAAAACATAGAAAGTATAGAACATACTCTGTTGTTTTCCAACTTTGGTCAGGTGCCTGCCTGCAAATATTGACACCGAAGGTCTGACAGATATTTATAATTATGACTCATCAACTCTGCCAAGACAAGACAGCATCCCTGCCACCATGTTTGGAGACAGGGAAGAGCAGTTAGACCAGAGTAATATCTGTTTCCCCTCAGCTGTGTAGGGATGATGTGCTCTCCAATCCTCTCTAACAGCAAAGAAATTCCTCTTTTCTGTCTGATAAATATTTGCATACCCAGACATCTCTGAACAGCTTTCAGTGAAGACTGTTTGCTGGTGAAATCTATTAGTAACTGCCTCATCAGAATGGCAGCTGGCACTGCCCCTACCCTAACTGCCAGAGACAGCAGCCAAATATTTTCTGTTGGCAAAGTATTAAGAAGTCTACTGAAGCATTCAGCTATACTAAAATTTGGCCTGTTATTTTCATGGACAGCCTTCTAGCTGCACAAAGATCTCTTCACTTCTTGGATTATGGTTATTCACATTCATCAAATGTGCTCTACAAGACTACTGGAAATAAAAAGAAGAGAAGCACTTTACTGATTATGTCCTGTTAGTCCCAGTTGCATCACAGCCAGACACAGCCAGAACCTATGTGCCTCATCCTTGGTGTGTAGATGGGGTTCACAGATTCATCTTCTCCAGGCACACCACAACCTCTGCTCTTGCACAAATCCAATGTCACGTCTCAACACTGGCACTTAATGTATGAGGCTCATTGAGACATGTGCAAGTCAGACTCCTCATAGTCACCCCACCATCACCAATGGCCTGGTTACTCCTGGGGTTTCCCTTGGGCAATGTGGTTCTTCATTCATCCTGCTAAGTTACAGCCTCCTTTGGCATTGATGTTAAATATTCACCCACTCCTGAGCCTCATACAACTGGCCCTCTCCTAAAATCACATTCAAAGCAAGATTAGCCCCTGCTTTGGACTCAGATGCTTCAGGGGTCAGTCTGTTAAATTAATTCCTCTCCCAGTGGTCTTTTTGGGCTATGCTGGGACAGTAGTCAGTCCAACAAGTAAGTACTCCTGTGGGAGAAGGTAAAGAGCCAGCCACATATGCCAGTTCCTTAGAATGCCATAATATTTATACCACTATATGGGAGTTGATGTAGTACTGTCATGGTTCAACTCGCCACCAGTGCAAAATCTCTTTCAAGTCTTTGTAGTTGGTTTAAATGTGGAAGGATGAAATCCTTTCCTTCTCCTTTATCAGGCACAAGCATTCAGAGATGACTAAGCTTATCCTGCTAACACCTGAAGATACATCAGCTGAAGATTAGTATATGTGTACAGGTACTTGGAGTAGCATCTTCTTATGGGAAATGCTTAAGTAGAAGAAGTTTTACTGAGGAGACCAGGAAACAACCATTTTCTGAAATAAATCAGATCTTGCAAGAGGAGTGTGATTTTTTTTTCCCCCATCACACCTGCTGATAAGCAGGAGGTCTCCCAGACAGGCTGTCATCGTGCTGGTTGACAAGGATGTCTCAACTGTAATGTGAAATCCAGCCTGGCTTTGCAAAACTGCTTTTCTGCTCTACATCTGCTTTCCCATCTCACCCAAGCCATTTAGCCACTTGGTTTCTATTTCAAAAGGTGGCATTTATTCTAATTCTTTTTTCACATTCACCTCATTAAGCTTCCACTTCGGTCATCAGTTGCTGAAGCACTTGGCTGCTCTGCTAAGCAAGGCTGGCTCACACTGGAACAGCACTGCACCCTTCTTTACTACTTTGCTGACACTCGAATGATAAAACTTCTCTTTTTTGGAAGCTGGTGCAGGGGAGAAGCCTTTAAAACAAAATGAAATTTTCAGTGTATAAAGATAGTGCCATTCCCAGAAATAAAAATTGAGGTGTGTTTCACTCGTGTGGTGTGTGGCAGCCTGCAGACAGCTCACACAGATACCCTGGGGAACTGCTGAAATATCTCAAAAGCATTCTGTTACACTGTATCACATTAATTTATTTTCCATTCTGAAATTTTCAGCAAGTGTGCCAAGAAAACTGGGACACTTACCTGTATTTGAAACAGAAAATACTTTTCTGGAGCAAGGGTGAGGAAAGATGTCTTCTGGAAAAAAAATGTAATGAGTTAAATACAAAATAGACAAAATCAAGTAAAAATTAAGCAGGACGTAGTTTATTGCCTGTTGAAAAGGGAAAAAAAGGGGAAAAACTGCTTAACATAAGCAAACTAGATATAGACTCATTTGTGAATTGATTCCTGAATATCACCAAGATGTGCAGTGTTGCAGAGGAAGTAGCTACCTGAAACCCCTTGAATAAATGTACAGCCCTCAGAGATGTTCTAATTTCTGGTGCTCACATCAGTCCCTTAGGCTGTACTGCATTAGCCAAGTAGGGTGAGGAATACAAGCACAGCTCTATGCCCAGCCCTCTCAAGGACTATGCTAGATAAGTTGCCTATGGCATAAATTCAGACAAGAAAAACTGTACTTCTCTGAAGAAATTGCCTGTTTTGCCAAAAATTGTAGGGTTAGATTCTCAGTAGCGTAAACAATTCAGCTGCAAGTAATCTGAGTTCTCATCAAGTGGGTTTGAGCTCTGTTAACTTTTCTTCCTCAGCTTGGACATCTGCTCTGACTGCCACTGAAGTGTCACTAGGTGCCCTAATCAGCTATAGTGTCCTTTCAGGGTGAAACTCCGCTGACAGCCTCATCTGAAGAACAACACAGTAATGGGTAACCCAAGGAGAGCTAAAGGGGGGCCATCAAGAGAGTCTGATCTTGGAAACTTTAGGATCATGGTCTGACCTGATATCCATTCATTCATCCTCTGTGTTCACAACAACCTAATAAAGGTAAGATGGTTTTTCCATTTGAAAGTGGGGGAGGGGGAAAGGGGTATGTTATATGGTTTTGAAAAAAAAGAGAGAGTATGAGCACTCTTTTCTATGACAGATTTTTAATTTTCCCAGTCTTTACTGAACCTTTTTATTTATTTTCTTCTTATTATTCACAAGACCTTCCAGGAAAGTACATGTCTTTTTTTTTTTAATGTACCAACAGGGCAGTGCTTTCTTATAAGGTACTCTTTGAATAGAGAGGATTTGAGGTTTTTTTGCTTTACTTTAAAGATGAAGATCACAACATCATTTTGTCCTTCCAATTTCATCTGTGTTATGAGTGTGTGGTATTTGCAACTTCATTGTGTCAGCTTTAGCTTCCCTTTTAATTTGCCTTTATTCTGTCAATGCTTCCTTGAAAAAAAAAGGCAAAGCCCAAATAAGAAAATGCATGCAGTTGTGGACAGGCCACAATTGCTGGTTTGCAAGGAGGAGGGAAACGAGGTGCAAAAGGTTAGTATGTGAACAATGAGGGCTTAGAGGCTACAGAGGCTCCCAGCAGAAGGGAAGTCTGACTGGGCTTGATTCTGGAGATGGAGACTTTGTGCTGTAACAGGCTGTAATGGCTGTTCTTTCTTCTCTTTGACTGAAAGACTCTTCCTTTTTCTGTGAGTTTTAAATAAATTTGTAGCTTAATAGTAGCCTAAATCTTAAGGTTTTAGTAGAGTAACTTTTTTCTGACTGTTCTTTTATTGGTTTTGGATACCGTTCTTTCCATGCCCATGAATTTTTCTAAGCTACTGAGATAATCCTTAGTTTTCTAAGTTACTAGATTAATCTTCATTTAGAAAACAATTAGAAACCCATAAAATTATTCCAAGTGCTGTTTATCAGGGTGCTACTGTTTTCTATCTTCATCTAAGATGTTCAAGCGCAAGACTTCAGACATCCTCTGTAACACAGGAAGGTGGAAGGGTTTTATTTTCCCTTATGAGTCACCTAAAGTAGCTTGATTTCCTACAAAATTACCCTGCAAAGGAAGTTGTCAAATTGGAGATTAATCTCAGGTCTTTTTTCCTTTAAGGAAAAATTTCTGTGTGGATGTAAATTCAGAAATCCTTGTGGAAGCAAAACTGCAAGAGTACTGAGCTAGAACTGCAGTGCTGAGAATTTTCTGTCCTCCACAATAACTGAATTTGGTGAAATTTGAAAGTTGAAGCTGTTACAGACAGATCTTTAGGTTTTGCCTAGGCCACATTTTGGGAGTTGGGAGGCTACAGGGGTGGCTTCTTTAAACACAGAGCTGCCAGAAGCTTCCCATGTAGCTTATAGAGTTATGGCCAGTCAATTTTAACATGGACCTGCTGCTGACCAAGGCCTGGCCAATTAGTGACTGAGGTAACACCTCTATGATTAATGTATTGGAGAAGGGATAAACTGATGGATAAACTGCATCAGCAACAGAGAGTGAGAATATGAAAACATCTCCGCAGACACCAAGTTCAGTGGAGAAGGAGGGGACGGCAGGGGCTTAGGACTGTTCTCCCAGTGGGTGGCCTATACTGGGGCAGTGTGTGAAGGGCTGCCCCATGAGAATGACCCATTCTGGAGCAGTTAGTGAAGAACTGCAGCCCATGGGAAGGACCTATGTTAGAGTGTTCATGGAGGACCTGGACAGGCTGGAGGGTTGGATGGAGGGAAACCTAATGAAATTCAACAAGGGCAAGTGTAGGATCTTGCACGTGGGAAAGAATAACTCCATGTACCAGTACAGGTTTGGGGAATGAACTCTTGGAGAGTAGTGTAGGGAAAAGGGACCTGGGGAACAGCAGGATGACCATGAGCCAGCAATGTGCCCTTGTGGCCAAGAATGCCAATGGTGTCCTGGGGTGTATTAGAAGACCTGTGGACAGTGGATCAGAGAGGTTCTCCTCCCCCTCTACTCTGCCTTTGTGAGGCCTCATCTGGAATATTGTGTCCAGTTCTGGGCTTCTCTGTTCAAAAAGGACAGGGAGATACAGGAAATTTTTCAGCACAGGGCCACCAAGATGATGGAGTGGAGCATCTCCCTTATGATGAAAGGCTGTGGGAGCTGGCACTCTTCATCTTGGCAGAGACTGAGGGGTGACCTCATTAATATTTACAAATATGTAAAGGGCAGATGTCAAGAGGATGGAGCCAGGCTTTTCTTAATGATGTCCAATGATAGGACAAGGGGCAATGGGTACAAGCTGGAACATACAAGGTTCCAAAGAAACACAAGGAAAAATTTGTTCACTGTGAGGGTGATGGAACACTGGCAAAGGCTGACCAGATGGATTCTGGAGATATTCAAAACTCACCTGGATGAGTTCCTGTGTGACCTACTCTAGGAGGTTCTGCGCTGGCAGAGGGATTGGACTAGATGATCTTTTGAGATCCCTTCCAGCCCCTGAGAGATCCCACACTGTAGCAGAGGGAAGTGTGATGAGGCCTCCCCCAAGAAGAATCAAGAAGCAGCAGCAAAGTTCAACTGTAATGAAATGACCGTAACCCCCATCCCCTGCACTGCTGGGGTGAGAAGGAGGGAAAGTCCTGGGATAATGGAGGGGGAAGGTGTTTTGATTTTATTTCTCATTTCTCTGATGTTCTATTTGTTCATTAATAAATCAAACTATTTATCACCAAGTTGAGCCTGTTTTGCCCATGATGCTTATTGCTAAGCAATCTCCCTGTCCTTATCTCAATTTACAAAACTTTTGTTACATTTCTCTCCCCTGTCTAGTTTAGGAGGGTGAGTGATAGAATGACTTGGTGGACATCTGGCACTCAGCCAGGGCTAAAACCACCACAGATACAGAAAATGAAACCTCTTAGTTTGAGTCAGTCCATTTGAGGCTTTTTGTTTAGCATACAGCTGCATAGGCTATTAGAAGTGGAAACACATGGAACCATTATTGAAGAAAAATCCTTTTTCCAGTGATAGAATCAAAGACTAATCTCTGCTTCACATGCAACACCCTAAGTGGTGCATATGTTCAAAAAGTGAAATAAATGGCAGACAGAGGCAGTTGATTTTCATATTATTATTATTTTATAAATGTCATATTTAAATCAAAACAACGGTAGCATCACAACTTCTGGGTTTTTTCCCCCTGTTTACATTTTGGCCATAAAATTATTGATATGATGCTCAGAAAGCAGGTATATTAAATTTTTGTATGGACTTTAGAAGAGACAGGAATTTTTTCCCTTGTTTGTCAAAAAAGAAGAAATGTTGTAAATTTGCAGCTGATTAAATTGATCTTATGAAATATTAAGCATGAGTAAACTGATGGTTTTGAAACCCTTTTTGTTTGGCCACTGATTGTCTCAGGTTCTTTGCTGTAGGCAATTTGTTAACAATGAATTAAAAAACCTCACATTGATCAGGGCTTAGAGCTAATGGACCACTGCTGGCATGCCACTCCTACACCTCCCAGAAGAGTTAGGGCAAATACGGCATATCTGAAGCTTCCTTTGCAGTCAAGTGTTTATTTGTTAGGGTTTTTGATCTCATTTCTGACTCTGAAGTCAACCTTTGTGACTGTCACAAAAGCACAATGTAGAGAGTTGTCACAGCACCTCAGTAGTGGAATAAAGCTAGGAAGGAGATGTGTGTGCACAAAACCATGTATGGAGAGCAACAAGGTAGAGAGCACTTACCAATTGGAGTTAGCTCATCTGGGGAGTACTATACAAAGATGAATGGCACCATCATCCCAACTGTTAACTGGTGGGCATGCAAACTTGTACCCACTCCTTGCCCTGCAGCAACATCCAAGGGAAAGCAGAACAGACTGCAATTCTTTGACACAGGTACTTCATAGGCTTTGACTTGTGATGTTACAATGCCTTTGCCTCTCAGTGGAGAGATCCCAGGCTCTTGTGGTGCATTCTGTCACCCATTATCAACTTTCTGTGCCAAACTCTCCCACTATGACCTGGCTTCAGCTAGATGACAGCCAGAGGTAGAGCTACTTGCAAAGCCTCAGCATTTTGACTCTGACAAACGTTTGAAGGGAGAATACTAGAAATTTCTGAAACAAAGTTGAGAATTGCTGATCCTTGTCTTGACTGGATGTAGACTGGCACTGAGATCACATCTCTCTACTCTTACTTTTTCTGAAGGATTTTTTCAAACAAATCCTAATCTTCTTGCATAAGGGGGTGTGGCCCTCTTGTATGCAAGAAAACTTGAAAACATTTTGTAGCCCTGGAATAGCTGTAGGTTTTCCCTGCAGACGAATGCAAGCATAGATTTCATCTAGCTTTGCTACTTGGTGCAATTGTGGTTTTGTGGCAATGTTTTCCAAACAACTCTTGCTATCTCCTCACACAGTCACATTTTATCTACTTAAAAATAATTCCTAACTTGTTTTTGAATAGTATATGCTCAGTTGTACTGCTATGCAAAGTAACACAACCAGAAAAACTTAGGGCCTAAACACACTGAGCTTTCACTAACTGAAGTTTGAAAAAAGATCTGAAGAGGCTGAGTTCCTTAGCTAAGTTTACAGGTTGTGTCTGTGGCAGAGTCCAGAGCAAAATTCAGTAGCACTGCTTCTGCTCTTCCTCCAGCATTCCATTCTTCCCACCAATGCATATGAGATGAAGAAGCAGGCAGCAGAGGCTTGCATGTAATCTTTTATATTTACTGTCAGGTTACAAGGTTGAAGGAAATTCTCATAAGCTGATAAAAATAAGTTGCAGGAAACAGTTTTGGAATCACGGTGAAAATTAGGAAAAAAAGCATATTACTCCCAGAAACTCATTTAGTTTCATCCCAGGTAAAATTTTTAAACAGTTTTCATAATATCAATGTGTTCGAGAAACACATTATAAGTTTTTCAAATATTTCAAAGTAATATCTGCCTTTTAAGGATTTGTTTTCTCAAGGTCAGCATTTTCCCCTATTTCCAAACATGACCTTTTAATTTTTATTTAAATTGTCTCACTTGCATATCGTTACAGAAGTATAAAAGAAATCAAAAGCCAGAATTTGTGATGCTTAGGCTGTAATGAGCCTCAATCCTCTCCTCTTTCTCTGTCTTACACTTACTGTGAAAGTGTTGCTGAAATGATCAAAGTTGTAGGACGCTTTCTGTAAGAGGAAGGGAAGTGAAATTGGGAGATAAGAACTAGATGTATTGCCAAGTATGCTTTCCCTGTGGAACTGGATCATTTAGCAAATGGGGACCTTCAGTATGGCTGTCTAGAGTTCAGAAAAGCAATATGGCATCCCAGTGTGTTGTGCTTACAATGTAAATAGGATTCATGTTAACTCTGCCACCAGAAAAAAAATCCTTCTCATGAGCACTGGTCCTGAGATTCACATCTTGGGGACAATTTCTTATTGAACTGTACTGTGTGTCACAGTCCACATGATAACAGCTCACATATCCTAGCCAAGTGATGTTTAGCTTAGATCAACCTACTGAGTGCTTTTAAGGTATCGTACGTCTTGTCTTCAAGAGGCAATTGTTAGTAGTGATAGATCCTTACATTCATATAAGGCTTTCCAGAAGCATGATTTTGTTTCTTTGTAATTTACTTTTTTTAGTTATTCATGAAGTAACTCAGAGCCTGCATATCACTCAGATTCACAAGCTGATTCAATGCGCAAAACATAGAAGCATGTGCCTGCATGCAACAGGGTATGTTTTACATAAGAGAATGGAAAGACAGTTCCTTGTGAGAAGCTACCTTTCTAGTCTGCCATGTGGGGTGTTAATGGTGTTTTGATCCTGATTAACATCTGGATAGTTAGCAAAGCGCTAACAGTTTTGCCAGCACATTAATTGGAGTAGACATTTGGAAAAACACATTTATTGTGGAGTGCAGCTTTTCTGCACTATGGCATGAGAGGAGATTCACTAAAGATGTACGAGACAGCACTTAGATGCAGCATGACTGTTGGGTGGTAATGACAGGTTTTGTCTGTTGATGATGATTCTTTCTTCATTGAGTCAGCAAATTATTCTACTGAAAGTATTTCATTCCTTTCTAAAAAGTAATGTAGCATTTGCAAAATATCTTTTTGGTGTCTCTTAAAAGCTATTGTTGATAGCTTGAGAATTATTTTAGTATACATTTGTGAGTCTGTATGTTAGTTTAAGACATAGCAAACAGGGAGCTGTTTAATTTACAATTTCAATTCGTGGTGTGGACAAAATAGATGTTTATTCCAGCTGATCTGAAAGTAAGGAACAGCGGTAAATCTAAAAGTACAAAACATATTTTCTCCTCTGAATCCTGTTGCCACACACCAAGTTCAAATGTCCATCTTCCAATTCTATTTGCTTTGAAATACAACAAAGACCATGATCGCTAGTTATGATTTCTGACAGCAAAAAGCAAAAGATTGTCATATGGTAGGCTGTAGGTCTTTGAAAGCCAAAAAAAATTCAAGCCAAAATCACTGTTCAGCTGAAGTATCCTTGGAAAAGCTAGTAATGTTTTCAGCAATAGCATTGAAAGAGTAGATTTGACATCTTGATTACTAAGAAACCTAAAAAGATCACAAGAGAAAAGTCCTTTCTGCTTTTTGGAACAATTATAGTAAGCTTGTGTGTAATTTTGCCATATGGTTTCTTCTGCTTTCTCAAAAAAAAAAAAAGAAAAATTTTAGACTCGTTCCCACCATTCATCATGGCAAAGATTTTAAGTGACTGGCCTGTAAAAATGAAGAATGTACAATTTACAGCTTGATAAATCAACAGTCTCAAAGGCACATCTAAACTCAATTATACTGAAATGGAGTTGGGAATGAAAGTGAATCATACTAGCACCTTTGAGTCAGAAAAATATAAATTACTTTTGCAGGTTTAACTTTTTTTTTAAGTAAATTAAGTTTACAATAGTTTGTTCTCTTTTCTTAATGATGTTAAGCCTCTTAGGAGCTTTCTCTTCTGCAAAAACCAAATGTTTTGTTCTATTAAAGGGACTTCAAATTTTGTATTCTATAAGTAGGGATATTATAGGTTTTTTTGCAATGTTTTGCCAATTGTTTCATTATGTATTTATACAAGTCACATATTTTAATTTCTGAACATCCTTTATCTGCTGCCACACTGGAGAGTTTAACTAAAGCTGGGAGGATACAAAGATTTAGCCTTTTGTAATAAAGAAAAATATGTGTAATTCCTTTCAAAGAAAATAAAGAAGTACCAGGAGGTAATTTTCTTGGGGAATCAATATGGGGAGCTAAAGCTTTTTACATTTCTGCTTTGTTGTACTTATGTGACTTGGTGCAAAGTGAGTCCTGTAGTGCTGTGATTATGTGCAGCTAAAGGATTTTTGCCTCACACCAGGTTGCTGGTTTTAAGCCAGCTGGGTCTGAGAGAGACCAAAATTCTTGTCTCACTTCAGAGCAGGTCAAACAAATTCATGAAATCATATTAATTAGGTCATCTAATGGATGTCACCAAAAGTGGCAGGAACTGTCGTGGTCACAGGTCTGAAGTCTTTGGAGAAAAGAGGTGCTGCTGTATCGGAGCAGGGACTTGACCACATGTAATCTCCATCTCCCCATCTGCAGGCAAAATATCTGCAGGAACACAAGTATTCTACATTACTGTTCTCTGACATTTTATTCATTTTCACACTGAACCTCTCCTTCTACTTCACTGATTTCCAAGAGAGAAGGGCTGCAGCTGGTATTCCAGAGGTACTGGACCGGCAATTACTGCCACCTTTTTCTGTTATTTGATGCTTCTTTATGACTTTATTCAAACTTAGACTCCTTCAAGTATTCAGCAGTTCTTAGGTAAGGGCTGCTCTGAATGCCAGGAAGCTTGTCTGTCTAGTGGATTGGAATATAATGCACTGGCTGACCATGATATAGTGACCTGCATTTAAGAAATCAGCAATCTCATAGAAGGAGCTTTCATTGCAAGTGTATAATCAGCGTGGCATCAGATCAGGTGCCAAGTAGATGATGTTATGCCATTAAGTCAAAAATGCTTGATGGTGCAGAGATAAGTAGCTGTGCTCTCAGTTGCTTGCAGTGCAAAATTGAAACAGTGCATTGGTTTTGTAATGTTGAAGAACAGCTTGATAAACAGGAGTTCACAGCAAACCACAGATGTGCTTAGAACAGCATTGCTCTGGGATTTTCTCACCTTTATTGTGTTCACAGTGCCTCTGCTTTGACTCTGCAGGGATTTACATCTCATTTCAAAGCTGCCCTGGCACAGATTTGTGACTGGCCTTTCTGGGGAATGGCAGAGGCAGATAGGAAATGTAAGAAGCTTCCCAGCTCCTACCAGCCCTTTCCATGCAATGGCTTTTCCCCAGAAATACAGTCAGTATTGGAAGATGCTGACCACAGTTCAGTTTCCAATGACATCTCAGGCTAGATTGTGCTAGACTTCACCAAAGTTTTGTCTTCTGTGCTGGGGGACTTAAAAGAAATTACATTGTTCAGAAATCATATAGATATATTTCATAGAATAGAGACAGAAAACTCCCACAGAAACTTCAGGCATTTAAGTTCACATTAGAAAGACACCATCAATCTTCACTTAGTATCACTTCTGTCAACATATCTATCACTAAACCACACAAAAACCAGGCATCCTTGGTCTTTATATCTTTCAGTGGTGTCATTAGCATTTTAATGATTTGCCATGTTCTCTATTCAGTCCTAATTTAGTCATTAATGTGCTGCTGTAAGTTCAGCTTCAGAATAATCCATATCTTAAATTGTATTTTATTTGTATTCAGCAGAGGGTGGGAACAGAAGGCAGCCCCAAGTTTCTCTTACTTTTAGTAACTACTGCTCGGGTATCCACTGCTGCCCTTCATATGAGAAACTCGCTCACACTCAGATAGGACATTGGTGTGTCTGGAGGGAAAAATGAGAACAAGGACATTTGTCCCCCTGACAGAAGGGATGAGCACTTTCCTTGCCACAGAGTTTTAGCAAGCAGGAGGCAGATGCAAACAGATGTACATCTGAGGAGAGAGAGGGCAGAAAGACCCTGCTGCACATCAGCTGTTGGGAAGCTTAGTGATGCAGAGCAGAACCCAGTACTGCTTTGTGCTCTGCTATTCAAACCCAAACTCCCCAAAGGTATGAGGAACATTTAACTTGGAAAAAGATTGAACCATTCTTGTAAAAGCAACGATGCAGTTGGCTAACCCTGGTAACTCCTCAGGGCAGCTGTAGGATCAAGACTTCTGCTTGGCCAACTATAATCAGGTCTGTTAGTTCACACTGTTTTACAGAAAAATCACCTGGAAGGGGACAGGGAATGACCAACCTTATTAACAGTGGTTGCAGAGTGAAAGTCACAGAGGCTTGGTCTCCATAAGCATGTAACATTAGAGCTTTTTGCAGTTACTGCAACAAAAATAATCAACTGCTGCCTCCTTTTGCATAACAGATGGGTTATAACTCAATGAAATGCGAAGCAATTTCCAGATGACTGAAACTTTCCAATAACTATTAAGGGCTTTGATTCCTCAAAGTGAAGGAGAGATTGATAGACTGTTAAGATGAGCCCTCCTGTATTTGAGGATGAACAGAGATTCCCAAAAATTCCTACTACTCTGAAACAATCCATGAAAGCTGTATGGCAGGCAAAAGCCCTAAAACTAATTTGAAAGCAGGTAAAACTGGATGTCTGTTACCTGCTCCTGACACCCAGGAGAACTGGAAGAAGCGTGTAATAGAACTGATTTCAGCATGTACAATGTACATCATGGGAAACTTAACAGGAGGGCAGTGCAAGGTTAGCATAAAGAAGTTAAAGTGATTGCCTTTTGTTTTAAGTAGCAGCCAATGCATGCCTTTTTTTTTTTAATTAGGGCAAATTAAAAGATAATTTATAGAACATTATCTACATTGAGAAGGTGAACAATCTGAAAATAAAGGGGAAGCCCACTAGCCCATCTCTACTATATTTTTAAGCTTTTTTTCCTATATTTTCTTTGTGTAATAGCCACTCTGCCTGAAAACAGTGACATTTTTCATCTAATCTGATGATGATTCAAAGCATTTATGCGTTCTCTTTATAATATGAACTACTGCTCTTTCACCACAGGGTTTACATTTAAGATTAGACTGCTGTGATTTTCACTGCTGCTCTGGTTGAAGGTCATTTAGTTTAGGGTAGCTGCCAAAAGGTAATCTCTCAGTTTATATGCCAAATGCTGTCAAGTTCAAATCACGGCATTTCTAAACCACTGCTACAGACTGCCTGAAATCTATCTTAAAAAAAAAAATAATAGTCAGAGACATGCTGCAACTGTTTCTTGGTAAATTTAAATCCCAGCTTTTCCAGAATGTTTGTTTTGCTAACATAGGACTTGCTGAGCAGGTCTTATTGATTGATTGTGTCAAGCAGAGTGCTCAGCTCATAACTCTATTTTGTGATTATGTAATTTATGATGTGTTGGGTCACATTATGTCATTGTACTACTCACAACAATTATACTTTCTTTTGCATTTTCTCCCTCAAAACCACACATTTTCAATATAATTTTGGAATTAAAATGTTGTAGTGGTTTTCACTTAGGGAATAAACAAAGGAGAAACTTAAGATGCTTTATGGGGTTTTTGGGTTTTTCCCTCTACTGGAAAGCCTCCAGTATTACCTTACTGGTACTCCTCCCATGTGACTACTTGCAAATGTTTTATGAACAAATACAGAATAAAGTGACCTTGTTATACCAGAGTAGAAATAAAAGCAGATATCTGAGTGCAAAATGTTTCTATTCATCAGGAAACTATCTGTCATTGTTTATGCAACTTACTTACTGAACTTAGTTCAGGAACTGCCTCTAGAGATTTGAGGAAGAAGAGTTCCTGACAATCACTTAAAGTAAAATTTTGATAAGCATTGCTTTATTTTAATTTTAAAAATAGAAACATAATGACTCTTCTGGAATAGGAATGTAACTTTGATTTTAGCCTTGATAAAATCAAAGGGATTTTTTAATAAAGAAATTCAAACTCCAGCTGATTTTATTAATCGTTTTCCTCAATCTTTCAAAGCAAACATTGTCTATTCAATACAAAGGGGCTTCAACAAACTTATCAAAAAATGATTACCATATTTTTTTTAATTTGAGTTACTCTTTAGTGGCAATTCCCTGTAAGTGTTGTACATTTATTTTAGCAATTGACTTAGCATTCCTCTTCTTTGTCATCATGCAAATTTAATAACTTAAAACTCAAAAGAAACTTTGGGGGATTTTGGTTGGTTTGTTTTATTTACTTGAATAGTTAAGTGGAGTGAACTGGAAGCTGAATACTGGAAAGGTTAGGAAGCTTTGTCCACAGTGAAACTGAGCTAAATATCAACATAAAGCTGGAAGAATTAAAAAGCTGGCAAATGGCAGCTGTAATGCCAACATAATGTGGGGCCTTGAACAGATACACTTTAGAGGAGTATTTTCCATTAAGTGTTGCATGTTATCTGGATTCTCAATTTCCTACATGGTGTTGCCCTCAGAGGAAGCAGTTGATTCCTGGAGCTCTCTGTGCCCTTACTTTCTCTCCTTCCTTATTGTATATTCTATGCTAAATTTAAAATAACTTTTTGATGGGTTAAAATCCGAAAGCAGTCACCATCAGTCAATGAAATATTTTCTATTTTATCAATACCCATTTTTGAACCAAAATGTATATCTCAAGAAAAAGTAATATATCTGATTTTTGCATTCTGTTTTTCTCCTGGATCTGAAATGGAAGTCAATATATTATTTATATTTCAGTAGTGTCAAGATACAATAATAGAAATCAAGGCCAGGAAAAAAAAAATCAAAAATGCATGTATACCTCTAGTAGATACTCTCCAGCTATCAGGGTCTTTAGCCTTATAGTTAAATGTTTCTGTTTGGCTGGAGAAGAGGTGCTTCTGGTCACACTGGGGACAATAGGAACTTAGCACCAGCCTGGTTAACCCATCTACCCTGATCCCTCAAAATGGTCCCTAAAACTGTTCAGTGCACTATTGATGACGTGGGGCAGTGTGAGAGACCATGCATGAAGGAATGTGCTGGAGGAATGTGAGAGACCCTCTGTCCCAAAACACATATGGAAGTAGCAATCAAAGGAGCAAAGTGCCTGTTTCCCTGGAGCTGCTCAGGTCCTTGCACAACCTGGGCATAAATCCAGTCCACAGCATGAGCTGGTTACCTCCATAAGCCCTTTGCTCTTTCATAACAGCATTGACAAATATAGATATGTCTGTATCTCTTAAAGACAGACAAATGGTCATTGCTAGTATATTGTTTGTTGCCTGGCAATTATCTATATACTTCTGTGATGAAAGACTACATTTCCACCATTGACTCCTTTTATGACCTTACCAGAAAGTATTTATCTCACTTTAAATTCTCGCTATCAGCTATAAATGTAATAGTCTTGTAGAGCATTGTATTATTTTTAAACCATTCATAAACAGACCTGAGTTCATTATTCTCTGTATCTAAGCAGGTATTTTACCCTGTTTAAGTGACTGTTGATATTGCCTCTTTACTTCCAAATATCTACATGCATGTTGCTAACAATTTTTGCAAATTCAAAGGCATATTTTTTTCCTGAGGACAATCAGCAAACAAAATTAGAAAAACTTGACACCATAATAAATCAGAGTAACAACAAAATTGTAAAAATAATTTGTAATGACATATTTTGTTGCTATTCTTGTTTGCTTGATTAGATTTCTGCTAAAGGTAATTGAAGAAAAAATTGTTCTGTTTAGGGGGATAAAATGCATTAAAATTAAATGAGCTTCTTGAACTCATATCAAGGAATGAAAAAACATTAAACCAGGTTAATAGTTACTTTGTGTGACTGACCATAAAATACTTGTAGTCCAACCTTTCTGTCACACCACAGTCAAGGCCTCACAATGGCTGCTACATATGGGCAGAATGAAAGCATGGAGTCCATTTGCTGCTCTTCACCTGAATTTCAGACTTTCCCTTGTGTTTTGTGCAAAGACAGCATTGGCTACCTGAGAAGCAGGTAGAAGCTGCAGGGTTTAGATCAGATTGTTCCGGAGCTCAAGGACAGTAGGAGATCAGGGGTGTTGCTTCAGAGAGGAGTTGGCCTTGGCTATTGAGACCTCGTCGGTCATTGTGCTGGGACTTGACGTTTGGGCTTAAATTTTATGTATTTTATATAAAGGAACGTAAAACTGAAGTGTCTTTCTTCTGGACAGCCTTCTCATGCCTCTTTCCAGCACTAAATAAATGCAAAATGGAAAATGAGTTCATCCGAAAACAAATACGGAACAACTGAAAATATCAGTAATTTTCAAAGTACTGTATCCTTGAGAAACTCCAAGCCTACAAAGCTCACTTTTTTCACTTGTTTCAAAATGCAATACCTTTTAAAATGGACTTCATAGTTCCTCATGGCTGAATTTGGAAGAAACATATGCTTTGTTTTATTAATTTGCTTTGATGCATAGTTTCTGTAAAGTATACCCATGGGTTTTTTTTTCTTAAACTTCCTTTTTCTTCTGTCCTCCCTCCCCTTTCTCCTCAAAAGAACTCAGTCGATTGTGCTAAGAATCTGAGTTTTGGAGTTTTAGGGGTTTTTAAGGAAAAAGCAAACATAAACAAAACTCTAAGCAGTCATGGATGGCAGTTTCCTCTGCAACTGGTATGGGGAGAAGGAGCAATCAAATTTTTCTAAAGCATGTTTACACATCTGTAGAAAACACTTAGGATTTTTTTGTTTCTTTTTTATTGTTTACTAAATCAAAGCAGATACATCTGAGGCTTATAGTGATGATAGCAAAAAAATTACAAAGGCCTTTCATATGCAAAAAGACATTTTTGTATGACTGAAGATTTGAAATGTATTATACCAGTCTTGTATTCAAGGACCAACTTTGTGGGTTTGAGCTCTATTATCTGATTTTTTCTGGAGGCTTTTTCTTTCTTGGGTATATTTTCTTTTTCTTTACTTTTCATGAGGTTTATATTATTAGTACATTGTAACATTTCCACAGGCTCATTACTTTGACCCTTGCAAATGAGATGGATAAAGAAGTTCATTTTGCTTTATGAATCAGCCTCTCTAATATGTCTTCTGACTCTGTAAATGTCCCCAGTATTCAGAAAACTATCAGACAGTCCTTCATCAGCACTTCAGTGCTGATGGCACGCTGCAGCGCACAGTTGTGAAATTTGAAAGATCTTTCTATTCCACTAACATGCATCTTGAAGGGATGCATTATCTTGGTGTCAGGGGATTTGAAAGGGAAGATGAAGCACAAGAACTACAACCACAAAATATTTTATGACTGAATACCATGTTTTTAATGAAAGTTGTCAGCTCCTCATAGTTCAAGGTTGCTCTGTTTTGCTGTTGCTGTTATTGGGACATTACCTGTCTGTAATGATCCATCAGCTGTTCAAGACTTTCAGAGACCTAACTGCTGTCAGATTTCCTGCTTCCTGGACTTGTACATGCTAACTGACTCATCAACTGAGTCAAAATTTGGTTTTTCTTAGACCCATCTCCCAGCTGTACTGGGGATAAATACCTGCCTGTTACAGTCTGGGGTGCAATAACCACAGTTCCTACAACCCAGGGTGAAATCTTAGGTCTCATGACTTCCACAGTGTCAGGATTGTCAGGCTGATTACCTGTTTTTCTGGCTTGGTGTCCCATTTCTTTGTTATTGAACTAAACAGCATTTATGATTTCCTTGCAACTATAAAATTTCCTACCAACATGCATGTAGTGATTTTGTCTGGTATCCACCAAGTCATAACATCAATCCCCCTGGACAGGAGAGAGAGAGAATGATAACAAAAGGCTTGTGAGTTGAGATAATGATGGAGACATCACTCAGCAATTGGCATCACAGGCAAAACAGACTCAACTTAGGGAGAAAAAAAAGGTTTATTTATTAAAGGAACAATAAGAGTAGGGAGATGAGAAATAAACCTGTCTTTAAAACACCTCCTCCCACCCTTCCCGCTTCCTAGGACTCTCCTTCCCCCAGCCCCCCAGCAGCGCAGGGGATGGGGGATTGGGGTTTTGGTCAGTTCATTATGGATGGACTTTGCCACTGCTTCTTCTCAAGGGGAGGCCTCCTCACACTTCCCACTGCTACACTGTGGGGTCCCCTCCATGGGAAACTCCCTCACAAACTCCTCCAGCGTGAGTCCTTCCCATGGGCTACAGTTCCTCACAAACTGCTCCAGCATTGGGCCTCCCGGGGGGCAGCTCCTCACACCTTGCCCCAGTGTGGGTCACCCACAGGGAGAACAGTCTTTCAGGTTCCAAATGTTCCAGCCCAAGGATCACAAGTCCTGACAACAAACCTGCTCTGACCTGGGCTCCTCTCTCCCCATGGGCTCCCAAATCCTGCAAGGAACTTGCTCCAGAGTGGGCTTCTCACAGAGTCACAGCCTCCTTCAGGCATCCGCCTGCTCTGGCATGGGGTCCTCCATGGGCTGCGAGTGGATCTCTGTTCCCCGGTGGCCTCCATGGACTGCAGGGGCAGAGCTGCCTCACCATGGTCCGCACCACACATCACAGGGCAGTCTTTCTTTCAGAGTCTAAGCACTCTCCTCTCCCTCCCACTCCACTGACTTTGGTGTCTGCAGAGATGTTTTCACATTCTCACTCCCTGCTGCTGCTGCAGTTTAGCAACTGCACAACAACTTCTTCCTCTTCTCCAATATGTTAATCACAGAGGCTTGTGCACAAAGCCTGGTAGCTTCAGCTTGCCTCCTCTGCAATCAGGTTTGCTCCAGGTCAGCTCAGCGACATCTCAGGTGCATGCCCCATTCTGTTGACAGCTACCAGGATCATCACAAGAAGCAAACAACAAGCAATTAATGATTTAGTCTCCCAGTCATTTGCAGTCTCTCTTTGGCCTAAGGCAGCCAAGTGATAGTTAGCTCTTGCCTACTGCAAATTACCTCATGCAGAACAAGTTGATTTCTTTGGAAATAAAAATAAGTTATAACCAGCCAAGTGAAGAAATGTTGACTGCAGCTACTTACTCATTGCAAGCACATGAGCATCAGACAGACAGCATGATGTAAAAGTCATTCATTTAGAAATAAGATTTATTCAGAAGGTTAAGACCAGGCATCCTCTTGCCATTGCCAAAACCAGCAGCTACCAAAATGGAAATGAAAAAAGAAGCGTCCCATGAGCTCTTGTATTTACAAGTTACAGCTACACTTTAAAATTAGGGCAACTGTGATCAGTTGCCTGTTTAGAAGTGTTTATGCCTTTAACTATCAGCAGTTTTTGTGCTAAATGAGAAAGATACAATTACAAGTGCTCATAAAGCCATTTTTTCTCTTGATGACATATTTGGATACATACAAATGAGAGGTAGCCTACAGCATTCCAGCATCTCGGAACCCTTTTCGTAAACAATGCCAAAATTTTCCTGCAAAGCAATATCTATCTACCTTACTGAGAGATTCAGAACAAATTGTACTATATGAAGTTCAATTTTTTTTTAACAGACTAAAAAAATTTGCACAGCTATGCAGATGTTTCAGCCATTTGGCTTACTGTAATCAAATATGGTGAAGAAGCTTTAAGTGCATTTCAAGTTTATAGCATGTCAGTTCAGCTGGCTTGACTATTTTTTTCTATAGCAAGTCTGTTGGAAAATGTATTCAGTAGAGCAAAATGATAGTGCTGCTAATATTAATAATAATACTTAGCATTTCAATTGCATTTCATATTTTCAAAGTGTTGTAAATGCTAATCAATTAGGCTTTGAAGTTGAATGCCAAATAGAGAAAAAGCCTTGTGTCACTGTTTGTAGAACAAGTTATCTTGATTATTGCACTTTTAATATTTTCCTTGGGAAAGAAGGAACAATTCAGCTGCACAGAGCACAACAGGGGCTGCGGGGAAACAGCTGCCACAAAAAAAAAAAAAAAAAAAAAAAAAAAAAAAAACAAAAAAACCAAACAAGGATGTGCTGATCCCAAAGCTGTGACAGACTCTGTTGATTTTAGTGTTTGGAATGAAAGAAGGTGTCTCTATTCCAGATCTAGGCTTTTAGTTAAGTGACAGAAGTGGAACAATAGTTTTCCCATTCTATGTGAAGTCTGGGTTCAATGTTTCTCTGATTCCACCATGAGATGCCACCTTTATAAGTTGTTCATCCTTTCTCAAATTTAAAAAAAACTCCCACGATACCCTAAAAAACATCTTCAACATCTTGCTGTTCAAAAAGCCAAAACACTTTACAACTGCTGTCAGGAATCTCTACATCACCACCTTATACTTTGTCTGGCCTATAAAACAAGCCCATTTTGCAAGAAGAACAAGTGGCTGAGACCACCACTGGGCCAGAGTCTCAAAGAGTGGCACAACTCATAGCCAGAGGCTGGCTGGGTCAGGACGGTAGGAGGGAACTGGATCTGCTAAATATCCATCACTGCACTTCCAGAGATCTTATGTTAGCTGGAGGGGGTAGGCATTACTCAGAGAACATATATATCAGACTTCTAAGGTGAAAGATAAACTTTTCATCTCCAGCCCTTTTGCAGGTGTCAGTAATGCTGTTTGCCAGTTCATACAAAATTATTTTCCGATGTTCTACACAGATGATATTTGCTAAATGTAGTCTTGGTCCTGTGTTTTGTGTTTCATCACCACTGCAACACTTCAAAAAAAAAGCCAAAAGCAACCCCTCTGTCTTTCCTCAGAAGGTATCTCCCACACCAGCAGTTTGAAGTCTGAAAGATGTCCTTGTATGAAGCCACTTCCTTAATTGCCGAGGTTCTGAAAGCAGCGTGGGGGGAGTTCACTTTTTCCTGGAAATGATCATTAAGTTTCAGAGAAAATCAAGTGTGAATTATAGTTAAGTCAGATCTTGGACTGTGCATTGGTAGCATTAATTTTTTATCAAATAGCATAAAGATGTGAGTCTGCCCTCAATGGATGGTGCTGCCCCAGCTTGAGGCCTTGCCCTCCAAGAGCAGCATCACCCACTGGTGCTGCCACAGCTCCTCAGACAGTCAGTGCTTGCCCACAACCTACCCACATCCTTACTCTAAGACAGCCTCACATTGCCAGTCACTATTGGAGATGTGGCTTCGAAGAGGAGGTAGCGTGGTGTTACTTCTCCTCAGGAGCAAGATCATGGGGGAGTCAGTCTGTCTTGGTATATCTCTAAGTTGTTATTATTCTTTTAGTCTTCTATACTGACCAACTTTGTAAATAGCTCTTTTGGTCTTATTTTTCAGTTTTCTCAGAAATTATTTTCTCCTGAAGAACGTGAGAGAAATTGTACGAATGAGCCATGAGTTATCAGGAAGAAATGCAAAGCAGGTCCAACATCTCCTGAGTGTCAGCAAGTGCCAAAGCATTCCTTGGAACCCAAACTGCAGTTCTGTGTGTTTCGCTCCAGAGAGTTGTGTTCAGATGCAAACAGGCTTCTAGATCATCAATAAACAACATCAGATGCAAAATTAACCTGACTTAAATTAGGAAGCTGCTTTCAGTCATTCTCCACTAATAATCTGCCTCTGTAACAAAGCATCCTTTGATAGTGTAATAGGCAGTGTTTTCCCAGTCTCACAAGCTTTATTATCCTTACACGTGTCCACACGACAAGGAGAAGGTGGGAAGGAACCATGATATTTAGGCAAATTAATTCACTTTTGAATCATAGTTACAAACTCTGGTAATCAATACAGAGATAGAAATAGGGGTAAAACAGTAGTTCTCCTTTTTCCTTCTTTCCTGGAGTTAATGGAAGTTTTGTTATTGCTTTTGCAAAAGCAGGCTTTTATCCTGAAAATGCTACTACACCATGCTGCTATTTCAAAAAGATAGAAATAGGCTACTGTTTTGGAGTCAGTAGTTCATGAATTTTCTGTACTGACTTTTTTTTTTCCTTCAACTGTTCATTATAATTATTATGATGGAACACCAGTTAATTGTTGTTCTGACCATCAGGCCTTTGTTAAACAATCTTTGGTTTGCTGAAAGCAGGGTGCGTAGCACTTCATTTCAAATTTCCTCTTGAAATTGTCTTGTTTTTCTCTATAATACTAAGAAACCACTGTTACTATAGTTTTGAGTAATTTGTGTGTGAACACTTCCTTTCCTATATTGAAATGCAAATGTAAGGTGCTTCCATAACTTTGTTGATGGTATGCTGTGATGATCATTCCTCATATAATACTTCTCAAAAAATATATGCATTGATAGACTGACTTTTCGATACCTCCAGTTTGAGAGGGAGATTAGGTGGTAAAATTGGTGGAATTGCTTTTTGTGAATAAATTACACAACTAATTTATTTAATTTTGTGATTAGGAGATCATTTTGAAACATTGCAATTTCTATATTCATATGACTTTCTCACGTGTGATCTCCTAAAAGAATTGTCCCCACAGCTCAGATTGCCAGGAATTTGCTCACTTTCTGATTTACAGAGTGGCAGACTAATGCACAGAGTGGGATTGTCCACTGCAGCATCAGCAATTGTTCTTATTTAGCAGATCATTCAACTGAAGGTATGCCAATGGGGGAACAGTGATACTTGCAACCAGTGTGTTATCTCTGCAAGAGTCTCTCTAAGTATCAGAATAACAGAGAACACATATACCAAATGTTCAAAACTAAAAGCCGACGAACAGATACAACAGTATGTATTTAACAGCATAATTTAATTTCCATATTATTTTGAAAATATCATATTATAAGTGTTTTAATCTGTCCTGTTATTTATCACCAGAGAGCAGTGGGTTTGGAGAGTTCACAGTACCTTTGTGCTGCTCCCTGCACTCTCCCAGCCAATTCCCTCCATGGCAGGAGGCAAAAAAATTCCTAAATCAAAAGCTAATTGAAGTTATGAAAGAGATTGCAAAACTCCTCAGCTTTATGGAGGGATGGGTGGTTGAGTGCTAAACAATTCAGAACGTATTTCTTCTGGGACAAGCACTTACTGGCAAGTAATTATTCTTTAAAAGATATACATCATAATGGATTCTGCTTCCCAAGAACAAAGGCTCAAATGATATCTCCAAGAACAATATAGACCAAAATGGGCATCACATTTTCCCGGTGAAGTGGAGTACACTTTGATTATATTAATACTGCTGGACCAATTAAGTGGAGCTGCTCATTTGCAATTAGGATAGCAAGGGACTAACTCAATTAATAGTCCCAGGCAGTAGCTCTACATCAGTACTCATATGCCAGAACCATTTATTTACATGCTTGTCATGGACAGTCACTGTCAGAATGGTTCCGTTTAATGTTTATCAATATAATGATATAGATAAATATATATCATATATATATTTTTTTAATTATAAAGATACCTTTGCTCTCTCAGAAACCTCATTTATGTTGGTGCTAAGTTCTGGTTAATACACTTGCCAAGCATTAAAATGACTCAAAATTTTACTGCTCAGTGCAGAGTGCAGGATTGTACATGTAAATTACATATCAAGGTCAGTTACATTTGTTTACTTATTAGATAAGAGCTAGTCTGGCTTTAATTAATGATATGGTATCTGCATCTCCATGCTGAAGCTGCTATAGGATTTGCTTTTCTGCAGCATTTCCAAAAGAGCAAGCTAGAGTGTGTTATAACTGTATATATCCTGTTGTTAAAAATATATCTCGTGGTTTATATATTTCTTCTATGATGTATACATAAATATAGATCTTATCAACCTTGTAGATGCATACACACACATGCAGACTTTACATTTTATATGCTCTGTTGTAGCTCAATAGATAAAGGTTTACCATTGGGTTCTCTCTGGTCATTCACTCTCCTCCCACACCTCTCTGCTTCTCACTGCCCAGTTACAATTTGAGTTAACTCTTACTTTAGCAGAATTAAAAGTGTGCATTCTAAACTCTAAAGTACCTAAAAATACTTGGAAATAATTTCTGCACTGAAGCTACTTACAAAAATAGGGGGGTTTTTTTGAGTCAATTCTACTTTCACTTGTTTCAGAATACATCCAACACATCTGCACTGAAGATGTACAATGGGATAAGCAAACTCATACAATATAAACGACTTTTATGTCTGAAGAAGTAATTAGCTAGTGTCATAAGAAAAGCGATAATAATTTCCTAATGCTGCTTCCAAGTGACAAGGGAAGCATCAGACAGTCTGAATCTGTTCTGTAAAGTACAGGACAGGTTAATGAAGATTAAAACTGAATTAGTGGACATACTATGTCAAGCAAAGGCAACAGATATGCCAGATTATAATTGCAAACTCTGCTTTGTGGCCAATTCTCTCATGTGGAAGCAAGAATAACCATATTCTATCGTCCCTTTTCAGTCATTTTTATGAATGTTGCATTTTGTTCTTTTTCCCCACTGTATAACCCAGGTGTTCATTTTTGCTGCAAAACAACAATACATCATTTAAGTGAACTTCATTGTTTGAAGCTCAGTGAGTTGAGGCTTTCTCCATTTCCTTGGCCATATCCAATCAGCTAGTTCAGGCACTGGCATGTGTCATAAATTTTGCTGCAAATATGGGCCAGCTGAAACGTATACCAATTCAGAGATCACATCTCCTCAGCATCCCACTAGGCAGGAAAGGAAATTAAATGTGTTTGCTGTGTTCTGCTGAAGCAAGAGAACAGAGCAGGAGCTGAAAGAAATCTGAATTCTTAACAGGAAAGAAAACCTTCCTCAAAACAAAACTTGGAGAAAAAATAACCCTCAGAACACTGCCTGTGCTTTTCTCTGAGAACTTTTTCTCAAGCAGTCTCAGACTCCAGCATGCCTCTTGGTTATAGTGATTCACCAAGACTTTCCCATTTATTGCCCCAACAATGAATGCCTTTGCTGCCTCAGGCACGAGCTGCTGTGAACTTGTTTTAGGAGCAGTGTCTGGGAAGAAGGCTGAGAATTAAAGTGATAATTAGTAAGGAATTAAGGGATGGTGTGATGAGTAAGAAAGTTTACTCTTCTGTCCACACAGAAGAGGTTTTTGTGCCTATTCCATTTGTGGTCCAGGCTTCCAAATACTGATGAAAAGCATGATGTCCAATGCTCTCTTGATGCTACAGCAGGCTGAAGGTCACATTCTTGAATTAAAAAAAAAACACAATAAATAAATCCACAGAAAATAAAATAAAATTTCTTGTAGGAGGTCTGAGTTTGTTATTTCAGCCCTTTGACTGCTCCAGTATGGCTACATGGCATGCCCACCCTTAGAGCCTGAATTTGTCACATGAAGAGTAGGATATGTATCAAATTTGAAGCTTTTGATCATCCTGAGGAAGTCAGTTCTGTCTGGTTTGACCTTGGACTATGTGCTGTGATGTCATTTTGCAGCCATTTCTGGTTTCTGTATTACTCCATTTTTTTCGGACTACTCTCTATTTTGGGAAACAGCAGTCAGGGTAAAGACACACATCTAAATGACAGTTTCTTCTTACTGTTGATGTTTAAATGTTCTCCCAAGAATACTCTCTGGTCTCTACGATGGGCAAATTAACAGTTTAAGCCCTGAATGGTCTGATGTAGGCACTAAAAATCCTTTGAAGTCACTACAGGATGCAGGGGAGTCATTCCCTATGCATTTTCATGATTGTAACAAACTGCACAAACAATTACTTGCTCTTACATAATATGTAACAAAATGGGGACAGGGGTGAGGTGGGAAACAAAGCAAAAAAAGGATTTAACTATGCTTGGTCACTCTCTGAATTACTTGCTTTCTTCTGTTTGCTTCAGGGTTTTTCTCTTAACTTTGCATCAAGGATATGTATTGACTTTGCTGAATTATTGAAGGTAGTTGCAAGTGATGCATGAAATGAAAAATCCTTCTACAACCTTTGCACAAACTGCCAGCAGACAATTCTGTGCGGTCACTGCTGAGCTGCACTGTGATACTAAGTATACCTAGACATCCACAAAAATAGTTTAATTTAATGGTATAAGAATTTTAATTCTTCATATTTTCTCTTACTCCATTTACTTGTCAGTTTCAGAAGAATTACAGCCTACTTCCAGGACAGTTGCCATTGCCAGAAACAGGTGGGCACATTATAATCTTACATTGGTATAACTGGGGGTAGCATTTGGGACGAAGATAAAAAAATATAATCAGCTTTCTGATTGCTTCTAGAAATTAGTCCCCAGCTTCTCTCAGACTTATGAGCACACGTGTGTGTTTCTTGTAATATTTATTAAGGGCAAGCTTGGCACAGAATACATAAAAATTATCTGCACAGTGAGAAAAAGGACTAATAAAGAAGAAGGATATGAACATCAAAGAATAAACACAGAGAAAAACAGTTACTAAGTTGTAACACGGGGAAGACATATGCCCAGAAGGCAAGTCTATACTGTGCAAGCAGGGGAGGAACAGGGTGGTGAAGGAAAAGGGAAGAAAGCAGAACAGATGGTAGAAGGTTGGACAGTGAGTTTCTCAGGATAAGCGCAAAGTAAATGTGGAGCATGCAAAAGTTGTGCCACATCAAAAATTGCTCTAGGAACAGCACGTGTCAGGGTTGATGCTTCTAGGTTGTAAACATTTGTCCCTGGTCCACAATGGGACCAAGCAGCTTCCTCTCTCAGTCTTTCTTACCATGAATCTAGCTGGTGTGACACTGCCAGAACACAGAGAAGTCATGGAGCCACACACCTTTGCCTTTCAAGGCTTGCCATGGGCTCAAAGCAGCAGGGGAGTCTGTATAGGTTTATTTTTATCTTTTAAAATATATTCCACCTGTTAGAGGAACCTCTATTTTTAAAAGCTACATTTCCATGTAGCTACAAAAAAGAAAGTTGTACTGTATTTAAATTGAGCAGTACATGTGGATGACAGCTAACTCTGAAATTACAAGAGTTTTTTTAGCAATTTGCATGCTGCTTTTTCGAGTGACATTTATTTTAGCAAAGCATCCCTTGCTCAGAGCACTCCCACCCAGAATTTTATATTTACTTAATATAATTTTTAAATCGTCTGAAAATATGATACGTGATTACATTAGGGTTTGCAGTTTAATTGTGACTGTTCTGCAGAGCTGCTGACACCAGCCTCTTCAGAATTTCTGTCCTAAGTTTTTTCAGGAAAAATTAATATGAGGAAGTCGTGTTTATCAACTTCCTGGCTTGCTGTTAACAGTATGCTGCTTTCATTTTACTATGAGGTGCTAATTATGTTTTTCTCAGACTTCAATATAAATGAAACGTATTTGGTGGCTGCCAACAGCTTTGCAGAGTACGACAATGCCATTGCGCAAACTTTGAGGTTCTCTAAGCATGAGTTTATACTTTTGAGTTGCATTGCTTGCAAGTATATTTCACACCATGGATAAGATCTGACCTGCAGAGGTCACTCCTAGAGGAGCCTATTTTGCGAATGTTTTAGAAAATTTTGAAACTGACAGAAAGTGTAAAACCAGAAACTCCAGTTCTTTGTGAAGATGGAGCATGACAAAGCTGTCTTCAGTGACAATCTTATGACATTAACAAAGAGTTTGAACCAGACTAAGCAAGAATGCACCTGGGAAATTCCTTCTTGATCCCTAAACCGAGAAGGACTAGGTGAGGGTAAGCCATTCAGAAAGGATGACTCCCTCTTGTTTCCAACATCACTCAATGACCTGCGTACTACCAATCCACACAACACAAAGATTAACACTTAGTCTTCAGTGAAGGGAAATCTCAGATAACTTTCTAAAATGAGTCTAAGCTCCAGACCCTCATCATCCACACAGCTCCTCTGATCATACCCTGAAATCTCTCTTCCCTGTGCCACAGCTCTGGCAGTGAAATGCTGAGTAGATCCCACTGGGAGACCTTCTCAGACTTGAGCTACCCAAGTAACTCTTGAAGATCTACAATGAGGGACTATTAAATGAGTATTGAGCTTCTTCAGTTCCCACAACAAAAGAAAACAATTCCAGGACAGAAAAGAAGAAATTGGTAAAGGCTTCAATGGAGCTTGAATATCACACGAGAGACAGAGGACACCTATTTCCACAGGCCATCATGTTAGGAATGGAATCACATTAGTGCAGGACAATCCTGCTGTTTCCTTTGACACTGACAGTCTCAATAGTGGTGTTTTGAAACTAAATAACCTGTGGGCTGCTACGCAGAAGAAAGGATGATGAGATATCGATTGCATTTGAGTTAGCAAGAGAGAGAGTGAAAGGGCGCAGTCTATTTATAAGGTCTGGTTATCACTGTGGACAGAGAGAGACCTGAAAAGCCTGGGAAACCTTTGTTTTCATCAGAGGAGGTAATTTCACTGAAGTCTCCACAGCCTTTGCAAATATATCACTGATATCAAAACTGGAGGATGGGGCAGAAAGGTGATGTAGGAAGCCATCTTTTGAAATTATTAGGTCTATTAGAGATTAAGAGATGGTTGAGATAGTTTTGGTTTGGTTTGCTGGGTTGTGGGTTTTTTTGCTATATTCTTAGAAATTAAATCTTATTTCAATTATATTTTATTTAAAAGTTGTGCTCTTAAACTTTCTTTCAGTTTATTTATAGAAAATCTTGAAATGATAGAAGCTTTTCAACATTTTTGTACTTGAAACCAAATTTTTTAATAATCCCTTTTGAAAAATAGGTTTTACATCTTCCGTGCAGATATGGCTATAATCTTTCTCCCTATCATAAGTAAAAGACACTTCCTTGATATTTCTGCCTCTTCTTTTTCCTTTAGATTAAATATTTCTTTAGAAGAAATATTGAAACTTAAACTTTTCCTTTTGCTCCTGCTATGCTGTCATCTCTGTTGATTTGTTTGTATTCAGCAAAAATGTTTCATGCTCCTTCCAAAAAACTGTAATGTTTGCATCTTCCTGGCAAAATCCACTCCAGGACCTGTGTGTGATGATGACAGAATCATTTACAATGTTCACCTCCTTTTTAACAGTGTCTTTGACTGATTCACTCACATTTGTGTGTAGTGGTTGCCCTCCTGAGGATGTACAGAAGTGGAATACCTCTGGGGACTTCTAAAATGCTAGCCAGGCAACAAGGATAACATCTTTTTCCTTCCCTTAGGAGCCACTAACCATGCACAGGCATAGGAGATGAACACATATTTATTACAACTGCAAGGAAAGAAAGATAATTGAGATCCTCAAAGAGATTTGTGATGTGAAAACATGTCCCTTTTCCCTACCCGAACTGAAGCAAATTGACTTCTCTAGTCAATTTGATTTAGGTCAGCATGCCAAGCACTGCAAGTGTTGCCAAGCCCATAAAAGGGACAGATTCCTCAGAAATGAAGTTATGTCCCATGTAAATGTGCACACTGGCACCCCACTGTCTGGTCCCTCATGATTTTAGGACATTACATCACCTACTGCCATTTCCATTATTTTTCTTCCTCCTGCCACAGTAATCTATATTTTTTCTTATGCTTTTTCTGGGACTATATCTATGATTTATCCAAAGGAATAGTATTTTCTACAGTTGAAACAAAGAAAGTCTCTCTCAATCTGTCCTCTACCACACTGGCTGCACAGTTGCTCTTCAGTGTTCTTCAGCATGCCCAAAAGCCAGCTCTGAGTCCAGCCACAGACCAGGCAGTGCAGCTCTCCATTTGTTCAGCCAGGTGAAATAAGGTCCTCAGCTGTTGTGGCTGCTCTGGAGACAACTACAGTAACCTTCCTGCTGGAGTTTGTAAGTGTCCTCACTAGCATTTTGCCATGGCAGAAATTCTTTGGGAAAGCTGCACTCAAGGGTATAACATAAGACAAAGTCAGAAGATATGAGGGTCTGTGGGAAACCACTTGCTTGGTGTATATTTAAATTCACAGAATACCTAGAATACTTGTGTTCTACAGGAGAAAGACATTTTGTTAATAGAAAATCCACACTTTCGTCCGTGAAGCCTTGAAAACGGCATGTTGGGGGTATTTTGCTGCTAGTAGTAGATTTAGAAAAAGCAAATTAGCCCTGCGAGATATGAAAGTTGTCTCCACAATGGCATGGAGAAGGAAATGTATGTTCAGACAGCAAAAGACGGGATTCAGACAGTTGAAGTTTGGATAACCCTCCACAGAGACATCAGAAGGCACTAAGATTCTATTCCAGGTGCTTTCTGCATGCTTAACTGTAAACATATAAATGATAGAGCAAAGAAAGGAAAGATAGCCTGACTGGCAAACCAAAACTGAAGAAGTAACCAAACTAAGGATGAACCTTGCAGGCCTCAGAAGGGCTGAGGCAGGAATGCCAGCAGCATCAACTCTTGTGTTTTGTGTTACTCTGTCTAGGTCAGTGCTGGGCTGGGCTGTGCTTGCACCATGCGCCCAAGGAGCCTGCTCTCACATTATTCCTCCATTTAAAATTTGTTTATATGATCTTTACGTACTGAAATTTTGGCACATATACATTCCACCCCTGCCAAAATGTGTGTTTCATCCTTTTGTTCTTCTCAACATAATTATTGTAATTTAATTTTGTATAATTAAAAAAAAAACACAAAAACCCCTCAGGATTTAAATATCCTGGGGTTTCTTTGTGAATGAACATCCTAGAATAAAACACATTCTACTTTTACTATTGTATTTATACACTTGAAATCACTTGTGATTTCTTTCTGTAAAAATTAATTTAATCTCATCTCAGGAAAAATAGTTAATTCATTTTAGTTAATTCAGTCCTCTTCCGAGTTTAATTTTCTACATGAGATTTCTCCTTTACTCATGTGTTTCTTTCAGTCATTGCATCAAAGTTATAATTCACCACTGCTTCAAAGTTGTAAGTCACAGTGATATTATAAAAAACAAAATGGAGATAAACTTGTGAGTTTCACTAAATATACATTTTTGATTCTAAATGCCAAAAGTGCAGCAGAACCCCTGTCATTTCTGATTATAATATAAGAAATATTAAAAAATCAAATAAAGGAGGCCACAGAGAAAGACATGAATTCTAAAAAAAGAAAAAAGTTTTAAAAATCAAAATTAAAAGCTAAAACTCACTCCACAAAAATGAAAGGAAGCAATCATGAACTTTATCAGACCTATTTGGTCTGCATTTCTTAACGTATTTGTCACGCCTTATATACACAAAGAATAATCATAAATCAAATTATTTCTTTTTTTTTCAGATTAGGGCATGAAACAAAGAAAAAAGAAGACATAAACAACTAATTTTTTCTTTGTTGCTATGTAGGTGTTGACTTTGATGGAGTGACTTCAAAGAGTTTAACTTTCTTCCAGCATGCGAGTAACATCAGGCTCAAATTCTTCATATACAAAACAATTTTGTTTGACTCAGACAAACATTTTCCACCTTGAACTTTTCTTACCATGTAAAAGGAAACATCAAACCTTGTCCTAAAGCTTCTAATGAGATGGCATATTGTTAAATTTTGGAGAAAACCAAATCCATATTCAGACAAAATCTAATAGAAGTCAAATGATGGAAATTCAGTAGGAAGTTTGAAGTGGAAACAACAAACAGAAAATCATAGAAAATCCTCTCGCTAATGAAAAATTAAGATTTTAGTCTCAGATTTGAGGGGTTGTTTTTTTTTAATGCATCTCTAAGTGGAAATACTGCACATGTACCAGTAGCTGGGCTCTGAATTCAGAACGTGACCCAGTTGTTTCCTCAATCCCTCACTGCATAAATTTTGCTTTAGAGCCATAACTACTCAATCACACAATTTACTAATTTGCAGACTAAAATGATTCTGCTGAGATGCCCATCTTCTTTTCTGAAAAATCATTTTGTTTCCTTTCAAAAGCAGACACTGGGGCTTTGCAGTGTTGATTGTCATAGGATTTTCTGGGGTTTTTCTGATTAGGAAAGACAAACTGCATCAGTCTTGAATTCTAGTTATGTCTGATCATTGTTTAAAATAACCTAGTATTTAAACTTTAATTTATGTTAAAGCACAGAGGAAAGAGGTATGACATCATAATTTTAACCACTGTTTTTATGACCCATGTGTTTAAAAAGTGACAAATGTTCTTAGAAGCAATTGCTTATTTTACAGACTACAATTTCTACAAATCTGTCTTTACTCAGCAAGTAATAAAGGCAAAAAGATGATTTTTTAGCATTAAGATGGGTGAACTATCCATCTAATTATATCTTTTGAAGACTAGCATGTTACTAGTATAAACTGTAGTTCTACATTCAGGCATTTCAGGGTGGGGTGGGAAAGTAAGTTCCAGCTTGTTATGTCTGTATCACTGTGTAAAATAGTTACATTTAGTAACTATTTTATTTTCATCAAGAATGGGCACCTTACTAATTATGCTTTGAATTAATATTTGATGCTCTTCGAAGTCAATAAAACAAATTTCCTATTGGCCTAAGTATGTCACTGGGTTGAGGTTTTTTTGCTTTACATGGAGACGAGGGGCGGCAGGCTCTGAACAAGTAGAATGAGAGAAAACATACCTCCTCCCCCTAAACAGCTTGGGGGGGGCAGGGAATGGGGGATGTGGTCAGTCTCTCACAGATGGGCTCTGCTGCTTCCCTCTTCTCAGATGAGGACGACTCCTGGCATTCTTCCCCTGCTCTGATACAGGGTCCTTCCCACAGGACACAGTCCTTGACAGCTTCTCTGGTGTGGGTTGTTCCCAGCAGCTACAGCTTCTGCCAATACAGGGTCCCTCACACAGGACAGGGCCTCTTCTGGGCATTAGTTTAATGAGCTTCTTTGACATGAGTTCTTTCCCATAGTTACAGCTTCTGTGAATATGGGGTCCCTCACATAGGACACAGCCTCCTCTGATCATAGTCACTGCCCCTGACGTGAGGTCTTTAGAAAAATGAGTCACTGCCCCTGATGTGGGTTTTTAGCAAAATGCAAACAAATCACTGCATCACCAGTCCTCTCCACAGGATGCAGAGGCGTCTCTGCTCTAGCACACCTCTTATTCTCTTCCCTCACTGACCTTGGAGTCCACATGATTGCTTCTCTCTCTCTCCCAACTCTTTGCACCACCACCAGCCAGAAAAGAAGAAAGGACAGCAGTAGAAAGGAACAGGAAGGACCTGCCTCTTCCTGCGTCTTAAAAAGTGATCATGGAGGAGTCTAATAGGCTCATCCCCAGCAGTGGATCTGGCTCAGAGCTGGGGAGAGTGTTAAGCAACTTCTTACAGGAGCCATCTGTACAGCACCATCCCCCTTACCAGAAAAGGCTGTCATGTCAAACCATGACAACAGGTCTTTATAAATCACAGTGGTGGGTGGCAGAGCAATCTATAGGAAAATCAAGATGTTTTATTTTTAGGAAGGTGGAAGAGCAACATGCTAAACAACAAACCATGAAGCAAACAGAAGCGGGCTGGAAGAATTTAGGAGATAAACAAGTTATGCAGGACAAGTGTATAAAATAGGAAGCCACATGGATAAAATTAGAAAATTTGAGCAGAATTTCTGACTTGGGTCCAGATCTTGAAGTCTGCAATTCAAACTGCAGTTATCTATCCACAACAACCAAGAAAGAAGAAAACAACTAATTAGGTTTGCAAACTTCTGTCATAGGAGACTGGTGAAATCTCAGTGTTTGAGTTTCTGAAGCTTTCTGGCAGGCAAAGTGTGACTGGGATCCATGGCTGCTGATTCCACAGCTGAACCTTATCAGTGGTCCCTTATCAGAGACTCAGATGGGAATATCTAGTCATGGTAAGGCAATGGGAGAGAGGCTGGGTTACAGGGCACCGAGACATCCTTCTATAGGAAATGACACCCAGAAGCATGGTTTGGGTTTTGGTTTTTTGGGGTTTTTTTTTGCCTAAATGTAGCCAGACAGGTCGCAGAGTGATTATTTTTTCTGTTTTTACTTGTCACCAGTTTCTAATGGGGGACAGCAAAGTGCAAAAATGCCAAAATACAGGCAAGTCAGGAAATAAGGAGATGAAAAGGGCTAAAATACCTTAAGGAAATGAGAAGCTACATCAATTTCACTTACATATGGCACCAAAGGGACCATCCTTTCACTCCAGAATAATGGCTGTCCTACATTTCTCTCTGATACAGTTTTGTCATGGTACCTTGTCATGTCTGGAGCAGTCAATCCAGTTAGAGGTTTCCCATATATATGCTCAGGGTCAGAGCTTCTGTTCTTGATCTCCTGTAAAGATTACTCTAATTGTGGTGTCCTTGGACTGTAAAAGGATCATTAGCTCCCCACTGTTCTTAAATGTTTATTGGTCTCTGTTTCACTTCAATTGATTTTTCTGAACATAAGTTCTCTTAGAACCGGAACATTTGTGTCTCTGAAGAGCTGGATAGACCGTTTTTCCTTCTGTCAATGAGCAAGGTCAAGAGGAAATGCTTGCTCAATGAGAACTGCTAGAGGAGCGGTGGCTATGATATTTATTTGTTTTGTGTAAGCATTCATTTTTAATTCTGGCAAACCAATTGGAATGAGAATAGTGTGACTTTTTTTTCCATACACTTCTTGCAGGTGTAGTCTCCGCTGCACTGCTTGTTCCTCACAGCTCTGTATCTTTCTCATTACCCTTTAACAGAGTTCTTGCCAGGTCTTTATATCAAAAGTTTATCAAGCAGCTTAAAAATACTATTGGATTATCTACATTTTCATTTGTTTTTTCTTGTTTCTTTTCTTACATTCCACCTTTCCAAATATAGGTCACTGATATGTAGCCATCAATAGCTTCTGCTACAGAAAAAAAAAAAATGGTTTAAAAAATAATTTAAAAATATTTAAAAAAAGAAGTGTATAACTTTTCAAAGATGAGGAGAAACACAAGAAATACATAAAAGTTAGGAGGTTGGGTGTGGATGGAATTCTGAGGTATTATTGATTTGGGGGAAAAATCCCTTAGGAAGAATTCCTTAATAGAAAAATCAGAACTAGCAAAACAGAGATGTGTGTGTCTTCAAATGTATCCATTTCACCCAAGAATCCTGACATATACTTGCTCTTCTCTTCACTCTTATACTTTCTGATCTTCTACCCATGAAAAATGATGGACTTCATTCATAACATAAAAAGAGGAGGAAACTTTCACTTTCCTAACAATTAATATCAGTTTGTGATAAAGCTTTTTTTTGTTTGGTTTTTTGGTCACACAATGTTCAGCCCCAATGGGAGATGTTGGCCAGTCAACATTCTTGTTTTCCTGGTCTCATAATTCTCCTATACATTCAGAAGGATGTTTTCAAAAGACCTCCTCTTGCCTAGTATGTTAGGGTGGATGGATGTTTATGGATAAACCCTCCTAGCTCAACATGGGTAAGACATCCAAGAATAGCATCAGAGAAGACATGATGACATAAATAAGGCAGGGCCATATTTTCCTTTCTAAGTACAGTAAATAAACATATAGAAAGGGTAAAGGTTAAGAAAGAAAACTTTATTCAATAATTCTATAATTTCTTCGATTAAATGTTTTTTAATGATATTAATTCTGCGGTATTCACTGCATTTAAAACACCCTGAAAAGGACAAGTACCCTTGAAATCACTATTTGCATTTTCTATTTTTTTTTCTTTTTAATATTTTTAACAGCATTGGTGATTTTTAACTTATAAGCCTAGATGCTTACTTTTGTAAGACAAATAAACTAAAGTCAAACTTGAAATAGCCTATAACATCTGAGAGGATTTTCTCCTGTTAATTGAAAATGAACTGGAACTAAGCTAAATTACTTGAAAGTTTAACCTTTCTTTGCAACACTAAGGTTACTAGCAGGTGCAAGCACAGACATATTTCTAAATGGAAATAAGAAGCTATTTAGTGTGTCAGCTTTGGTAAATGCTGAGAAGGGCAGTGACCTGTACTACCAGTAAGCGTATGAACATTTAAAAAACTCCCAGGCATTCTTGCTAAAATACAACTCCTCAAAGCTTAGATTTGTTTGTAGCTGAGGGAGATGTTAAAGAAACTTTTGTAAGAAAGCTGATTGCCTCCCTCATTAATGTAGAGAGAATTTAATCTTCAGAAAATTGAATGACTTTGCAAACAGAAAAATAAAGAGGCTATTCTAAAGATCAAGCAGCAGGATAGACTGGATCTCTTGTCTTGAGGGAAAATTACAGTAGTTACAGCTCCCTGTGGTGTGAAACCCTTGCTAATCCTTCAGGCATGTGATCTCGATATCATCAAGCATATCTTGCAGCACTCTGTGGCTGGTCTTGAAGATAATGTATGTCACTGCACGTGACTAATTGTGCGCAGAAGTTGTGGTAGTTTTGTTCTGCTGACATTGTTCTGCTAAGCTTTAAATTTCATAGCTTATCATGTCAGATGGATCCCTTGGGAAAGTATTTTCCTTCCAAATGATGTTTAAATGTCTATAACTATGCTGCTTCCAATTTACCAACAATTGCAGTGCTTTAAAGCATACAGTAAACTCCCTTATTTCTGTATCAAGCAACTTGACATTTAAGATAATTTTTAACTGCAGTAAAAATACATAAACAATATCATTTTCTTGTAAACAGTTGCCATATAAGACGCAGTATAATTGTCAGAATCTGTCACAAGCACAAACAGTGCTATTTTAGAGACTCATCATGAATGTGGGCGTACAAAATCAAAAGAATTCCACTGGGTTGAACCTGCACTGGATCTGCTCAGCTGAGAAGGTAAAACAGGCTACAGAGAGATTGCTGCTGGAAATCTTGTTTTGGAGAGAAAAAAAGCCAGTTTCTCCAAAGCTCCTTGATCTTCCTTCTGTCACTCTGCAGTGGGGCTGAGATGCCAGTACATGGCATAAGCTGACGAATCTGCCAGGTACGTGGCCCTGGAAGGGTGTTGGCAGCCCCAGGCACTGCAGTGTCAAAGTCGTACTGTACATCTATTTGGGCCTTGGACCCTTTCTTTCTTAGGGTGCAGGAGTGAAAAATGGCAATTTCTGAGAACCAGAATGACTTGCTGTGCACTGCCAGTCAGCGCCAGAACCTGGTCAGCTTCATGACGATGGGGAGCCTGTAAGTGCAGCAAAGTTTGGGTCCGTCTTCCCAGGACATCAGCTGAATTTTCACAGCATGGATGACCCATATTTATGTTCTCAGCAATCCAGTCTGCTTTTTGTGTGCATTCATGCTGTTGGAACAGAAAGAAACCCTTTGTTTCTACTATAAGGATATAACCCTGTGCCTCTTACTGAAGCTATTTTTATAAGCAAGGAAAGTGATAGACACGCACTGCAGTGTATGGCAATTCACAAACACTCAGTCAATAAAGAGAAAATATACAATCACTGAAAGCAATGTATTCAAAGAATTTACTTAGAGATGCCTGGTGATGTGATTCTTCCTTAGCAACAGTTCGGAGGATACAGCAGAATTTTTAAAAAATGCTGGATGCTTCTTGCTAGTCAATTGTAAATGTCACCAACACAACACATTTTCATTAACTCACTGCAATCATTAATACGCTGCAAGCTGCAGTTCCTAAGTAAAGCTTCCAAGAGAGAAGAAAGAGGATTTATTTCTAGAGACACATTCATCTGGCCACTGAAAAGATTCATTTTCCTCTCCTATTTATTTTGCTTTATTGCAGGACTGTCTTTTGTGAACCACCTCTTTTTGTGGGGTCCAGGCTTCTTGTAGGCAATAACTAGGCTGCCGCAAGCTTTCCCTATTCACGTGCTCTCTCCTATATTATAGCAGCTATCCTTTGTGGATGCTATTATCCTCTTTACTTCTGTTTCTCTGGAATCAAAATCATATGCTCTCTTTCTCCCAATGCATAATGGTGGAAAAACACTTTTCACAGAAAAGATTTGTATCTCTGATTCCTCTAGTTATCTGCTTTGGTACCGCAGTCTTTATCCTGAGTTTATATTATGAATCCTGTTTCTATTCACATTGTGCTTACAGTATATTTAGAGGTACGTGAAACATTTGCAAGCATCTTATCTTTATTTAAAAATAAAATAAAATTTTATTTCCTTCTCAAACACAGTCTTTTAGGGGAATAGGGGTTTATATACTCATGCATAGTAACAGTGTTGCTAGGGGACAGTCTGCAGAAACTCCTTCAGCTGAGGTTTCATCCTAACATTTCTCAGCTCATTCAGTGAAATTAAAGCAGAGCACTAAAAATTAAAAAAAAAAAAACAAACCACATCACTGACATCACCTTAAACTTTCTACAGATTCAAGAGTTATAGCATCAAGGACTTTATTCTCCTTTCAGTTAGACATTGTACACCAGCTTTGTATTGAAGTAAATGAAATCAGACTACTATTTTGCCTTCCAAATATCTGCAAATAATGTTTCTGTCCTCACGATCAAGCTTAATTACCCAGTGGAAAACATGCATTTAACAACAGTGCCATAACGAAGTAGGTGCTTGTTTACCCAAAAAAAAGGGGATACAGATGGAAAGTGCTCAGGTTTGCATGGCTTTATCNTCTACTATAAGGATATAACCCTGTGCCTCTTACTGAAGCTATTTTTATAAGCAAGGAAAGTGATAGACACGCACTGCAGTGTATGGCAATTCACAAACACTCAGTCAATAAAGAGAAAATATACAATCACTGAAAGCAATGTATTCAAAGAATTTACTTAGAGATGCCTGGTGATGTGATTCTTCCTTAGCAACAGTTCGGAGGATACAGCAGAATTTTTAAAAAATGCTGGATGCTTCTTGCTAGTCAATTGTAAATGTCACCAACACAACACATTTTCATTAACTCACTGCAATCATTAATACGCTGCAAGCTGCGGTTCCTAAGTAAAGCTTCCAAGAGAGAAGAAAGAGGATTTATTTCTAGAGACACATTCATCTGGCCACTGAAAAGATTCATTTTCCTCTCCTATTTATTTTGCTTTATTGCAGGACTGTCTTTTGTGAACCATCTCTTTTTGTGGGGTCTAGGCTTCTTCTAGGCAATAACTAGGCTGCCGCAAGCTTTCCCTATTCACGTGCTCTCTCCTATATTATAGCAGCTATCCTTTGTGGATGCTATTATCCTCTTTACTTCTGTTTCTCTGGAATCAAAATCATATGCTCTCTTTCTCCCAATGCATAATGGTGGAAAAACACTTTTCACAGAAAAGATTTGTATCTCTGATTCCTCTAGTTATCTGCTTTGGTACCGCAGTCTTTATCCTGAGTTTATATTATGAATCCTGTTTCTATTCACATTGTGCTTACAGTATATTTAGAGGTACGTGAAACATTTGCAAGCATCTTATCTTTATTTAAAAATAAAATAAAATTTTATTTCCTTCTCAAACACAGTCTTTTAGGGGAATAGGGGTTTATATACTCATGCATAGTAACAGTGTTGCTAGGGGACAGTCTGCAGAAACTCCTTCAGCTGAGGTTTCATCCTAACATTTCTCAGCTCATTCAGTGAAATTAAAGCAGAGCACTAAAAATTAAAAAAAAAAAAACAAACCACATCACTGACATCACCTTAAACTTTCTACAGATTCAAGAGTTATAGCATCAAGGACTTTATTCTCCTTTCAGTTAGACATTGTACACCAGCTTTGTATTGAAGTAAATGAAATCAGACTACTATTTTGCCTTCCAAATATCTGCAAATAATGTTTCTGTCCTCACGATCAAGCTTAATTACCCAGTGGAAAACATGCATTTAACAACAGTGCCATAACGAAGTAGGTGCTTGTTTACCCAAAAAAAAGGGGATACAGATGGAAAGTGCTCAGGTTTGCATGGCTTTATCTGTTCAAGCTGAAATATGTCCCTGTTATTTGCAACAAAATCCCAACTGAAGCTCAACAGAGATACAATCTATTTTAACAAAGGTAATGTTCAAAACAAAGTCACAATATAGGATTTACTCTTTTATTTACTTGATTTAGTAGAAGATAAGGTGCTGTTTCTCATAAACACATTGTTGTTCCATTTTTCATTAAAAATCCATTAGCTTCTACAGAGGTCTTTAAATAATTACAAGACTTAAATAATCTTTTCAAGCATCCTCAGAGAAGAGGTTTACACTTCTTTTAGTTAAATAGTTCTTATTTTTTCTGGAAGTGAAATTGTTTAAGTACTCAGCCAACTAATTCCTCAAATTATTTTTATACTCAAATATCTATTTTATGTAAGCAAAGAGGACTATGAGAGACAAGCTGTCGTGGTTTAGCGAGGAACCGATTTTGCTTGGTAACAGGGGGAAGAGGTTGCAGTGAAGACCCAGTAAAGAGTTCTCAGACTCTCCCCCGGCTCTTGGGTTCAGACCCACCTCCAGCCCAGCTGGGCCAATCTGGCACCTCTGCCACCACTATTTAAGGATGGGAATTTGAAGTGCTGTGGGGACCTCATAGCCAGAGAAGGAGAAGCACCAGACCAGAGACCCCTCTGCAACCCATGGTGAGAATGCAGGCTATACCCCTGCAACTCATGGCAATGGCAGGACTGAGAGCCACCAGCAGCTCCAGGTGAGTGTGCCCTGACAGGCAGCAGATTGTGTGGGGAGATGGCCATGATGCAGGCCATGCTGGAGCCAGTGGGTCACAGAGCAGACCCATGGGACAGGTGGAATGGAGCTGCAGCCTTTGGAATGAATGGACAATGGAGCTGCCGGGTGTGTGAGATACCCCGCAGGGAGGACTGGTGTGGAGCCCACTGAACCTGAGGAGAGACAAAGGGCAGAGACTATCAGGAACAGACTGACTGAAACTCCCATTACCTGCCCCCCTGGGCCATTCAGCGGGCCTGGAGATAAAAGACACCATAGTCAGAGCTCTGAGCCCGGGAAGAGGGGAGGGGTGGGGAGAAGGTGGTCTTAAAAGGCTGGTTGTACCCTTCATCATGAAACATTCTGTGTTGTTTTGTGTTCGTTACATTTTGGGGTTTTATGGTTATGCCTTAGTTGGTGTTGGATAAAATTATTTTCGGTTTTCTTCCCCAAGGCAGGTTGCCTGGTCTTTCTTGTCCTGGACCTTAAGTGGCAATTAAGCTCTCCTTGCCCTTTGGCAATTCTTAAGTCTTTGGTACTTGAGATTAATCGTGGTCTTGTGTCCCCTGATGGGCATAAACCAGGACACAAGTTTGTTATATTTATGTATAAACCGACTTACTACTTATATAATGGAGATATTATGCAGTGATTCTGGAGCTGGCTGAAAATTTAAAGATGCTTTTAAATATACACCTCAAAGTCATGCCCCTCTAAATCTTTACATGATAAGAAAAGTTTTACCACAAAATATTTCTCATCTTCACATTTCTTCCTTAAAACCACCTGAAGCATTCAGAGTATTTGTAGAATGGGTGCTGGAGAATAAGCAATGTCACATGCAGAAGGAGCCATGAAGTTTGTGGTGAAAGACAATTCCAGAAATGAGCAAGATTCCCACTTAGCGTAGCATTTTTACTCACAGCTCATGGTTAAAACATGCTGCAAGCAGTCTGTAAAAGCAAAGGCCAGAGTCGCTCGGTATAAATTTCCAATCATTCAGACTGTGTGGAGACTACTTTATACCTTTTGGCTATTGCTCTGACTTCAGCAGAATGTCTCCTTGTTTTCTTACCAGATTGGTGGGGGGGGTGGGGAGGGGAGGGTGAATATCTATCTATCTGTCTGTCTCAGGTGCTTTTTATACAGTACAAAGGAATGAACTGTGGACTGTATTTTTTTTATTTAGTTGGTTCCTGCATGGCTTTATTTGGTCAGATCTTTTGCTCAGCAGTTTCGGTTTCTTTGCTCATTTCTGCTGCCAGACTAGTTGCTGTATCTATTGACTTACGGAAACAGACTCTATAACTCTTAAGAGTTATAGAGACTCTGCAACTTGCTTGGCTTATATTTGTTGCAAAGTTACAAAATCAGATGATTACATTATCCGCCTATACAAAGACACAACCTGTCCCCGCTTTCGCAAGTAAATTAGGTCTTTTCTTCCATTCATTTGCGTGACAGTCGGTGATGGTCTTTGGGGCCTTGGGGAATAAAGGCTGATAAGTCTTGAGTCTTTCTCACCCCTGAAGTTGCACAACTTCAGATATCACTTGGCCCCTCGCAGAACCGGCTTCACTCACTTTTCTGCCTCCAATGAAGTAGCACCTTTGGAGGTATTGCATAAGCAGATAAGCACGACCATTTTACAGCTGTGTGTGCAGATAGTTTTGTCTGCATGAGATAGAAGCATTAACAGTTACACTACCGCAGTAAGTTAGTATAAGGTTTATCGATACATGTCAGTATAAAGCTCCACATCAATCCCCCCTTCTCTAGAAAGTTATACTACTGCAATAAGTTAGTTTAAGGTTTATTAATACATGTCAGTATAAAGCTCCACATCACTATGGAGAGTTAAATGAAATGCCAGGCTTGGGACGTCTCTTCAGAAGTGGTTCTTAGAGGTGTGGCAAAGACAGTCTCTGGTATCACGCATGTTCTACAAAGTTTATCTGCATGTTCAGCTTGTGCTGAACCTCTCAGCTTAAACCAATACTAACTGGGCACATTTTACCTCTTCCAATCAAAATCTTGTTTCCCTTGCCCTCCGCAATGACCCAACAGCTATGTGGCAGCCTCTGGCAGACAGGCACCAGCAGAAGTTTCCTCAATCGTGGAAAAATAATGAGAACCAAAACCATCCATGCACATGACTGTACCCTGCAAAGATGTCTGCAAAGGAAATTCACCTTAATGCTCTTAAAGCAGGCATTCTGTAATTGTAGTCAACACCAGTGTAAGCACAGGATGTTTTCTGGCATTAGTCTAACTCTGTGGTGATAATCATAAACAGTGCTCCATTTTTTTAATCAAGGGACAACATTCTTGTTGGCTGATTGAAGTGTTTTTATTGGAAATCGCTTCCAATAATAAACTGTCTTGTTTGTACTGTAAATTCTGAGGGCAAAAATCCTTTGTTTCTCATTTATTGAACTAATTACTGTCTCACTGGATCAATGAATTTAAGCAGAACTGACATAATCTTCCTAGGAAAGGAAAGCTGCCAAATTCTATCACTTTGCTTAAATCTATTACCTAGGTTTGGTGTGCCTGCAGAAATTTATCACCATGTAATTAATGGGTTTAGTTTGCTGATATAAAAAAAGAGGTGAATATATAAGATTTAATCTAAACAAACAAAAAAGACTCAAGAAGGTCTCTGTATGTTGTTTATTAAATTAAAATTATTAAATTAAATTAAAAAATTACATTTGAAAAAGAAAAATTAAAAACCCACAGAAAATCCTACCTGTTGTTGCAAGGGAGATGACATTCAGCACACTTAGAAGCAATGGGCTTAGAAGCACAAGCAGCCGGAGGTCCAGGTATGTGCCCAGGTGCTGCAAGGGGTGTTGGTGTGCCCAGGCACACACTGCAGGCTCCCCACCTGTGCTGGGCAGCAGGTATTGCTGTGCTTGAAACTTGCATCAGTGGTGCCCTGCTTTGCAGACACAGACAATCAAATGTCATGCTGAGGATACTGTGTGTCATGATTGGGTTTACCCGACCCTCTGAACCCTGAGCCCCACGCCTATTGTTTGAGACTCCATTAAACCCCATTTATTTGCTTTTTTTCCTAGCTCTGCAACAGAAGATTTAAGGTGCTGTCCTATGTGAGAAATATAAAAACAGGATTTCAAGGGATTATAGAGCAAATTAATCTCTAAAACAGTTGATCCAGAAGTTAGGAGGACTAAATTTTAGGAAGTTAATGATGCAAACAGGTAAAGCCATTTCTCAGCTGCAAGCACTGCACTATATCCTACTCCCAGCTTAGCTATCCAATTGGTTTATATTTGCTCAGCTTTAATTTATACATGGTTTAACCTACTCTTAGTTATTTTTAATCTTAAACTAACAAACGCTGGCTAATCTCAGACTTTTTACAATCAGACTTTATACAATAGTTTGCTATTTAGGCATTATTTTCTTATTTCCACTTTATTTTCTGGGGGATAAATCCTCTTATTCATTTGTTTCAATGAAGCTTGAATAAAGGTTCTTTTAATTGATTCACCCTTCTTATCTCCCTTACATTTATTCTATAATCCTACCTTCCGTTGTGTAGAGGAGAATAGCTTTCTTTTCTCTGCTTGTTTCTGCTAGAAGACAAATTATAAGCTTCTATTAAATAAATAGAGGAAAGTTGTGCTCCAAATCCGTATTATCACTAGCTTGGTGAAAAAAAGCATTTCGCAAACTATAAACAAAAACATACAACCCTTTTTGCAGTTTGCTGTTAAATGGCCTGAACTTAATGCCTCAAGCCCCTTAAATGAACAAGAGGAGTATTTGGTATAATTTGCAAAAGCACACACAGAAATCTCAGGCAGCCAAATACAAGAGCGATATTTTTTTTCAGTTGTGCAGTCCTGCAGAGATGCAGAGAAGCAGAGAAGCAGTGACTTCGGGGGCACTGGGTGCTGGGAGACACAGTCTTTTCCTGCAGTTCCCAGGTATTTGCATCTTTAGCAGAGCTGTCTAAATTTCCCAACTTGTCTCTTAATACACAGTTCAGCCTTGGAGCTATAACAGACTTTAGCCTTGAAGGGTATATTTCTGCTCTTCGTTCCCAACCTAGGATAGGTACTGTCTACCTGTTAATGCAATTGTTAGCTTTTTTAAATGCAAAGTTAGATTTCTTAGAATTCAACTGGAACAGAACAAGTTTATACACTCTCTAAAAGATTTGATATGAAAATAATCATGAGTGACTACTCAGTTTGCCTTGAGAAATTACCTGGTTACATCCTTTTATTTTCTGTTTATAGCCAGTTGGCAAGAGCGTCTATAGGCTTCTGAACCACTTCCTGTACATTTTCTGGTTCTGATTCAGAGAGGTTTTTTATCCTGATCAGATGTTGATCTGTGATATAGGACAGATTTTTCTGTGAGGGAAAAAATGTATTTTCTAATACTGGAATGTTTAAGGAAGCAAAGGGGAGAAATGTAGGATTGAGCCATATGATTAGGAAAGTAAAAACAACTCAGAGCAATCTGTTAACAATATGTTCACACATGTAAGGGTATATGTGCCTCATTTTAAACAACTAAACCAGTATCAGTTTTTATTTTGTTGCCTAGGTTACAGAATCTTTAATAGTTTCTAGAGGATAGTGGTTTTAACTCCTTAAAGGGCCTCACAGGTTTTATCAGAATATTCTTAATATTAAACAATCTCAGCTGTAGAAAATCACTTCTTCCTTCAAAAAAAACTAAAACCAACTTGTCATTTTAAAAACACTGGAGAGAAGGTCATTTTGTGGCTATACAAGTGCTGCAAATAGCAGGGAATTAGCAGTTATGTAAAACCACCCTCAGTGCAGGGCCAGCTGGACCTGAAGGAGCAATCTTGGCCCAACAGCACCACTGGAGGTGTGAGCCAGAATGGCTCTGAGTTTGGCAGCCCAAAGTTTGCTAGGGGCAAGCATGAGGTTTGCAGCAGGGGCACTGCTCCACAGTGTTGGTGTGTGACCTCCAGATGCACTTCAGTTATCTCTGTGGTGAGCTGGCCAGTGTCAGGGACAGGCAGAGAGTCCAAGAGATGATATGTCAGGCACTCAAGAGCAGGGAAGGTGATGCTCAGAGAAGAAACAGTTTTTCATCTCAGTTTCATGGACAGAATACAAATAAGTGCAGAGAAGGTATAAAAGCGAACTCCAGGATCACAGCGGTGATAAGGATGCAATGAAATATTTCCTTGTAATCACTGAAATAAAAAGGTAGGGGACACTGACTGGACTGCAGAGACAGCCAATCCCACAGAACAGTAAAGATAAAAAAATGACACTGAGGAGAAGGAAAAACACTCAGGATCCAGACTTGAACTCCCCATCCCAAAATGAGAGATGGGTACTGACAGGAGGCAGGATCCTGCCAGAAGCTGACAGGTCCTAGAAAGGCAACAGGAATGAATTCTGTTTATCATAGACCCTGCGACCCTAGAAACCCCAGGCTGCATATGAGAGGCTTGCTGCTGCTTTGAGATTTTTTTTCTTTACACTTTCTTTCTGAAGTCTTCTGCAGAAAATGAATTGTGGCACCAGCTTCTTGCATTAGCATCTCTCCTCCATGCCATGAGTTGCAGTCAAGGTCATGTCTGCAGAACGTGAACGAGAAAGGGAGATCAAGTCAGCATGGAAAGACTAGAGAGAAAGAGCAGTAGACTGAGATGGGGGGTGGGGATGCTTCCCTTTGTCTTTCTGTTCTTCTTTGCTGCTCATAGATGCATAAATATTTGAATCTAACGAACATAGTTTATAAGAAAGTTTATGGTATAGAAATACATTGGTTATATGATATACTTGCTGCCACCCAGTTATCCAAACACATGCATATTTACATACATTGAAATGTGTTTACATTAATTTGGCGGTAGTTTGAATTTAATGCTTGATTTGGGAGTTATTTCCAGCAATACTTTAGCCAGTATATATTAGTCTTTAAGTAATCTGCATACAGTTTTATTATCATGAATCCATAAATCACTTGAAAAATAGTTTTATACTGTACCAAGAGTACAAATAGACTGATGTGAGGCACAGTATTGAAAAGTGGCTGGATTTTCAGGTAACTGAGATATGTAGTTTACAGGAGGGGTGCCCTAACATTATATTTGTATCTGTCCACATTTGGGACTAGTGGACAGGTTAGAGATAACTTTGGGATATACAGAGCTCCTTCAAGATCATCTGGTCTGAGGGAGACAAGGAGCTTCCCGCAAATTCTCAGTTCTGCATCTAACTCTTACCCAAAGCTCACTTGCTTATTAGTTTGTTTTACACCAAATTTTTTTTGTGTCATTAAGTTTGTCATGAAGATTTTGAGCAGTCACAGACCCTCAACTGGAGCAGGATAAACCTGGTCTGTTTTTCTCAGTCTACTCTTTGCTGAAATTTTGCAACCAAGATATTTGAATCCATGTCGTTCAGCCCACCATCCTCACTCACGAAAAACAGGACTCCTCTTGTATCTGAAAAATACATTATGCAGTAACCAACTAGAGCACTCGCAAGGCAAAATGGTGTTTAAAAACTATAGGAAGATAGACTCAAATAAGTTACAGATCTCGTTTGCCCCGGTAGCCTAATAATGTAAGAAAAAATTTTTTGGTTGCATCAGGTTTCAAAAAAATTGCTTTCTCCTAACCACCTTGGTGTTCAGCTCTGCAACGCTTCTTCTGTGAGTTTGGCTGTTAAGTGTTGAGTGCCACTGCTCCACACTGGAGCCACACTACTGGGCGCTACTATAATGACCTTCCTCATGAATATGTATTGCCAGATAAGTAAAGCAGAATAAAAGATTAGAAACTTTTAACACTCAAAATTCTCCAGAGCTTCAGCCTTGAAAACTGGAAAGGTATTCAGCTTCTTCAGGAATAAAGCACTCGGTAAGTTTAGGGATCTTTGTGGTCCATTGTTGCAGTTTCTTGTTTCCTAGCAAAAAAAAAACAAAAACAAAAAACAACACAAAAAATAACAAAAAAAAAAAAAACCAATTTATTGGGCTGTGAAATATTTTCCATTTGAAAATTAGTAATGTAAAATGCAGTAAGAGTTTTATTCATATTTTTCAAATGAACCAACAAGGAGTGCCAGACTAATTACTAAGAAATATCTGGTTATAGAACACACCTGGGTATTAAGGACTTTGAATTCATTTCAAAATTAGATCAAATTTAATTCTGCACAGAATGAACAGTACTTGACATAATCATAATGAACATTACTATATACTGTGCAGTGAAGGAACACAGCTGAGCTTGCCAAAATTCATCCCTGAAATCCCTGCCAACACAAAAAAAATAGCTTCCCCCTCAGGCACAATATTGAGGAGTTTTAAAAATACTTCAGAGTGATGCTAGAGTTATATTTCAAAAATACTTAGTTAAGTTTTGGAAACTGCAACGTACTACTTGTTTGTTGGACAAGAGTCCTTTGCAGGATCTCTGATGTTATTACTTTGGGTGGTCATTCAGTGACCATCTGTCACTTATCTCCCTTGGCTCCACATGTCCTCTTTTCTGATCAACAATCTTTTTTGCCTTCTTTTTTTTCCCCAAAAGATGAAACATAAACTAAATGCAGCAATTATTACATTTGGGTCAGGGGGAAAAAAAAAAAAAAGCCCTTTGTTGCTGTAAATTGTTTATGTGTTTCTAAAGTGTTGGTTAGAAGCAGCCAACAAAAGAAGAAACCATTTTACAAGAGCCCTTTCACACTGGGATCATTACACTCATCCACAGTTTCATTACCAGTTTTTACTTTTTAGAAGTAAAAGTCATCTGCAAAAATTTCCATGTTTTCCAAGTTTTAGTGCCACGGAGAAGTCTTTTCTCCCTAAAGTTCCTCAGCCTCTTTGAGCTCCATTTCACTGGTTTGTGGTTCTCACAAGATCTGAAAATTTCGCTCAAAAAACCACATTGCCAGCAAGTCAGCTGCTCTTCTCTCCCTTTCAAGGCTGATTTACTCCCTCTACAATGCTTATGTCCCAGGGCTGTTCTTGGGTTCCCAGTCGCATCCCAGGGCTCCCTGGTGTAAGCCCAGGGATGGCAGCCAAATCCCTGTCCTAGGCTCCATGGACGGCCTAGCCCTGTCCTGCATGGCCCCACATCTTCAGCAGGTTGATCAGCAAGCAAGTGAACTTTACTTTTTACATTCTCTTGTAGCATTCAGGTATAAAAGTGTTTGTACCGTTAATGACATAGCTTCCTCTTTGAATAACTGACATTTAGCTTGGTATTACCATTTCATCAGTAATAAATAATTTCCTTCAATCTACTTCTAAATTAGGGAGGAAATGGGGGGATTGGACAAGAAGATCTTTGATGGTCCCTTCCAACACTTAAGATTCTTTTATTCTATGAAATTTACCCTATGTAGATGCCTCCATCTAAAAGCAATCGTACTAAACCCTACCCTGAGGCAAAAAGTCAAAAGGGATTTCATTTTGTATTTCCCGTTTTTCATTTTGAGAGGGTGTATCTCCCTGTTTCTGTGGCAACCAACATCAAGCACTAGATCTGAAATATTTTCGTTGTATCCAGCATGCTGTTGATTAAGTGCGTCTCCCACAATAAATACTCAATGCAGTGTGTCTTCTACTTGGGGAAAGAAGGAACTCAGATCTGTCTCAGTGGGATTTTAGAGATGTTGCACTCAATGTTATAACATCTAAGACCCATAAAACTGAGATTTGTACCTTGCTTTCCCTGCAAGTTGAAGAGGGAGGTATCTGTTGTTGCACAAACAGATTTGTAACATTCAGTACCCTGTGCAAACACTTGTGTTTGGAAAGCAGCACCAAGTGCAGCTATGCAATGCAAACAGCAATCTTATCCATGAAATATTTTCCTATGACAGCTGTTTCTATTTTTTCAGATTTGTAAGCTAATGGAAGCATCTCCGAGCACTTTTAGACTGTCCTGGAAAAAAAACACAAAACTTCATTTTGCTTTTGCAAAGACATCTTCCTAAAAATAGAGGGTCTCTAGACAACACCTGAAGAAACAAGATTCATCTACAGAATCCAGACATTTTTTCCCTGAACCATTTGTATTATTATGCTTCTACCATTGTAGAAGAAGACTGCATCTTCTGATGGTTATAGGCTACCACTTAGCAGGCTGCAAAATAACCAATTAGTATCCTAGCTGATCACTTTCCAAAGGTAACAGAAGAATGACTTCTTGATTGATATGACCTCACTTACAGGATGCAATTTTAACTTGCATGAAGTCTTGCTACAAGGCTAGCTAGGAGAGCTCAAAACTGCATCTTGTGTGAAGGATGCCACTTTTTCTCTACTGTTCTTGAATGTCATGGTGTATAACTGCAAAAGTAGACTTGGAGAAGATAATCCTATCAGTCATGGGAACACAAGAATAACAAATACTCTCCACCAATGCTTTTTACAATATTTATAATTTCCCAAGTTAGCAGTTTCTGTATTGTTGACAGATTTCCTTGAAGATCTTGTCATCGCACAGGGCCACAAAACATTTGAGAACAAAACAGGGTTGAAGAGGAATTCAAAAGTCAGAGTACCTACATTAAGGAGAGGTCTTTCCTTTGTCTGCCTTCCAGGTTGTTCTTTAGCCCCACTATGGTAGGCATCCAAAAGATCTAGGACTGTAACGCGAGGGTTGAAGAGGAATTGAAAGGGCTGGCACGGGATGGAGTGAGAGGAGGTGCTTATGCCAGCAGATATAAGCGCATAACTTCAACAATACCTCACATTCTCATATTTTTAGATATCATTTAGCAAGAGGTAGATATATTTTGCTGGGTTTTCCTCCTGTCACCAACAACTTAAAACCCAAGAGACAAAAAAATTTTGTTCCACGAGCTATGACACTGTGTAACCAAACCTGCTTCAGCCCATTTTTGTGTCTTTTCACCATTTTACTCAAGGTGTGACCTTGCTCTTGTGTGAAGTGAGACAGCAGTTGCAGGTTTTCCATAATTCTTCTCCTAAACTCTTGAACTCCCAGATGTCTGTTACTAGGGCTGCCTGGGCGGTGACTCCTCAGAGGAGGGGGTTTTTGTTTATTTTTTAGAAAAATTGCTTGCATGGGTTTTACAATTGTGATGTGGTAACAGAAGTCTTTATTGGTATCACTTTGAAAAGTTTTACTTGAAACATGCTTTCAAAGTGTTTTCTTATCTTTGCATTTATCTCTGTTCTTCCATCCTTAAAATGTTCTCCCAAAGACTTTTGGGAATTGGAGGAGGGGGAGGTGCGTTCCTAATAAATGCTTGCACTAAGAATGCTAATTGTTTTCCAAAATTAAAACATGTTGAATTGCCAAATACAGTAATTGGTCTTGCACCTTGTCATGAGAATCAGAGGGGAAAATAACCTTGTGTGATGCTGTACTTGTACCTACAAAACTGTTTTGACAGGGTTTTGAGATGAAAGTTGTTCTTGATGGGGAAAGCAATGGACAATGATTTTATGGGTCCAACTAATGTGTGGTGCAGGTTTTCACATTAAAAAAACACCTTTTTTTCTAATCTACATGAATTTCAGAGTATACATATATTTACTTGATCATTTTCTATTAAGATTAATTTACTGGGAAGCACAATACACAGGGTAAAAAGTCTGAATAAGAATCCTTATTTTGGAAACAGTTTACAATTAAAAATAAGCAAAATGTGTTGAGGCTTCCAATTATGATAGAAAAGCAATTAATCACATGGCTAGTAGTTTTGAGACCAGAGCTCTTTTGAGGACCGTTAGAGTCTGTGGGACTAAGAAAGTATTTATAAATGTAAACTTTGAGTCAACCATGTACATAAGTCAAATATAAATAGATATTCAATTAAGAAAACAACAATCAAGAGCGTTCACACAGACATACTGAGACTAAGATCAAATCTAAGAGTGCAAACTTTCTGTATATGTTTTTTTACAAAGAATTGCTATATTTTAATTTCATTCAGGAAGAAAATATTTTAGTTTTGGCCTTTAAGAGTTACAGTGCATCCCTACAGAATACGCAGTTTTCTAGGCACAACAATTAGCAAGGATTTTCCATATATGTTGCTACTGTCCATTATTTTTTTAATGTAAGGTCTTCTAGCTGTACATATTTTGTTACTGCTTTCTTTCACCATCCTACATCATTTTTCCATTATTTAAATACCTTTCTAATGCCACCTCTAGCAGGGAAAGCAAGTTCTAAGTTCTGGCTTACACAAATGAATTGTACTTGTTTGTAAATTTATATTTATATTTAAAATACATTCAGTGTACTTTATGTCAGTAGTTTGTAGTAGTAGTTTGGGAGATAAAAAATAATTTAATTGTAGGTAATACTTCATTCTCTCTTCTTCAATAAATTGCATAGTCTCAGGGTCTGACTCTGATCTCATTTGCACTAATTTAATATTGGTTAAGCTCAACTGACAGGAATGAAATTACTTTTCATTTACTAGTGAGTACATGACACCAGAGATTAATTTTTATATATAATGTCTTTACATTTCTTAATACAGGGTAATGATGCTAAGCACCTGCTCAGAAAATGATTGCTCCTTTTGATGATTTCCATTATATTAAAATATTGCCTGGGGAAAAAAAAAGCCATTGTTTCCTTTTTATAAGCAAGTTTAGAAACCAAATGTCCATTAAAATGTGCCTTTAATCTTTGTTACATAAATAGCCACATGACATTATGAAAATCAAGCTTCTTTCTACCAGGATGCACTGACCTTACCAGGAATAATTGCAATGTGACCAGCCCTTTCTCCTCTCGAGCAAAACTTTAAGATCTCATTAATTCCCATGCAATAAGACAGAACAAAAATCGAAAATGTCAATGCACACACTTCCTTAGATGAGGTAATAAACCCTGTATTTGAATTTTTAAAACTTACCACCACCAAACAGAAGTTAAAATGTAGACAACAGACTCTACCGTGTTTATAACACAGTTCTATAATATGTACTCTGTGAGCCATCTGTGCATCTTTAAAATTTGATCTTGGTATTATTCTATAAGACTAGAAGGATAATAAAATTAGCAATACTTTTCTTGACCTTTTTCTAAATACAGAAAATCACATATTTTTACAGTGGCAAACAATAGAATTATATAGGAAGCAAGGGAATAAAGAATAATGAAGTAAGAACAGCAGGTCTGGCATGTTGCTCAATGGTTCAATATGGGCATGACTTGCTTCATTCTGTAGTTTATATGTATCTTAATTATGAGCAGAAGTACAATTTACCATAGAATTATTTCCTAGAAGGCCTGGTTTATGCATCACTTACTTTCCTGGCATCTTACAATCAGATTTAATCTGTATAAAACTATATTCGTAGGTGATATCTAAACAAGCTGAACATGTTTGTAATTTTTTCTTTTTTCTCCATCCTGTTTTCTAAATCAGATACAGGAGCTTAATTCAGAGCAGAAGAAACCTCATGAATTCCAGCTTTGGCAAGATTCCTGCAGCTAGGACAGGTTCTTTCTTGTAATAACATATGGCAGATAAGCCACAGAAATTTCCTTTGGCCTTCTTGAAAATTGAGCCTTGTTGATCGGCTGGGATATTGCACATCTCTCAGACAGAATTTTATACAAAAGTATGACTATAAGCGAAAAAAGCTTTGACACGTAAAAAACAAAGGTAGGTAATTTCTAAGGTATTTTATCTCCACTGGAATGACTTTTTCCATATAATGCAAAAGATGAATGATAATAATCAAACAGGTAATGTTATTGAAAAGTGATAAAGGGGAAAGTTTTATGCCCTGTAGATTGCCATCTTATCAGTTGTCAAAGTCCACATGCATTTGTCTTGTAGAATTATGCCTTCAGGTGGTAGCTAACTTTCCTGCTGCTTATTTATCAGAATTATTGTGTTATTGCCAGCATTTGAAGAGTTTTGTGTAAGCGGAATTCACATCAAATTCACCTTCAGTTATCTATGTTAGCATTTCTTATACCATAGACTTACAGACTTCAGGACACATATTGAATAAAACCTATTTTACCTGCATCAAATAATGAAAAACTGCAACCAACACACAATCAAAGGACCTTAATTAGAGGACCTGAATTAAATATTCACTTTAATTTTCAATTCAGCTCAAGCCAGACATCTTATTAATTGAGTATTCGTTTATACTTAGAAGTGAAACATGGGGTAAACAAAGTTTTCTATTAGAGGTCATTATAGTGCTATATGGTTGCTATATGATATAATCTTCCAGAAAAATAACAAATCTATACATTTTTTCTTAAATCTGCTTTACAACAATATTCATATGGACAATATTCATATGGACTCCTTAATGAAAAATAAAGGGGGGAAAAAAAAAAAGAAGTAGAGGAGAAAAAATATCTCAAACAAAATTAGAGAAAATTATATGAAGCTTTGTCACCTTTCCCAAAAAAAATTATCAGTAGAAAGCCATAGGAAAAAGATATGTTTTAAAGTCTACTGTGTGATAAAGATGCAGCAACCTCACAGGAGATAGCTGCCTTGCTGATAAAAAGAAAGGGTCTACCACCTGCCCCTGCCTCACAGATTACAGCCTTTTGCCTGACATGCTTCCCCCACTGACCTATAACCATAGACCCCTATTGATAGCACTCAGACTGTGAAAGCTGGGCTTCAGTATCTGGGATAAGAAAAGATGATAATTCATTACCATAGTATGACCTTGCAGAGAGGGAGCTCATCTCAGTAGTATATTAAAGCAATCCATTCGGGTATTATAGAATAAATAGGCCAAACTGTATCAAAATCCCTGAGCCATACACTATTTGTTGCCAATTGAAAGATAAGTTTCACAGAAGAAGCTACTGTATATTTGCCTTCTGGTATAAAACTATGTTAAATCCTCAAAAATCTATTTTAAAAATCTTGTAAAGCTACCTGTCAGTCTAGGGTCCATGAGAAGAATGGGCTCCTAGCTCAAAGCTTTGAACACTCTGACTAGCATTAGTTTTTAATTTAATAGTTCAGAATTTCTTACATTAAACTTTCTATAGATATATTGTCATAGGGAAAGGGCTTGATGAAATTAGACTTAAGAAACCTCGGCAACATCTACTGAAGGAAGAACTAAACAGTCATCTGCCTTATTTGCAAACATGTTCAAAAGACCTTTTTTTGGCCATATACCCCCATAATCCCTTGCTGTTACCACCTTGAGAAAGCAGTAGTTAAATTTAGGACCTGAAGCTATAGTTACAGATTAGCAATTAATCAGTTAATAGGCATGTGTTAATGTAATCCCAATACATTAAAAAAGTGTTTGTGATGTTTCCTGGAATAAAAGCAGAAACAAGTTGTATAAAAGCACTAGTGTTTGTGCTTACTCACTTAAATGCAGCTCTGTCCAAGTCAGCTTTCAGCTTAGACCATCAAGGTGGTGCATCTGCAAAACAGCATTGTAGGCCTATCCTGTGTTGCTTTAGAGAACCACTCCAGCTGAACCTGCCACTGGAGATGAGAAAGAAAAACAACTTTTCAAGAGTTTTTGCATAACAAATCATTATGAAGTGACTGGAAATCATATTTTTTGTGTGTTTGCTTTTGGTTTTTTTGCAGACAAAACAACTTTCCCTATTAGTTTTTTTCTTAAAAACTATTTCCACAGGTCTTCTAAAATGTCTTTAAACTCTGTGCACTAAATGACTGGTTGGCTCATAGACCAGGTTGAGGAAATTCAGAAATGTGCAGGAATGAATGCTGAAATCCATACTTGTTAAGGATTATATTTTGGGCGACATCCTGCAATTTGCCCATATTGTGTTTGAATGAATAGTCTTAAGTTATAACATGAATTTTAGGAATATATAGTAGAAAGCTTTCTTCATACAAATTCCCAGTGTCTTTAGGCAACACTGCTATCTACTGGGACACTTGTTCAAACCATACTGAAGCCCATAGAAATGGCAGAGAATAATACTCTAAATAAAATTTAGAATACTGTAATAAAATTTATATCTATATAATGACTGCAAGTCAAAGACAATGGCCAGATGGTAAGTAATTTAGACCCACAATGAAACACCTTGAAGTTGTACAAAGAATGGAAAGATCAATGACCTTGCACTTGTAGCTAACCAACAATTAAAAACTGAGCTTAAAGGCTAAGGAACAAAAAATTCAAAGGAAGGAGGCTTCTCCATGTCCTCTCAACACATATCTTTCTGCGCCAGTACAAGAACAAAATCAGCAATACAAGTTGCAAAACATGTCTGAACTGAGGCACCAATGTGTTCATGGTGTTTCAAGTGAAATGAAACCATTTTAACAGCAGACCCAAATAATGTACGGGGCTTTCTAGAAGGTAATTTGTTCTTGTCCTGGTTTTGTTAATAGTCAATTTTCTTCCTAGTAGCTGCTATCGGGCTATATTTTGGGTTCACATTGAAGAGAATATTGATGATATGGGGATGTTTGGTTATTCTGAGTAGTGTTTGCAAGCATCAAGGCCATTTCTGCTTCTCACTCTGCCAGCCAGTGAGTGGAGTAAGTGGGAATAGGGGGTGGGCCAGTAGGTAAACAAGAAGCTGGGAGGGAACGTGGCTAGGACAGCTGGCCATCAGTAGCCAAAGGGCTATTCCATATCATAGGATCTCATACACACTATATAAACTGAGGGGAGCTGGCCAGGAGGGGCAGGTCGCTGCTCAGGCATAAGTCAGCAAGTCATGAGCAGTTGCATTGGGTATCTCTTGTCTTTTTCTTGGGCTTTATTTCTCTTAATTACTATTATTATATTTTCTTCTTTTTACTGTTATTATATTTTATTTTAATGTAGTTATTATACTTGTTCTTAACTCAAGAGGTTTGATTTTTCTCTTCCAATTCCCCTCTCAATCCTACAGTAGGCATGGGGAGGGGAAATGGGTGAGTGGCTGTGTGGGACTTCATTGCCAGCTGGGCTTGAACCACAACAGTTCAGCAAGGCAAAACTTTCTCAAGACACCTGTGGTATGACTGTTATTTAAAAACGAGAGTTACCTGCAGAAGCAAATCAACTGTTATGAAAAGCTGAATATCTTTTCAGCATACCACCTAACAAGTTTTTTTCTAAGTGCTCTCAGACTAGTTGCATTCACTTACAGGCACAATCATAAAAGCTGGAACTGTTGTGAGTAGGATCCTTTAAAGAGGAGGACATTGATTAAAATGAAAGCTACAAATGGTGAAAAGTAAAAGTATGCTGGATGTGTTTAATAGTGTGCATATGGGTCCAAACAAACTGAATATGCAGTTATCAGTAAAAGCAATATGTTTCTAATACCACAAAGGCTTGCTTTGGACCTATCAGTCTATGATGGTGGTGATCACTAGCCATGAAGTCTTTTATTACCTAGCCATTAAAAGTTTTAAGGCATAGCTATTCTCCCAATCAGTGCTACTCCCTGCATAGAACAGATTGGGGAAAATGACCTTTCTTTTCAAACACCAACACAATAGCCAAATAATGGATAAGGGCAGTGTTACTGTATGGTCAAATATGAGATGTGTTTAACAGAGCCAGACTGCTGTGTCCACATGTTGATAAACAAGACACATCCTATTTTATGTCTCATCTATAAAACATGCTTAATTCTAATTTGAGAGATCACAGGAAATAGAAAAAATAGTCTATACTGCTGTCTCAAAGCATCCATAACCAGCTTCTGTCCTTTACATTTTCAGGGCTACAGAAATAGTAATGTTGGCAGAGTAATAAATGGATAAGCCTGACACTAACACTGCTTTCACTAGCTTTAACATACTCCACTACATTTAGTTACTAGCCTTCACTGGTACCAGAGAGATAACTCAGCACTTTTTCTTTAAATTACAAACTTTAGCTTCCAGAAAGGGAGATCTTATATTCTTTTATTTGGAATTGGAAAGCAGAATGGGCAGGAGCTGCAGAACTTCCACAATACATTTTCCTTTCATAGTGAGTAAACATTAGTGTGAGACAGTCTGTATCAAATCAGCTGTAAACCAGATGATATAAAAGCAGCATTCTTTTGCCTAGATGATTATACCTATTAACACAAAAATTCATTTGATGTATATGTGAAGAATTCCAGTGGTTGTCTTTTTGATGTCAAGTATGAAAGAGCATACACTTCATTAAATGTCACATCAAAAGGATGAAAATGCAATCATTAATCTATGTTTTATGACATTCTCCTAACAATGTATTGTAGAAATCCATATTACATCAGATAGCAAAAAAAGTCCTGAAAAACCCCTTGAGTGGTAAAAGGACTTTTCATACTGGCCATTTCAATTTCCTAAAGAGCCCATTTTATGCCTGAAGATAGCCATAGTAGTCCACTTCTCACTGGTGTATTTTAAAATCTCTACAACAAAGGCAAAATTAATGGTGTAACATGTAAACACATATCCAAAGTGTTGAAATACTTTTTTCTTGGCAACAAATCACTGCACCTGATCTATTTGACTCTCTGAGCATACTGAATCCTTGGCACAGCGTGTATACCCAGACCTAAAGCAGACTAATTTCTTCTCTGACTCTTCCAACTCATCCTCCAATGTACTAAGGAATGTTCCTATGTCTGGTGACACCATCCCAATGTCAGGTTTATATTTCATTAGATATTACTTCTAATCAGCAAGGAAATCCACAGCTGGCAAAGAGAGCAGATCTCCATCCTCACTACCAAGACAGAAATGAGCTGTAGCTTTTGAGTCAAGATGTTACTCTCTGATTTTAACAGGAAATATTGCAGTTGTGAACACTTTGCCTGTCAGGACTAGACCTGTGGCACTCAGCTCATCATCTTTGCTGCTTGTGGAAAGGAATAATAATTATCTGAAGCTTGAAGCTATTTTGGAAATAATTTATCTAAACAGCCACAGATTCCCCACTGTGGAATACTAATGCAGGCAGAACAGGGGATACAGAGGGGTCAGTGCATCGCAGGCACTGAATTGTCTACTTCTCAGGGAGCCACTCTGGAATCTCAGAGCTAACACAGTACTGGATCACTCACCTGCTTTGCTATCTGCATCTTTATGCCAGATCCTGAGATTATATGAGCGAAATGGGAAACTGGAGGACCTCGTTTCCCAAGGCAAACCGACTTTATCTGGCCACAGACATACCTGAGCTCCTTTGCAGTATCTGAGTGCATCTTTGCAGTCCTTAAAGAAAGCTTCAACAATAGTTGAATGTTGAAGTTCAACAATATGGCTACACTTTTCCTCTAGTTCAACGGTTCAAAACCACTAGAGCAAATAAGAAATTTAAACTCTACTGTGAGTTCAAAAATGAGACACTTTTTGATGAATGAAATCCCAATAAGTATAATGCCTTTAAATTTTAGTATTTGAGATTGATAAAACTGATGTGAATATGACTGTGTCTTGAAAGCAGATACATGATTGATTTCTGTCTGTCTTCATTTCACATAGAGTTTGATTGAAGTTTGATTTGCAAGAAGGTGCACTTAAAAAGAAGCTGAAAGTGAATATTGGAAGAGGTTCACAGAAGATTCCTTTTTCTCCAACCTGTAAATGAAAATATTAACACTGGAAATATACTTCCAAGTACTATTTATCCAATAGCTGTAATGTGACCTATTTTTGCTATTAAAACCAATCAATATAGTTGGAAATAAATATGTAAGTGTTCATTATATGAGAGAAGCTACTGTACTGAAAATATTTTCTTTCTAACACCTCAAAAAAATTAAAGATAAAAGAAGGAAAAAACAGTTGTAAATACATACTACCAGAAGAGAAGGAGAATTTAAGTTTCAGGCTGTTGGATTTGTCTAGGCAAATTTTGCCATTTAAAAATACTCTTCCATTATCTACTTATAGGGACATACATCATTCCATCATGAAATAGAAGTGATATCATATGACCTAACAGGATAATTTGCCTTCTGTACTTCCACTATAAAATGCTAAGAACAATCATTCCAATATTTCTGAGCTACCTGTCATAGGGAAAAATTTACTAAGAAAAATGTTAGTAATTCTGAGTGAAGGATAAATTCAACACTTCTCCTTTCATAAGCTTTTGAAGAAGAACACAATTTTCCATGTAATAGACCCTTTTGGTGACAATCATTTACGTATACTGCATGCAAATCTAGTATTTGGCATACAGAGATCGTGTTGTTTTAAAAAATCTGCTTTACAGCTGTAGATAGAAAGCAAAACCTGTAGGGAAAAGGCCTGGCCAGAGAGCACCAAGGTCTTTCCAGGTCCACATGAGCTTCTCCTGATGAGCCTGGGATTTCATGACACTGAGGAAGAGATTCCTTTCCCTCATCCCTTTGAAGTTTTTACTACACAGCAGATAACATTATAATCTTGCTCCTGTGTTGAATTTGGCTCAAACTATGGCATCGTACTGTGTTTAAATCTGAAATTGGCTGTGTACACCCACAGAGCAGGTGGCCTCCCTGGAGATAAGAGAAAAGCTTTGCACCATCAAGGACCCAGCGTTTTTTGTCATCAGGGAAGGCAAAATTAAGATAGAGGAGATCCTCATAATGATGAACTTCTGTGGAAAATGAAAACCCATGGTAACAATTCAAGAATGCACTATGAGACCTGTAGACAATTGGTTTCTGGTCCAAATGTTCAACTATTTTTGGCATTAAAAGGTGATTGATGGGGAAAGGATACAAATAGATTTTCTTTCCTTGCCAGGCTAGCAATGAGTGGCAACTTGCTGACTGGCATGTGAATATGGCAGGGCATACACAGAGCTATCTGTCCTAGCATTGGTCTCAGGTGAGCACCTTGCAGAAGAGCTACACCGAGACCACAATTGAAACATAAACTTGCATCCACCACAGAAGCATTGTTAAACATCTGCTTGGTGTGTTTGACTCATTGCCCTCATAGGAGGCAGGGAGCATCCCTCTGCCATACCAGAGCATGATGCTGTGCTCAGGGTGAGAGACTTTGAGGTGTCCTTCTGGGCTGGGGCCCAGGTGTGAGCAGGTACCCACAGGACCTGTGTACATGGGGAGGAGATAGACTCATTGAAACACGTGTCCTGAAAAGCACTTTCCTCTAGCGGTCAACAAGACAGAAAGGATCAGCACATTAGCTTTTGCTAGGGCAATGCTGTTTAAGCCTCATTTCCCTCTTGGAGACTCCTGCCCCGGTTCAGATCTTATCAGTTTCCACAGAAGCCTTAATGCTCTGAGAAAGAAACCCTTACTCATGCTAACAAATGAGTGAAATTAAACCCTGACATACATGCCTTTAATGGCAATTCTGCCCTATTAAATTCAAGATTAATTCAACCCACATTGTTTTAGAAGAACAACCGATATTAAATCACATGCATGCACGGATGCAACAGTACTTGTAAGAACTCACTGCTGTGTGTCAGAACTATCGCCCACTTTGATATCCAAGCAAACTAGCAATTCCCAGGTACCTTGCACTGCATCTCAACCTTGAAGCTTGCTCAGCTATGCTCCTGCTGCAACCTTTCATGCTGCTGTTTATTTGCATTCAAAAATCATCATCATCAGGTTGTTCATTAAAGCACACTTTGAATCAACTAAGGCCTATTTAAAAGCCTAAGAGGAATGAGGAGAAGGTTGTTTCCAGTAGCATTTCCCAGGCAGGGAAGGATAAGTTTTAATATGTTTTGCCTAAGCCTCATATAGGTGAGATTTTGTCTTCCATCACCACAAAATGCTTGCAATCCTTATCTCTCTCCCATGATGTAAATAGCACAAACAGCAATATAGCTGTCAATAAACCAGCTGAATAAAACCAGGAGTTTTTTTTGAGTCACTCCTTATGTAGTGGTAAAGAGAAAGCAGTACTTCAGAGTTTCTGCTCAGACTTTTCAGCATTCTGCAAGAAAAATGTCTACGAACCTCCCCCTTTTCTCTCCAGTTTTTCTACCTTTAGTCTGAAGGTCAAAGGTTTAATTTGTATGCTTGTCTCTCTCTTTCACTTTCCAACATATCTCTAATTGAAATTTGACACATATGCCCATTAGCTGAATTTATTCTTTTTCCATGCTTCATTAACAATGCTCTTTGCCGTATTACGATGCTAATGCTCATCATTAAATGCTCTCCTATGCAATGTGGCTTACAATGGATGGTGATTGATGTTACAAAGGTAACACGGAATCTAGAAGATATAACTTTATGTGCTGAAATTGCAAGCTATTGCAGGAATCTAAACAGTTAGAGGCAGATTCTGACTTTGCAAGGTCTATTAGAAGGTGTAAAATATCATCCAACTTCTCTGACATAGCAGCATTAACCTAGGCAAAGCAGACTCCATCGGTCCCTGCATTCTCTGAATCTGAGTCTGTCACAATAAACTTCTGTCTGAACTTGATCTTTATCTACATTATTCATCTGGAATGTTGAATATCATTTTCTCCACTAAATTGTGCACAATTGACTCTTGTATCAAGAAAATGACACTCAAAACCATAAATGTAAATGAGATTTTAATTTTAAAACTGCAATTTCTTTTTCTGATGTACTGTACCACTTGTCCATGAAGTCTTGTCTTTTTCAGAAAATGACATTTTCCTCTGGCATATAAGTTTCATAGGGTTGCCATGGAAACTGGGCCTCTCTTTTTCCCTCTTTCTCTCCAAGTCTTTCACCTTGAAAGGAAAATGGTTGTCATTTACAATGCATAATTTTGCAGGTTAAACTTTCTATGATCACTGATAGTGATGAAATACAGTCCCAGAGGTCAGGGACAGGGGAAGAGGGGAGAATGCTCATGTATTTCTAAAGGTAACGGTCAAATCCTTCACTGTCTTTTACCCTCACTTTAGCAGCAGGGGCAAAGGGCACAAGTCTGACACGCTGAGTAAATTACTCAGGCTCTCTACAGCATATTTACACAGCATAGCAAAAAGGCTCATGCTTCCCCTGCCCTTGCTTCAACTGGGAATGCACTGAGCCAGACCTAGTTCAGAGACACATGGGTGCTTGGTGGTGTCAAGCTAACCCACACACCTACCATGAGCCAGGCAGCCCAGCCACAGCCCCAGCTGCATCAGAGAGAGGGAGAGGTGGCTGTTCCCTCACAGTGGCCTCAACAGCCAAGCAAAATAGAACCACAGAGAGCACACAAAAAGCCTCAGAGAGCAGAGAAATGCCTTTGTAGCTAGGAAACAGGGCTCAGTTTTACTATAATATTGACCAAGGTTAAAGAGAGCCCCTGTAAGGCAAGAGAGGATTGCTTCAGAAAACAAAGCTTTATTTTGAACAACTCACTGGTTATTCAATCTGGTCAACTGAAAGTACCTGAATAAATGTGAGCTGGAGAGGGTCAAGCTTGTTCTGTTGTCCAGACCCATAGACCTACCCTCTTGCATAAGAGTGGTCTGTTTTAGTCTCCATGCAGGAGTCGTGTGTCAAGAGCTGTGTCCCGCAAGAAAAAAAATCTGTAAACTCAGGCAGTAGCAAGAAGTAAATGCTCTTGAAGTGCTTCACCGAAGGGATGAGCAACTAGTGACAGCATCCCCAACTATGGGGGCCTTGCCATGGCCATATAATGTAGCTGTGTGTGCAAGTCCAGAATACAATGCCCTAAAGTCAAGGACAAAATCTCTTCCCAATCTGCCATTCACTTAAGTAGATTGCTTGCCCATAGAATCTGAACTGTGTATAAGAAACACTTGTCTATATAAAAAGCATCTTAAGAAAAACTGAAAGGCAGCAGCATGATGAAAAAACATGCTGTTTTTATGGCCAACCTGAAAACAAGGAAAAAATGGCAATCCTTATTGTAAGTGCAGACTTTGAGTTTTTAGCCAGAGGAGGCTGAGATGAGTTTGGATAAATTTTGGATAATTATCTGAACCTCTTGAATGTTTGGCAGCGTTATCTGAGGTTTATCAACTGCTCACTTTAACCCCTGCAAACCAATTAGCTAGTGTGTGCAAATGCTTGAGCAACTATTAGTCAGGAGGAGTCATTTTAGTAGCGCATATTTGTCAGGAGGAAAGTGCATGTTAAAAAGGAGATTATTTAGCAAATGAGTGCTTGAAAGATAAAAATGGTAGTAAATAGTTCATTGGTCTCCTTTTTTTGCACCAATTTCACCTATGGGAAGCTGTGTAGCTTTATGTTCTCTGTGTTAGAATATTCTCAACAGAGGATTTTTTTTTTCAGTTTTAATGAATAGAACTGCTATGTGCTGCATGATGTGAAAAGAAGAGGTTTCAAAAAGGCTTTGAAGGAACACTATGTTGCACTTTTACTTGAAGAAATAGCTGATATGTTCTCCAGCTGTTTCTTACAGATGTTGTAGGTATGCTTAAAGGTCAGTGTTCTTTTGAGAGCATCCCTAGCCCCAGTATCATTTAGAAAGTAAACAAACATCTCGTGCCTAGATAAAATGTTTTAAATACAAAATGTTACAGAGATTAACAAGTCTAATCAGCAGATAAGGAATAGAAAACAGATAACTCTGAAGGAAAGCCTGCTTAATATTTTGACTATTGTCCCAGCTTTAGGGTACTGGGATAGATCCTGGGAGAAGAGACCTTGGAGATGGCACATTAAGGAGATGGAGAATCAGCATTGCCTTGTGGCTGTTGCTCCTCGGGCCACCGTCACTGACAGAGCTACCTAACCATGTCACTCTGCTGAGATTGATTGACAGGCCCCATGCAGTCTGCTCCGATAAAACAATCTGCCTTGTAAGCTACCATGAAATGGGAACATAATCACTTTCAAAAGAAAAATGAGATTTTGAGACATCAAATTTTAAGATTGCTATGACATTCGAGGGGCAGAGGGAGGAGGTGGAAACCAGTCTGGTGTCATTTTTGAATTTCTGAAAAACCCAAAATGCAGAAGGTACTCAATTCAGTGCTGTTGTTTTGAGAGAAAGGGAGGAAGAACACTGTGTAGCTTGGCTATAATGTGCAATTTTCCCTGAGACATGGTACAGACTATTACAAATAAAAGTCACAGGTTTATACCTGGGGTGGTTTTTTGTTTTGTTTTTTTTTTAATTATTGAATTTGTGGTTTAACCCCAGACAGTACCTAAGCACCACGCAACAGCTCACTCACACACATCATCCACCACAGGGGGATTGGGAGGACAATTGGGGGAAGAAAAAGTAAAACTTGTGGGTTGAGAACAGTGTAATAATAAAAATGAAATAAAATAAAGTAACAACAACAACAATCATATAAAGTAGTAGTAATTAAAATAAATATAGCGAAAGAAATAAAAAAAAAACCAACAAAACAAAGTGATTGCACAATGCAATTTCTCACCACCCTCTGACCAATGCCCGAGCAGTGATCCACTCCTTTCCATTTCTCCCCAGTTTATATACTGGGCATGACCTTCTGTGGTATGGAACAGCTGTTTAGCTAGTTGAGGTCAACTGTTTTAGCTGTGCTCTCTCCCAGCTTCTTGTGTACCCTCAACCCACTCGCTGCCATGGAAGGATGAGAAGCAGAAAAGATCTTGAGTCTGTTCAAGCCCTGCTCAGCAATAACTGAAACATTCCTGTGTTCTCAATATCCTTTTCAGCTTAAACCCAAAACAGCCCTGTAGCAGCTACTAGGAAGTAAATGTAACTCTATTCCAACTGAAAACAGGACAGAAACTTATCCTGTAATTGGTAGCAATATCTTTTAAAATACATAATCTGAATTGTTAGACTTTCAGATGTTGATATTTCAGTTAGCAGCAGATAGTGCTTAAGATTGGCCTCCAAGTGGCCTCCAAGAAGACTAATGAGGAAGATTATAGTTCTAGTAGTTCCAGAATAATGGCTGGAAACTACCTTGCAACTCGTATTCTGGTGCAGCCTAGGTGAACTCGTATCATGAAAGTAAGTTCCCTTTTCCTTGGAACACCATGTCTGCCTCTATTATCTGTTTCCAGTCACCTATAGATCATCTCAGGAACAGCTCAGAGAGAAAACTGAGCAAGTTATGGTACTTTCATAATGGTCCTTTATCCACCTGGCAGTTTATGATAGGTTTCATAAACCTATTTACTTCAGGTATTTATTCAAATTCAGTGGTACATTAGCAAGCTGTCACAGTACTTAAAGGTATCTCTCAGCTGCATATAAAGGAAGTGCACATAATTGCCATTTGTTTCTTTATGGTGTTTTATTACAAGAAAGTAGCACAAACTGTCCTGGGATCTGTTGCAGAATACAAATTCTTCTCGATATACCAGTGAGTTAGTCAGACACATTTTATTATTGCTCTCTCTTGGTGTGCCCATTAAGCATTTTGGGGCATGTGTTTCTTTCTTATTGAAGACATCTGGTTTATCTTAACACATGAAAGATCATACTCTTTAGATTAAATATATTATTTTTAATCCATCAGACTTGTCAACAGATGCACAGACTGGTCTAACCATAATGTCTACATTATGCTCATAGCTAGCATTCCAGAAGCTCAGGGTGACTTTGGGTTTATCACTTCACTATCCCCTCTCCCACACATAGACTCAGGTTGTCTAGGCTTATTTTCATTCACATTGTGTCAATCTGCTGTATTTGCAATATAATTTGTTGCCTTGAATGTGTTAAAAAAAAAAAAAAAGAGGCCATCATCTTGGTTAAGATTCCTCAAAACTAGCATCATACCAATAAACAAGAACATCACTGTGTATTGCTCTGAGGGAAGATAATTGACAAGCATTCTGCACTTGAATTCTGATGTTCCTTCAATGAAGGTTGCATTGTTTTTTTTTGCTTTTTAAGACAAAAATAAGCAAAACTCCCAAACCTTAACAAGCTGTAGTTATGTATTAGCGATTTTTCTAGTTTTCTTTTCATTAAATTGAAGGGTGAGGGCACATAAAGTGGTAAGTGTATCTTATTAGCCAGGAGAGATTGCTTTTGTTGCTGCCCCAGCCACGGGGAGATGCAAGGCTCAACTTTTTGATAAAACAATTACTCTGAGATGAAAAAAAGAGTTCTTAGACTGGAAGTGAAGCCATAAAAGCTCTGAACTTTCTAGTAGTCATAAAGAAAAGCAGCTAAAGGCAGCCAGCCAAGAGGAGATAGTAAAAATGATGCTGAATGTCATGCAAATGTCTGTATTTTTTGCAAAGTATCTCACATGGAGAAAAATTCTTACAGGTTTTAAGACATGATAATTTATGGAAAACACTGTAAAGTTTACTATTAGTTTCTGACTTTCAAATAAATATTCAAAAGAACAGGAAATATTCATTATATAGAGTAAATCTTAATCACTATTTCTGAGCTTGTGAGTCAGCATTTCCCAGTGAAATCCAGTAAAGAGGAAATGTCTGAATAAATTTATGGAAGATATATGTTCTAATGCAGTATCTGCCACCAGATCTTTGGTATCCTGAAGCAAGCTTGAGCTTCAAGCTGCCTAAAGAATGAAAGCAGGATACTGGGGTTGTAGAGCTCCTTTTTTCAGCTACATTGATCCAGAATTTTCATGGGGGAAAAGGATATTCAGTAAGTTATTCCTTCAGGTCACTTGCAGCCCGTATAAAGCAATCTTGTTCAAGTGAAACACAATAAATATTGTGGTAATTGTTCAAGTTACTGCACTGATTTCTGCTGTTCTTGCATACTAAGCTGCAACATCCCAAGATGAAAGCATAAATGAATGGAGATGTAAACTCTGCTCAAGGTATCAACTCCATGAACAGGGTGATTAAATTTTCAATGAGAAGTCTCTGTCCATTTGCAAAATTATCTTGACTTGCATTTAAAAATACCACAATCTAGCTGCACAGTTCTAATTCTTTGTGTCTTTCTCTTCAAATGCACCTCTCCACAGGCACAGTGAGTTAATAAACTATAACACAAAGGCTTAATTACAGGGAAAAAATAACAATAAGTTGTCTATGATTGGAATGTTTGTGCACTGAATATGTTCACTCATAGCGTTGGCAATGTACTATCAGACATATACCCACAGTCACACCCACATTAATTCAGCCATGTTTGCAGAGTGAGCAGTGCCATAGAGGCATATGGTGGAGCCCAGCCACGGCTAAACAAAGCCACATGGCTTATATTCACTCCCAGTCAACCTCCAATCTGTTCCCAGTTTTGGTCACTGTAAATTGATGCTGGAGGCTCCCCTTCTGTTCATACACATGTATTTGATCCACAGAAGTTTTACTGTGATCACGACTCACTACGTACGTATGTATGTGGGGAAAATGGTATATACTCAGTGCAACTCCATAAATAACAGGAAGTGTTGCCCTTTTGCTGGATTTTTTTAGAATGCTTCAAGTGCTTTACTTACTCCAGAAGCATTTTGAACATGGCAAGAAGTGACTATCCTGGCAAGAATATTTCCAAGTCTCAGAGCTCCTGCTAAGTCCTCAGTGTGAGGACAAAGCAATGACTTAAGTTATTATTTTATCACTTCTAGCTACATTTTTCAGAATTACACTACCATTTAGCAGCGTTTCCATTCTGTTAAGAAACACTTAAAACATTTGCGTAGTGTGTAGGCAAGTGACCTTCAGGACTCGCCTGAGGACAAGGCAAGGCATAAAAGCCAAGCCACAGCAGCAGGGAACTGACAAGCTGGGAGTGTATATGCTTAAATAATTTTCTTAAAACAGAAAAGGTAAGCTTCTTTTCTGCGATACGTACTGCAGAGACAGAGTCCTGTGATTACATGGTGTGCTGGTGTACCCTAATCTGCCTCAGCAAAAGGAAATAGGTCAGCAGAACAATTAGGACCAAAGTGGTGTGTAGCCTCCTCAGCTTGAACTCCTCAGGTGACACCTACAGATTACTTGAGCTTTAGTCACAGATAATACAGGCTTTTGCTGCAGAATAAAGAAAACTAGATCTGAGATACTCCCCAACAAAATTTCAGACAAGTAACTGTCAGTTTCCTACACTTTCCTGACTATGACATTCTTGACTACTGTTTACAAAAGAAAAGAACTAGGTCTATCTTTCAGTACTGCCCATAGCCATGGGTAGTGAAACATAAGGGCACACTTATGAAGGTATTATTTGGTCTTCATCTCAGATAAAGTAACAAACATTTGAATTTTATTACACTCTACTTCTAATATTGAAAGGAAATAGCATATATGGATTCTAATAGACAAGAAGGAAGCCTGGATTTTCATGTGTTGAAGACAGTTGAAAAATGACAAGGTGGCACAGGAGTGCAAATATAGAGTGATGACATGAAAGCATCAAATAATGAGAAGAAACAAGATAGCAGATGGAGGAAAAACAGACTGTTCAATAGCTAAAGCCTATCTAAGATATGATAATTTGAGTTCAGAAGATTGATAATTTTTTAGTTAAAATAATAAGTCTCTGCATATGGCAAAAGCTGATGGAGAAAAGAAAAGGGGGAAAGGAATGTTAAGATGTCCATTTAAGTCTTCTTTTTGTAATTTTGCCTTTTTGGGTTTTGTTTGTTTAGTACATAAACCTCATATTTTAAAATGTAAAAACTGCTGATATGGTACTTACAATAACTGAATGTCCCTTCCCTGATAACCTTGAGATAAGGAAGCCAATTATATTTACTTGGATCTATCTTCTATTAAGCAAATAGCCTAGAAGAACTGTTGAAGTTTTCTAGACTGCCTCTCCTGTTAAAGGGAGAATATTAAATATTTTAGTGATTTTTGTTATGCTGAAACAGTTCATGGTTGCTGTTAAATGCATCTCCACATAGAAGCACTGACTTCATTGAGGCTCATGAGCAGAGTAGCTGCTAAAATGAAAAAATAAAAGGCATTGTTCTCCTATAATGGATGTGACATTAAACAAGAGAAACTGTTCACCAAGGTATAGCTTGACAAGGCCTTTGTGGATGATAAGTCAGGTTTTGGAGCATTAGGGTACTCCCAGTCTCTCTAGGAGAAGAGAGTCCATTTTTCTTCTCTAAATTAGTTTCTGAATTAGGAGCTAATAATTATGCTTATAAAAAGTCTAGCTAAGAGGTGACTTGTATGTACAGTATTGAGAAATGGCAACGCCTTTTAGGTTGATGACTATGTATGTAGTAAAGCGTCAGGCTCTGAAGACTGAATCTGCACAGAAGACAGAGATAGTTAAGGTTAGCACCTGCTCTATTGATTTATTGCTGTTAGAGACAAAATTAAATGTTTTGAAAATATGGAGAAGTAAATGAAATAATAATGAAATTAAATAATGTGCAAGCAGAGAAATCAAGTAGGATCATCAGAGCAAATGGAGACCAAACAGAAATATCCTTTAAAAATTGTCACTTCAGGATGTCTTTACACTTACCTTTTACTATCTGGATGCAAACCACTACTAATCCTTGCCTATTTGACCTGGCACTTTCATTTCTCACATTAAAGTAGACAGTATATCAGAGTTGAGGTTTTGTTTTTGGCATCATCAAGACCTCAAACTCCTAGGCTACAGAACAAAAGAGAAATATTTGCTGCCATCCAGAAAGCCTTCTCTGTCTTGCAGAATTTGTCCCTGTCTTAACTGCTAAGAGGCAGAAGGTTGCACAAGTTAACTACTGATGCTTCCTCAGTCTGTTTAATCAGGAAAGGTTCATATTACAGCTGAAATAAGATGTTCTCATTAAGGCAGTGAATTTTAGACAAAGATCAAATTCTTTATCGAGGCAGAGATTTAACATCACAGAGGGCAAATCAATTAAAATTTCTGTTACCCACCAGCAAATGGGATAATTATTTGTTCTCCAGACCTTTTTGCATTTGCCAATTAACCCATGTTTATTTAGACTGCAAGTTCTTGAGAATATCTGTGCTTAGCCTGGACACATCAATGATGCTGAGGCCTTAACATTAGGATCAAGCCATGGTAACGCTTCCAGTATGTGTGAGACAGCAGCAGACAATTTAAGCAAAATGAATGTCCTCAGCTATTTCTTATTTTATTCATAAGAGCCAAAGAACAAAATTTTGGGTAATTATGGGAAAAAGCAAGGCCATTGAACATAACCAGAAATAAAAGTAATATTCTACTAATGACCAATGTCACAACTCTAAATTATAATTGTAACTGTAACCTGACAGGACATGAAAAGAACACAAACCAATTAATTTTTAATCTGCTTCCTGTTAAACTGATAATTTTATAAAACCAGATTTTATTATTGAATTAGACCAGGAAAGGGATAATGACAAGATAAATACACAGTCTCCACTTTGAGTTCAATAATCAAACATCATCTGAGTAGCAAAAACTTGAAAATGTTATGAAACATGTCACAAAACTACTGAGCTTAGTACAGAAAACAAAAAATCTTTCACTGCAGATCCAGAAGGTAAATTCTCCTAATCAAAGTTACAAATTGACCTTATTAATTTCATAGTTAACCTTGATAACTGAAAGGAAAAAGGGTGACCTTCACTGAGTTTGTTCAGTGTTTAATTTCAGACCATAAGCAAATTCATTCCTGCTAATAAGGCCACTACTTCCAAATGTTGATGGGATAAAGTAGAAATTAATTAGCACATGCAAATGAAGACTACTTTTATTGTGCTGTACCATAGTTCCAAATTTATTCTTCCAAAACATAGAGCTATTTTTCAATTAAATTATGAGGATACTATGTCTTAGCCATGTACAAACATTAGACTTCTATAAGAAAGCCTATCTAAATAAACAAGCTTTTTAACACTAAGATTAGTATTTACTAAGACTACCTCTTTAAAACAAACTGTTGCCTGACTGTTTTGGTGAATGATCCAAATTGAAGTAAATTTTGACTAATAAGTCATAGGGACTAAGATGCCAAGACCCAATTAACAGGATCCAAGAGTAAGGGAAGATAAGAAGAGTTTAATGCCGCTTTGCTTTATTTATTCCAGTGTTTTCAGTTTTCAGCAATCTGTCATTCTCTAAAAAAATTATGATAGTCCAGCTTCTAGTTGTATATTAAATTTACATATTCTAGGAATAAACATGGTTTACTAATCTATTTCTTGTGAACCTAGAAAAAAAATCACATACCTCTGTGGATCTAAGACTCAGGTTTTTTAAGGACACAGCTCTAGAGTATAAAATATAGCCAAAGAGAGGCCCACATCAACCAAATGTGCAATATTACCCAAAGATCTTACCTCTCAAGGTGGGAAAAGTGACAAGCAAACAAGCAAACAAGGGCTGTTCCCCAGATTCACTGCCTGTCTTAGACCATGTGCATCACAAGTACCACAGGAGACCTTCTGCATGAGAGAAGCACTGTGAAAGACAGAGGAGTATTTATTTCAAATTTGGGCGTGCATGTCCACCCACCAGCTACAAATTTCCCCCTGCCAGCATGGGCATTTATTATCACCATCTATCATAACGAGTTGAGGACTCACAGGAGCTTTCTGAAACACAGAACACTGCTCTTGTTGACTTTCTCTTCTATGCTTCTTTCCCCCATCTCTCTTCTAAGTAACACGAGTTCATCATCCTGCAGAACATATATACTCAAAACTATTCATGAGGTTGCCCTGGAGTGAGGAATCATACACCAGTACAAGCAGATCAGTCAGCCTCTGAGACTGCTTTTTTTTTTTTCCCCCTGAACATAAATGCACTTGGGAGGCAAAAAATTCTCTAGAAACATATGTCGGGAGCATTTTTTTGCATGATGGTATTTAATTTGCTATCTCTGTCTAGCAAGGAGCTAACCTGGCCAATTGTGCTCTGTTCTTCTTGACAGAGGCTCATGATGTTGTTATTGATTTATGTGATTGCAGGGATTATCTCTGAGGGAGCAAATTCCTTAGCCATTCATCTGAGGGGTTACTGCAGAACTGGGTATGACTTCTGAGTTCAAAATTATGCTGATCAATGCCTTAAAATAGTGTTACAGAAATTATTTTATAGCATTAGCTACTTAACAGAAATGACTGGGCAATCAGAATTAATGAAAACAGGAAGACAATTCTTTCATGTATTACACAAGAGTGAGAAAAAACGTTGAATGTTAAGGCTGTCAACTATCCAGTTTTAATTGTATACAGAAGTATAATATGGAGTTCTTTGATCAATACATCTGTAAAAGAGAAGGAAAACAGAAGGACATAATGCAAACCAGGCAAAAGCCAGTTTTGTATGAAAAAATAACATTTGAATATTTTCAAAGACTCATTTATCATTTTCTGATATAGCATGTAGGCATCTCATCAGCTTTCCTGAGATTTATTTTCCAATAAATTAATATATTTTCTACAGAAAACCTGACCTTACTGAGTGGAATTTTTTCATAGCAACTTGAAAACTCCCATAAATATTCCAAATACGTTTCAATGGAAAATATTAAAGTTGTAAAATGTCCAACCTCTTGTAACTAAAAAGTTTTAGGGTTTTTTTATTCTCATGTTTAAGTTATTTATTAATTTTAGAAAACTGCTACAAGCTTGAGAAATCATTAGAATGTTATTATTTTAACAAATTCAGTTTGTGATTTGCTTAATTTGAATGATGGCAAAATGCATGCACAATTAATTTTAAAACATACAGTAAGTCAAGATACAAGAATGTGCTTCAAGAATGATGGACAAAAATATAAGCAAATACCAATGATAGGAGCCATTAATCATCCTTTTATGCCTAGCTATGGATTTGAGTACCATACTACTTACATTGAGAGTGTTAAATGTTCACTGATTCTTCCAAAGTTTTTGAAAACCTTTTTTTTTTTTTTTTAATCCAAGACTGGTTGCATATCTCACTAAAAAGTAACAGCAGATGTGCTTGCAAGCTGTCTGGCAGCATAACATACCGAAGTGTTAAGCAGGAACAGGGATGTTTTGTTATGAATAGGATTACTTTTCCATTATCCTGTTAATGAACTCAAGCCAGATCCTCATCTAATTCTTCTAATAAGATTCATATTCCTATGAAAATGGTATCACACTTGTCACATGAGTAAACAGTTTATCTTTGCATTTATTTTTATAATGAATCACTATGATGCCCGAGATAGAGGACTATGGTCCTTGCAACCCATACCAGCTACGCTATTTGTATTACATTACTGTCCAAGATGTTTAATTGTCTTGCAAGAAATACATCAATGTGGGTTTTTTTGTCTCTCACTGATTGGTGATTTTGGTAGCTAGTACATACTCTAGGCACCATTAATTGCATTACTTGGTTCAGTCCCCAATAGAAGGGAAATGTTTGGCAAGCTAATTTCATGTCAATAGCCAAATGCTATCAACTCTGTCGCTGTGTTCACAAGGATAAAATAAATAAATCTGTAAGCTATATCACACAGTTAAAAATCTGGCAGTCAAATATTACTGGATAAATCCAGCCTTCACATCTTGTAGTCCATATCTTCCCTATCCAGTTTGGTTCATGTCTTCTGTAATGAGATAATTAAAAAAAAAAAGAAAAAAAAGATGGGGGGGGAAAAAGCAGCATTATCCCAGCTTCCAGCCTGTGCTGTTAGGTACAAAGTGTAAGATGCCAAACATCACACTTTGCATGCAGTTGCATTCTATTTACAGATGTCGAATTGTGACACACATCTGAAGGGCAATAAGCCAAGCCAACCAACCAACTGTGACCAATCTTAAATCGCCAGACACTAAGAAGAGTGATTATATGGCAAAGAGCTAAGTATTGCTGAATTCCTCTTCTAACATTTTAGGTCCACCACCATACTGTCCACCTAAGTATCTCCCAAATGCTTGAACATAAAGATGAAAAATAGTAAGAAGAAGTTTTCATGTAAATAATTATTCATGTAAATATTTATAACTAGCACAACAGGTATGAGCCTGTCAGATACTCTTCCAGTTCTGGTCTTAACTGGATGCTTAATTGAAAACACTTTGTGTAAAATGTAATTTTGCCCACTTTCCTTTCCTGCAAGTCACACAAAAAAAAGGAGGGTCAGATCTTCAATAAATCTGCATTTGAGACTTGGTATATTCCGGAAGATGGTGTAACTGTTTCTTACTGAAGCTGATTTACGTTCACAAGTCATTTGCAAGTAAAAATCCACTGACAGACTTGTTGATTCCTTGAGAACTGGCAGTCTACAGAAAGACTTGTTGATTCCTTGAGAACTGACAATCTCCTGAATTGAATCCATATGATGATTGAAATTATATTAAAACATATTACTCTATTAATATTTCTTAACTATTTAGAAAAAGCTCCATTTTGTTTTCATAAAATAGCTTGTTAAGTGAGGAAAAAAATGGATGAAGCAGAGGGAGATGACAACTTTTATCAAATGGTTACATCAAGAATCCATTTTTAATTAAAAAGCCGTGAATCATCTGTAGCGGATATCTCTGCACAAATATTGATATATTTTCATCACAGGAATTGACTTGAGGAATAAAATATAAATCATCATTTCTGGAAAGCCCTAGTAAGAATTACTTCCTGTTATTTAAAATTCACCTCAAGAACAAAGAAATGCCATAAGCAAATTGCACAAAATTTCCTCTTGTGTATATACACAAATAGTCAGTTTTCTCCCTTTTCTTGACATTTACTTTGTTTACATCCATCATATGGTCTTTCCTTCTCTGTTGGAGAAAAGGAACATGAAACCAAACAAGGAAACCATTTAATTTCTTGATCTGTACTTCTTACAGATGTTTTCATTTTCCATCAGTGTTTATATTTACATGAGAAGGAACTGGCCTAGCGACCTCAGCACAGAACTAATAATCCTAAATTCTTCAAACCAGTTGTTTTGGCTGCACTCTTCCTTTTGTACAGAGGGAACAAAGGCCCTGGGAGTGAGTCTCTTCCTTGTCTGGAGACTGAGCCTTTAGTATTAAACTAAAGTTTTTGGACTCTCCCCGACTCCTGGGTTCAGACCCACGCCCCGGCCCGGCTGGGCCAATCTGGTGCCTCTGTGATCACTATTTAGGGACGGGAATTTGAAGTGCTGGCAGAAGGTGTAAGATGGAGATGACTATGCTGACCCCACGGTCAGAGAGAAAGGAAGGAGGGAAGAGCATCAGACCAGAGACTCCTCTGCAAGCCGTGGTGAGAACACTGGCTGTGTAGCCCTGCAACCTGTGAAGGGCAATGGTAGAACCGAGAGCCAGCAGCAGCAGCTTCTGTGTGTGTGAGGTACCCCATGGACATAAAGGGAGGACTGGTGCGGAACCCACCTGCCCTGAGGTTAGACAAACAGCAGAAGCCATCAGGAATACACTGACTGAAATCCCCTTTCCCTTCCCCCCTGGGCCGTTCAGACGGGAGGAGGTAAAAACACTGGGATCAGGGCTCTGAGACTGAGAAGAAGAGAAGGATGGGGAGAAGGTGGCCTTAAAGAGCTGGTTGGACTCTTCATCATTGTACCACTCTGTGTTTTACGTTTGGTTACGTTTTGGGGTTTTATGCTTTAGTTGGTATTGCATTAAATTATTTTCTGTTTTTTTTCCCCAAGCCGAGCAGCCTGGTCTGTTTTGTCCTGGTCCTTAAGTGGCAATTAAGCTCTCCCTGCCCTTTAGCAATCCTCAGGTCCTTGGTACTTGAGGCTAATCATGGTCTTTTGTTCCCTGATGGACCTAAACCACAAAAGGCAGCCTTATACCCATGCATGTAAATTGTATCCCAGGTTGTTTTTATCTCTCCCAACACTCTTTAACTTGGAGAGTTACTAGGGGCAGCAGCTGAAGGCAAGCAACAGGACAGCAAGGTATCTATAGGTCCATGTAGTAAAAAGGAAATCTGCACATAATCTACCTCATCTAATTTTACACACGTTCAGATACACCACACATCCCACATAATTTCCTGCATGTGGCTCACAATTCTCATAATATATTGTTTAAGAATGGCAGACTTTCCAATACCACAGAATCAGTATTTAAAATACTGATTTAAACATCTGCAAGTGTGTTTAGAGAAAAACTTAAATTTCTATTTTAATATAAATGCAATTTTATGATACATTAAAAGACAGCAGTAATGTTTTTAGAATCAGTATACAAGGATGAGAGTTGAGGACTTTAATGAGATTACATGTTTATACAACTTACAGCAACTACTAAAACTGTAATGCAGGTACAGTTTATATCAATACTGGTTAGAAATGATGGTCAGAATGCAGATACCATATATATATGCCTTGCGGAAACAGACTCTATAGCTCTTAAGAGTTATAAAGAAGGTATGTTTGTTCGGTGCCGGGCGCATCGGGGGATCGCTCCACCACAAACATGCACACCAGACTCGGCAACTTGCTTGGCTTATATTTGTTGCAAAGTTGCAAAATCATATGATTACATTATCCGCCTATACAAAGACACAACCTGTCCCTGCTTTTCTTCCTTTCATTTTCGTGATAGTCGGTGAAGGTCTTTGGGGCCTTGGGGATGAAGGTTGATAAGTCTTGAGGCTTTCTCACTTCTGACCTTTGTGCAACTTCAGATATCACTTGGCCCCTCACCAAACCAGTTTCTACCTTCAAGAAGTAGGAGGACCCTGGAGGTATTGTGTAAGGGGATAAGCCCAATCCCCACAGATTGTGTTTGAATTCTGTCTGTCTGAAATAGAAGCTTTCCAACAAGTAAGCTTTATACTACTGCAATAAGTCAGTGTAAGGTTTATTAGTACATGTTAGTAAAAAGCTCTACATCATATATAGACATAACAGGAAGAGCAGAAAAATAATATTGTATTCAATTTTCCCCCAGGTAATGCACTAAAGTGGAAGCTGCAAGTGGGGAAAAAAAAAATAAATATGCAAACCCTGAAGTTATGGTGCTTGGGGAGAGTAAGCACTCATGAACCATTCCTCCCAGAACATCTGCTGCCAGCTCCATGCAGAGTCTGACTAGGACAGGAGCTTAGGAAGGGCTTGGTGGCACAAGGCTCTGGCAAGGTGTGAGCCACAGCTCTCTCATCATCAGGTCTTTTCTCTGCTTGGTGTTCCTGGCACTGAGAAGGCAAAGCAAGAGTTGCTGCATTCTTGCTGTTCTCCTACCTACGTCTTATTTTGTATACAAACAAGCTGGTGGAAGTTAAAGCTTATTGGCAGTGATAGGATTTCTTCCTAGACAGTTGCTAAAGTAACATTATAATCTTTTTTTACATATGAACACACAGGGTCACACGCTCCCTGACCCAACCCAAGGTACAGTGTAGCATTAGGCAGCACATTCTTCCAAGGCAGCACATCCCTTTCGGGACTTGAAAAGGGAGAGAACATTTCCACTATGCTGCAAGCCCTGTCCTTTTTTCTCTGTCTTTCATGGCACATGTGAACAGACATCCCTGGTTAAAAGCATACTTCTAGCGTACATATAAAGAAAATCCTTACAGGAATGGTGATTATTGACTTGCTGTTTAAAAGAAAATGGAGAGCAATGAAAGAAAGATACAAGATACATTGTGCATCAAAGCTGCATTAGACACAATTCAGTGCAGAAGGCCAGAGGCTATGCTAAAGCATCAGCAATGGAGGAGAGTCCTCTATTGTGTGAGCCCTAGCAAAATATATATATTTATTAAAAAGACCTGAAAGTGAATAGGCAGAAATTTGATGTGAAAACCTGGCTCACTAACAAAATAGACTCAGAAAGTCAGTTCACTTGATATTCTTGCCCTTTCCTGCTTGTGAAGAGCATGGAACACATATAAGAACTGATAAAAGACTTCATAAAAAACAGTCTCTCATTTTGGAGGAATTGTTTCAGAAAATTGGAAACATTGACTTAAAGGCTTATGGCTGTCAATGTGTTTTTTTCACTTGCAGCCTGATTTCTCCAATGCCAGCAGATGAAAGGATATTCAGTTTGTGCTCTGTGCACCACCTCCATTTCCTTCAGGTCTCCTGGAGCTTCCGTGCTCAGCTGAACAGCTTTGCAGACTCATCCCTTTGTGTTTTGGCATCTTGGGCTACTACAGGACAGTGGATTATGAAATTGTCTCCAAAGGAGGGAGACAAGTTGTTATATTACACAACAGCCTTTTTATATAGATGATGGGGATTACTTACATTTGCTTTGGAGTTGGTAAAATGTGACTCAAAGAGCAGTACTGTAGGCAAGGAGACTGGAAGCTCCTGTAGCCATCCCATAATATTTTGCATCAACATCAACAAAATTCCCTGGTATCCATGGAATGGTAGAGAAATTAATCCCAAGGTATTTCTGAGACCTTTTAGGATGTTCATCCAGACAAGGCAGGGCCACTGCTGCTCCCTGTGTGCCTACACAATCTAGCTTCCTCCCACAGGTGACTGGCATGCAGGGACATGCCTGACACATTAGACAACAGTAAAGGTGCTGTTTTCCTCTTTGGTAAAATGTATTCAGAAATCATGTCAGAGGTACCTGGAAATAAAGTTGTATATTATGAAAACCATGTCATCACTCTTTCTTTTTTTCAGTCTTTCAGGACTGAAAATGAACCATGTTAACATTGCACAAAACAGTCACGTGGCTCAACAGCACTACCCATCTCATTACAAAAGCTGATGGTTCCTAATCGGTAGTTCAGGGATTGATAAATGGTCAATTGGAAATAAAGTTGTTCCTTTGAAAAGAAGCTAGTGCATAACTCTGCATAATTCTGTTTCTTGTGAGTTTGAAGTCATTGGCATTTGAGATAACGTTTAATAGCAGAGCCAAAATTAGGCATCAGAGCCGGACTTTTCAGGAAAGCAGAATATATCTGACTATGGCCAGTAGATATTGGCAGAAGTGCTAAAGAGACTGTCACAGCTTACATCATCTGCTGGGACAGATAAAGCAAACCCACTTGCACAGAAAATGAGGAGGGAGTAATAGTAAGAAAAGGATTAAATACTAAGCAGAACTATGTTTATAAATATAAGAATAATGTTTGTGTATGCATACACACATGAAAGCACACAATAGCATATTTAATCATTTTGTTAAAAGCTTTGGGAAGGTCAGCACAGGTCACAGAGCAGAGATTGAGTGAGCAGAGAGTGGAGGAGAAAATCTCATAGGAAAAGGAAACAAAAAAGTCAAGTGAAACAGGGCATTTAACTTCCTTGGGAGGAATCTGGAAAAGAGCTGGCTAAGATAAGAGAACCAATGTAACCTGATTTCTTCATTTCTTATTAATGTGGAGCAAAAAGTGTAATGAGGATATGTGAGAGATTACAACAGACACATTGCAGGGGCACCTAGGAGAGAGAAAATCCCCGAATCACTTGCCAAGTAGATAAGGAAGCTTTGATATAAAAATAGCAGTGACTATCAGCTTCAGATGTTCAGTACCTTTGTTCCTCTACCAAAGAAAAGCCCATCAAATGATGGCTGGTATTTCCAGTTTCATGTCTGATAACAGATCTACCTCAAAATGAGACCTCAGCCACTGGGGCATGGCTCACTGTAGAGGATTTTGCCAGCACTCCCTGGAGGAGTCCTTTTCTTCTTTTCTTTCTTTTCTTTTCTTTTCTTTTCTTTTCTTTTCTTTTCTTTTCTTTTCTTTTCTTTTCTTTTCTTTCTTTCTTTTATTGTCAAATTTATTACTTTAATATCCTGTACTTCTACCTGATGCAAAATAAAATTAAACCCTCTCAGATGGGGAGTTAAAAAAGAAATTCGGATCAAAGCTTCTGTTTTTGGCAATGTATTTCAGCAGTGGCCATGTGCTAAACAGAGGAATCCCTGAGATGCTAAGCTCTGCGCCAGGGCAGCAATGCTTGGTGTTGAGGTGAGGGCAGAATAGGGACCGTGCCATTTCTGACAGCCTGGGCTTCAGCCTAGCTCAAAGGAAAACATAGGAAGGACAGAGAGAAGCTGCCACCCAACAGAAGACAAAATGTGACACCACTGCATAAAAGGTTTTTGGGAGGTTTTCAGCAACATTCTCCCCTGGGGTCTCCTGAGGGCAGTACTTTGGTCTGCAAACTTCTAAATATTTTCAATGCCTGAGTAGACTCTGATGATCAGGTAGAGCAGGAATTCTCCACTGCTCCTATAGTCTCTGTGCACCAGGAAACCTCTCTGTCACCTCACCCTGCAAGAGTTGAATTTTCCTTATGCTGCCACGTCAAAATGAGAGGGAATCGTGTGTGGAACTGCTTCTGCAGTCACGTTACCACAGCAGAAGTTGACAATAAGCTTCTGCTGTGCATAACACAACAGAGCTGAACCTCGAGATAACAAGTAATATGGTACTAACATTTTCATTATGCATTTTCAGAACTTTAGTGCCTCAACATATTCCCCAGAGTACAACACAACAATTTTCAAGCCAAATAGAATTGGGATGGGTAACATTTGCATCTTTGAATATTCCCATTCCTGTGAGAAGATATGTTTATGCTGAGCAACCTGAATAGTAAAAAGTACATTAATTTTTGCCAAATATCACTTTAGCTGAGCTTGGGGTAAAGACTACCAAATTGTGTGCTTTGCTTATTATAACTAATACTCCAGCTAGAAAAGAATGTTAGTTGTGTGTTCCTGATTTCTTCATTTTGTGCAGTTTTTAAACATGTATAAATGTGCCAGCATATTTCACATGCCTTTTGATGTTTTATTATCTCTCTGTGTGGGTGGTTTGGTTCCAACTATAGTTTGAAGTGCAAATTTACCTCTCAGTTGTCCCAAGTGAAGCTTAAAAATACATCATGAAACAGCCCTCACACATTTTTCTTCTGGGTTTCCAAAGCAGAAATCTCAAACAAAGCACTTTTTTTCAAACATTTGCACTGGTTTTGGTTTGTTTTTTTTTTTACAATTAAAAATAAATAAATAACAATCAGCTGCTGAATAAACATGAAGAGCTTCAAGGCCCCCTGTCCCCAGATACTACTCCATATGCCTGAAGCACTAGTCATAGTGCTTGCCCTGTTTAAATTTTTTGGGAAGAAACAGGCCTAGCAACAAAAGGAAACACAAGGGGTTGGAGATTAACTCTGTGCCTACTGTTTTCAGCTCACTATATGTTTCTGGTACTTTACATCTCATTGTGACTCACATGGAAATGAGGCAATGGATCCCAAACAGAGCTTTACTATAGAAATCAAACATAAAAGCGCATTTCTATCTGACATACTGAGAGCAAGTATGAAAGTGTTAGCTACAAGTTATGTTTCACCCTTTATCTGGCGTTCTTGCAAAGCAGGACAGCATTTCCCTAATTTTTCTGGTCCATTAGTCAATGGCAGCAGCAAACACTAGAAGATGGCTCTTGGGAATTTGACTGTATGGAGGATTTTTGAAATCACATCAGCTGTGCTGCACGTCAGTGAAGAGAGAAGGAGGCAATGTTGTTATCTGAGCATTTTGTTCTCTTAAAATAAACTTAGGAAAGTTTCCTAGATTTTTCTCTGTAAATTAAGGTTTAGAAGTAATCCTAGAGCTCTCAAGCTTTAAGTGATGTCAGGAGGACTCGAAGGGGCTAAAGGGAGCTTGTAAACTTTTAAAATTGATGCCTTTTTTAAAAGATAAAATGTTGAATAAGTGTCTTTCCAGGAAAGCAAGGATGAGTGGTGGGACCAGGCTATGCCAGGAAGAGTGGTACTAGGCTAAGGTAGCTCCAAGCAGCCTAGTAAACATTTGCTGCAGGTGTAGTGCAGCAGCAAATGATTACCTCTGTGGAACAATGGGCAGCAGGTAGACAAGTATGGTTGGCTCAGTCAAATTTTCTCCCTGCAATCATTCCAAGACACTTCATGCCATGTATAGTCCTTTATTACTGCAGTAACCTTGAAGAAGTTGAGCCTCTCATTGAAACAATCAAATATTGAGAAAAAGGAAGTAAAATGGAGAACTATTTTTTCCCCCAATTTCTTTGACTTCAAGAACTTTGAGGTGCTGTTTTTTAAATGTAAGGAGAAGAGAAAAAGTGTGATTTTTCAGGTTGCAGATGCTCTTTTTAATGATGCCAGCAGATTAGAGCTGCAACAGCTGCAAATGAGAGGTTTTAAGTGACCTGATCCCCTACTGTTGATACAGTGGACCCTTCCCAGAAGGTATTTGTTCTGCTGCTGCTAAGCACAAGAAAGCTAGGTGCAATACTGATGATGATGATGATAGTTTTTTGGGTTTTTTTTAATCCATGTTCACCAATGGTAATAGAATTCTTAATCCACTAAATGCTACAATGACAGAAGTGAATTTGAGCTGTGGATTGGTCTTTCCTTTATTTCTTTGGATTCATTTTTCTTTATTAATATTCTTAACTTTTCCCCAGATACAGCCTTTTTTTTACCAGCTTTGCAGCCCCTTATGCCTGACTTTCAATTTCCTTTTGCCACTGCTCTGTGCTTAGTTTATTGGTACCTTCTTTCTCTTTCCCCTACACTCTCTTTCAGCCTTATATGAGCTACGCATTTCCAGCTAGGCTGAAATGTGTGTCTTTTCATTTGTGGGAGATATGAAATATTAAAACCAACATTTCCTTGCTTCAGTCTCAGTAAGAGCTTAAAGGAGCTGTTACAAGGATTATTTTTCCTCTACTTACTGGAAAACAAAGATAAAATTGTAGCTTTCAAGTAGGTCATTTAATCTTAGAATATTTAATTGTGAGGTTGTGAGCCATGACTTGATTTCTCATCTTCTTTTGTTCCAAGGTTACAAACCTTCCAATTCATTTATATTTATAAACAATGTTCCCACTCTATTACATGCATGGATTATTAGGAACACCTCCCAGTAGAGTACTGTCAACTTTTTGTGCATAATTAATTAAAAGCCTCAAAGTTACCTTTTATCAGACTTTCACAGAGCTTTAGCATATCAGAAATCTCAAAATGAAAGAACTCTATTTAGACCAAAGGGCTATCCAGCTTAGCCAAGTAAGGAAATACTCTTTATTTCATGGGATTAAAAAAAAAAAAAAAAAAAAAAAAAAGCATTAAAGCCAAAGTGGAAATCACCTAGGGCAAAATGTGGTTGCACTGATAACAGAATTATATTTCACACTAAAGGAAGCCAAACTCTGACTCTAATTAACTGTCCAGTTCTGATAAAATAAGTCAAAGGAGAAAAAACTGCTAGCCCAAAAACCATGACCTTACCTGCAAAAGAATTGAGGTGTGAGTAATAACTAACTCCAAACAGTAAAACTGCTTATAAGTCATCTGCAAGAAGGAAAAAGACTGGAAATGCAAAACTCTGCTTACCTACATGGCTGCTGCTTTTTATAGTAGCTCCTCAAAAGCAAATTGAGCCTTTCCGCTTCAAATTAACTTGCTAAGCTATGGATCGGAGGCTAGGCCAATCTCACATAGGCCACTTGTATGTGAGAGTCCACATTTTATAATCTACCTACCATGTGCAGTGTATGTTGAGTACAGCCCCACAGCACCAGATGTTAGCTGACTAACAGAAGAAACACATTCTGAACAGCCTAACACATTCTGAATCTCTTAACGGTGAGCTCTCTGCCAGGGGAAGCACCATGGTGAACATGATTTAGAGGCAGCAAGTGTCTCTGATTCAGACCGTCGCTGGCACATAACAAATAAATTCCGAACTCTCAAGAGTCTGTTGCAATGTCTAGCATTTTACTGGGACTTTCGGGGCATGGTTTGTGCCTGTAAGAGCATTGTTTGCATAAATTTTGCTATGAAAGTTAGTATGTTGGGGAACTTAAGGATTTATTCCCCTGCTTTCTCTTACCACAAATTATCCTTGAAACCAGGCTCTGCTGTAGGCAGCAGCGTGATGCACACAGGAGATGCTTCTCATGATTTCACAAGTTAGTGTACAGGACCTTTTCAGAGGTGGATTACCGAGAATCTGACCGATGGTTACATTTCCATCATTCTCTCCAATGGCCAGGATATAATGTGGGGAAAAGAAATCATGAGTGGAATGTGGTCATGGATGGCTATGTCCTTTTCAGGAAAGACAGACCAACAGGGCAAGGTGATGGAGTTGCTCTTTACGTGAGAGATCAGCTGGAATATACTGAATTCTGTGCAGGTGAGGATGAGGGGCAAGTTGAGAGTTTGTGAGTTAGAATTAAGGGGCAGGCTAGCATGTGAGACATTGTTGTGGGTGTCTATTACAGGCCACCTGATCAGGATGGGGAAGCTGATGAGACCTTCTACAGGAAGCTGGGAACAGCCTCAAAATCACAGGCCCTGGTTCTCGTGGGGGATTTCAACTACCCAGACATTTGCTGGAAGGCCTACACAGCCAGCCAGTTACAGTCCAGGAGGTTCCTTCAGTGTATCGATCGTAACTTCTTGATGCAAATGGTGGATGTGCCAACTAGGAAAGGAGCCCTACTGGATCTTGTACTCACAAACAAGCAGGGTCTGGTTGGAACGGTGAATGTTGAGAGCAGCCTTGGCTGTAGCAACCATGAGTTGGTGTAGTTCAGGACCTTGTGCAGTAGGTACAGAATACCAAGCAGGATCATAACAAAGGTAAACTTTGGCCTTTTAAAGCAATTGTTAGGGGATATCCCATGGGATGGTGTAAAGGAGCCCAAGATTCAAGGATCACTTTTCCAAGCTCAGGATCAGAGCATCCAGTGGGTAAGAAATCAATAATTGAGACAGGAGACCTGCATGGTTAAACAGGAAAGTGTCAGGCAAACTCAAGCGGAAGAAGAGAGTCTGCAAGTCATGGAAGGAACAGATGGCCACTTGGGCTACTTGTTGTCATAGAATGTAGGGAGACAACTGGGAAAGCTAAAGCCTCATTGGTGTTGCGCCTTGCAAGGGAGGTCAAGGACAATAAAAATGGCTTCTTCAAATACATTGCAGATAAAACTTAACACTAGAGACAATGTAGGCCCACTGTTGAATGAGGCATGTACCCTGGCAACAGAGGATACAGAGATGGCAGAGTTACTGAATGCCTTCTTTGCCTCTGTCTATACTGCTGGAAACTGTTGTCAGGAGCCCCAGACTCCAGAGGAAGTCAGACTAAAGAAGGAGTTTTGTTTGGTTGATGAGGAGTGGGTTAAGGATCATTTGAGCAGTCTGGACGTGCATAAATCCATGGGCCTTGATGGGATGCACCTGCCAGTGCTGAGGGAGCTGGCAGATGTCATTGCTAAACCACTCTTCATCATGGAGAACAGGGGAAGTGCCTGAGAACTGGAGGAAAGCAAATGTCACTCCAGTCTTCAAAAAGGACAAGAAGGAAGAGCCAGGTAACTACAGACTGGTCAGCATCACCTCTATCCCTGAAAAGGTGATGGAAAAACTTATCCTGGGTGCTGTCTCCAGGCATATAAAGGACAAGAGGGTCATTAGGAGCAGTCAACATGGTTTTACCAAGGGGAAGTCAAGTTTGTTCAACTGATAGTCTTTAAGAAGAAAACATCCTCCCAGTTCTGTTAAACATCAACCTTGCATACCTCTCAGAAGGGCACCAAAGTTTTTCACCAAACATATTGCTGCTGTTAAACACTTTCACAATGCACATCTGTCACTGAACAGGAGAACATGCAGACTGGGTTAGACCAAAGATCTGTCCAACTCAGTAACCTATCTCCAGCTGAATGCAGACGGCCAGGGGAGATCTGAAGACTGTGTGAAAAAGTCTGACACTTCCCCTAACAGTCCTCAGCTGCCAACCATCTGCAGCCCAGGTACTGCTGTAGCTATGTGGGATTTCTTTGCTCCTAGTCACATCCATTGGTCATTCCCTCCCACAATATGCCCAGTCCTCCCCTTGAGCCATGGAAACCTTTCACTTTTGGTCTTACTTTTAGCTCAGGACGTTACTTGAAGACCAACCTTATCCAGCCTCTCTGCTTGCAGGAATTATTCTGTCTATGCAGATTTTCCACTTGTCTTAACCATAGAAAACCTGCTTTCAGTCCTACTTTTAGCTCAGGATGTTGCATGAAGACTGATCCTATCCAGCCTCTCTGCTGACAGGAATTGCATTCTGTCTATGTAGATTTTCCAGTTGTTCTTATTTAACAATTACATTATTCATTTCTAATTCTGTATTACTCTCCCTTGTGATATCCTCTTCTATACATGGTATATTTGCACTCACATATTTAGGCTTTATTATTGAGTTGTTTGGTTTTGTATGAACTTATGAACTGTGAGAGATGGTATATTCATGGAATAACACCGAATTACTATTGGAAGATTGTACCACGTGAAAATGTTTTGTTCCATGACCTAAAAGCAGCCCAGACATTTCCTTTTATCCAAAAAAAATCAACATTGTCACAATCTCAATATCGTTCCTTCAGGAGGAACAGACCTCCTGAGATTGATGTTTTAACTTCAGTCACTCAGAAAAGAGCCTACTACCTGTGCTTACATGTGAAAGATTCATTCCCACCCCTACCTTGTATCTTTAGTTTGCTTCAACAGATATCAACATTTGAAGTCAGATTTCACGTTATTTCTACCAGAAGCCAACTTTCTAATTTCTGAACATATAAAATATTGGGATTTTTTTCAATCAACTTTCAAAGCTTAATATACTGGATTTGAAGCCCTCCCTACTTCTCATTTACTATCTGTCACTTTTTAAAATTACAACCAAAATAGGTTTTTGCTTTGAATATCAACTATTTCTATAAAGCACCACTTAAAATCAATTAAAATCTATTAAAGATAAATTAAACAAACAGTTACATACATCTTCCTACGCCTTTTTAGTTTGGTATTTTGAGAAGCCCTAGATTTGCCTTATGAACAGTAGACTTTTCAATGAAAACAGAAAAACTCTGTAACAGCAGTTGGGAAAAAATACAGGGGAAAACATATTGCTCTGCTTATCATTCTGAATGAAGGAAATTATTTTGAAGCTTAGACTAGTGACTAAGAAGACTCAGATCTCCATCCAGAGAGGGACCTGGGAGTGTTAATTAACAAGCTGTTGAACATAAGCCAGCAGTGTGCCCAGGTGGCCAAGAAAGCCAGTGGCATCCTGGCGTGGATCAGGAACAGTGCTGTCAGCAGGAGTAGGGAGGTGATCATTCCACTGTACTTGGCTTTGTTGAGGCCGCACCTCTAATACTGTGTCCAGCTTTGGGCCCCTCTCTACAAGAAGGACACTGAGGTGCTGGAGAGGACCCAGAGGCGGGTTACCAAGCTAGTAAAGCGTTTGAAGCATGTCTCATATGGGGAACAGCTGAAGGATGTGGAGCTGTTTAGCCTGGAGTAAAGATGGCTCAGGGGAGAGCTGAGAGAGATCAGTTGACAGGAAGTTGTAGTGAGGTGAGGTTTGGTCTGTTCTCCCTTACAACAAGCAATAGAACAAGAGGATATGGCCTCAAGTTGCATCAGGGGAGATTCAGGCTGGATATGAGGAGGAATTTCTTTATTGAGAGGGTTGTCAGGCATTGGAACAGCCTACATAAGGAGGTGGTGGAGTCACTAGTCTTGCAAGTCAGGACATTTTTTCTGCCATGCTTAGCCAAGCTTTCTGCCAAGCTGTTTTTAAAGAGGACTCAAATACGGGATGGAAAAATACAGATGTTACACTTTTTTTCTTTGATTCTTTGCCAGAGAGATCTTCAGATTATCAACCTTTCGGAGCACGGCTCACCCATCTTCCTGCCTCTAGAGAAAGAGCCTTTTACTTGGCTTTTCAAATAAATGTGCTAGGTAATAGAAAACCAATACAGGGAGAGGACAGTACTAATGTCATTTCCAGCAAAGGCCCAAATAAAGCTTGCTCCTCTTACATCATTTACACAATAATGAATAACTGCATTTTGCAGAAATGAGAGCTAGAAATAGCCTTTAGTGCCCCATGAGGGATTAGACACAATTAATCAAAAAATGTACCTGTTAGCAACCATACAGGATCCTTCTTGACTAAATCAGCTTAATCTCTCTGCCCTTTGCCAGGAAGTTTTCATAGTCTGTAGATCACATGCATGCTATTTTATCTCCTATCTCCTTGTGTACATGCAGTTTGGACCTATGATATGAATTTTACAGGACTGCATATGTCTTGGGACAGATCACTAAGAAATGGAAGATTTGGAAAGTAGAAGAACGAGTCTTGCTCTAAGAGTACAACAGTTTACATTCATTTTATAAGTCTTAAAAATCATAAACAATTCCCTCAAAAAGATGGAGTTCCAAACAAAGCAATCTCTATAGGTCTGCTTTTACTTAATGCCAGGCAAACAATGATGTAATTTTAAGCAACCTGATGCATGTAATAAACCAGAATCTAACCTTAACGGTCTTTGGGGTTGGAGGGTTTTTTTTCCTGAAATCCCTAAGACAGAAGTTTTACTACTGTTGGGAAACAGTTTTACCAAGAACACTTCAAATTTCCTAGCATGGACACAAATAATGTAAGAATATGGTCACCACAGTAATCTTTCCAAGAACTTTCCCAGCACCTCAAATTGCTAAGTGTGAATGAAAGTAAACTATAGTCTCAGCCAGGTCCAGCCTGTCTGCCCAAAGGTCCCCCCAGGCAGAGGCCAGGCTGCCAGTTGGAGATCCGCAGTTTGCCTGCAGGCATGCTGTCAGAGTGCATGCCGTACACACCACAGCCTACCTACCACAGCAGATGTGCTGTATGTACCATAGCTTCTGCAGCACTGGGTACATGTTGTACACCTTCTTTAGGTATACACATAGATTTGTGGGAACAAAGCAAAGTAGCAAACATCATCAGTGAAGGGAAACCAACGTGCACACCAAGGCTCTATTTTTCTGTTATTTTTTTGCAATATGCTATATATAAATCAAGATTGGAACTTCCAACAGACACCCTACGCTTAGGCCTTCTTTCAAACTATTATGTTGTCTTTAGAAAAATAATTATGTAATTCATTATTAATTCAAGAGTTAAAAAATAGTGAAGCTTTTGCATGAGAAATGTTACCAAGTAGCATCTACTCACAAAAGCAGCACAAAGAAACATAACCCCATCTTTAATTTGCTTCTGCTACTGAGCAGGTGGTTTGCCTGTGTGCTTTTCAGTTACAGTAGCTTTGGTTATGCTTTTCTGTATAAAAAATAAAGCCTGCATCTGCCAGCATGGAACACATTTATTTCTTATGTGGAAAACTATGAAGAAATAACAATAACAAGATCTCCTGCTTGGACGTGAGGGTGAATGAGAACATAACAAACTCACCTACACGACTCTACCTGAACAAAGTCAGTATTTCAGCTGCAGTGACCTTGTGGTCACAAAGATCACAAATCGCAAGACAGGAGAGATTAAAAGGGAAGGACTTTAGTCAGTCAGTTGTACATTACTACAATACAACCTGCAGTTGTTATATCTTCAAAACTAGTTTTCTTAAGAGAAATAAGGCTTCTCCTCATGTTGTTCAATAGTTTACAAAACACAATACAATAATTCACACTGTTGCTCAATGGCAGTAAGGGAAATATCTCCTCATTTAAAGATGAGGAACCCTCAAAATGGAAAAAAAAACACAGTGACAAAAATACAGATATTAAAACTTCTCTTTGGAAAATTGGTGTGTTTGGTTAATTTGTTGTTTTTTTATGACAATGGAACCTTCTTTGGAGACTGTAATTTGATAGGACAGGATGGAATACACCTCTCTTTTAAGGGCACTGGACTGGCTGATCAACCTGATCCTGAGGATTTTAAACTGAAGGACTTGGAGGTGGATGGAGAAAAGACAAAGAACAAGCCATCCTGTCTATCAGGGAAACAGAGCAGTACAGGGAATGCAATGAGAGTGCTCCTCAGCTGCACTCCAAGATGAGGTGCAGAATGCTGACCTGAGAAGTATCAAGTCAGAGAGAATCCTCTTGCATCTGTCCCGGGAAACCTGTGTGTTTGAGTAAGCCCCTGTGTTGCCTCTACACCAATGCACACAGCCTGGGGAATAAGCAGGAGGAACTGGAGATGTGGGTGTGGATGCAGGGCTACGACCTCATTGCGATCACTGAGATGTGGTGGGACAGCTGCCGTGACTGTAGCACAGCCATGGAGGGCTATGGATTGTTCAGAAAAGACAGGCTGACAAGATGAGGAGGTGGAGTTGCTCTCTATGTGACATTAGTTTGCATTGAGCTCTGCATGGGTGGGGATGAGGGGCAGGTTGAATGTTTGTGAGTGAAAATTAAAGAGCAGGGTAAGGTAGGTGATACTATCGTGGGAGTTTGCTACAGGTCAGCCTCACCTCAATCCCTGGAAAGGTGATGGAACAACTCATCCTGAATGTTAATCACTGAACATATGAAGGAAAAGATGGTTATCAGGGGGAGTCAACATGGATTCATCAAGGGGAAATCCTGTTTGACCAACCTGAGAGCCTTCTATGAGTGCATAACTGGCTGGCTAGATGAGGAGAGAGCAGCGGATGTCATCTATCTTGACTTCAGCAAAGCTTTTTACACTGTCTCCTATAACATCCTCATCAGAAACCTCCAGCAGTGTGGCTTGGATGAGTGGACAGTGAGGTGGATCGAGAGCTGGCTGAATGGCAGAGCCCAGAGGGTGGTGATCAAAGGCACAAAATCGAGTTGGAGGCCTGTGGCCACTGGAGTTCCACGGGGATCAGTTCTGGGGCCAGTCTTGTTCAACATCTTCATCAATGTCAACACATCTTCAAAATCGACAGCTCTCCCTGCCCGTGGATGGCCAGTCTTCCAACTCATGGGATACCACATAGCCATAAATGCTACCAAAATTAAAAAGATATAGATATTCTATGAACATCAATCTAGATCTCTGATGTTATTCATAACTAACTTTTCATGCCATCTTATTAAAGACTATAAAATATATAAAGTATATAAAGTAATTTAGAAGAGCTTTTCTGCTCATAAATCTATGTCATCTCTAGAGGAGTTAATATTTGTTCTGAGGATCAACTGGCACTATATGTGAAATTAAAGATAAGTTTTACATCTAAAAAAATCCTTTCTCAGCCTCATTGACTTAGAGCCCTATACACAATCTAGAGTCTGGAGCAAAAACAGAGACCATAGAGCCATAGACTCTGACGGCAGAAAGGCTGTTGTTAGAGGAGTTTTATCCAATTTGATCCTACTCACAGTATATCTTGATTTCACACAATGTTTTAATCAAAGTAAGCTTTTATGACTATCTACTTCATATTCTAATGGATCCTAGGACTGAGAAATCCACATGCTAGAAAGCAGGACCTAGTTATTAAAGTAATTATCATTAAGTAATATACAATTCAGAGAAAGGTATTTCAAGAATCACTGAGTTAAAGGAACTAGGACACAGATGAAGTCACTAGGCATTTATTAACTTTCATTGAAGAGCAACAGTTAATTGCATAAACATGTTACAAAACATAATTTTACAGAACCAGATCAATCAAAAGACTGTATGAGATTTGGCCACTCAAGTATCAGAAGTGCCATGAACAGCGTAGTGCCATGAACAGCGTAGTGCCATGAACAGTGTAAGAGGCACCAAAGTGGGAAGGCATCAGCTATCTTCGTGCCCTGCCCCTCCCAGGAACAGTGGCTGGAGAACGTGTATTTTGAATGGCAAATCTTTTCAAAGCATGCAGATCCCTCTTTGAACAAATATGAAACATTAAAAAATTTATTTCATCTCTCCAAAGACATCAGATTGAGAAGAAATTTAAAACACAGACTGAGAAGAAATTTAAAACACAGACCTACTTTCTAAATTTGCCTTTATGCAACTTCGTGTTTCAAAGAATTAATATACAGTGCCAAAAGGTCTGTGATCAAATGATAACAGTACCTCAGGAAGTATCATCTTCCCCTGCAAGCCTAATCAGTAGAGTATTTTAAAGAGATATGCTACTCAAACCACCTCAGACTGTGATATCCTATTATGTCAAAAAGAAGCAAGCAAGCATGAGGTAGAACAGTATATTCATTACAGTTATGCTTCACATATTTGTTTTGTGATAATATCTACAGTCCAAATCTGAATGAGGGCATAAGATACTCCTGTGGATTGTTAGCATGAGTTGTTTAGAAGTATGATAAATCAGAGACACAGTTCAGAAAAATGTTTCTAGATGAGGCTGATCGTAGGGCAAGTCAATGGAAATCTGCATGCCAGGTTATGGTAGCTCTCACAAAAGGTGGTAGCTCTCACAAAATGTTTAGAGTCACGGTATCAAAAAGAAGTAAAACCAATATCCTTGCCAAACAGCACAGAAAAAATTGGAACATTATTTAGGGTATGCATATTTGGCATACATCTAAAAACTAATTGTTACATGCAAATATATATCAGAATATAACATTAGACTGGGCAAGGATCATTACTAGTAACCTAGCCAGGAAGACTTTTTTTTCTGGGATTAGTTCTCAGGAAAGATCAAACTCCAACCCATTAAATTAGGGGAAAATTCATTGTGTGGAAGAGAACATGAATGAATTTTTCAGGGCCCATATAATGTTGCAAAGATGACTGTAATCACCAAATGCCTACTTGGGAATGAAAAAAAGTTACTGAGCTTACAAAAGCAAATATCCCAAGGACTGTTCCATTCTATGATTTGCTGTTGAATGTTTTAATTCAGGTGGGCTCTGGGATCAGTTGTCACTCCTTGACAACCCTTTACACATGTTCATAATTTGACACACAGAGACAAAGATTAATTCCAGTAAACTCCTTAACCATAAGATCAAAAATCTCCCACTGACTTCAACTGTTGGAGATCAGAGACTGAAGGATCAAGTTTTATAGCAAGCAGGGTCAAGCAGAAAGCTTCCAACCCTCAACATGAGCGCAGTTTTTTATTATAGTACTTCTCTGAAGATCTATTCTCTCTCCACCATGGCAGTTTCTTCTTTGTGAAAGACCATTATCAGATCACAGCTTTACACTGAAGTTGTTTATAAATGTTCCTTATGACATTTCCTTTATTTTTTTTTTTTTTTATCAAGCCATTTTTCCGACATGGAAAAGGAACAGGACATTTATTGTTCATGTGACATAGGCAATGAACCTGCAAAAGCAACCTTCATAAACCCCAGCAACTTCCACCACAAGTAAAATTACCGAATGTGATAGATGTTCATAAATCATTCTGTATCATTCATCATAATTTCTGCTTTCATTAATTGCTAGAGGAAGGCATAAATGTAATGCACATCCTAAGGAGTCAGCAGGTTGGCTTGCTCCCTAGACATAAAATAAGTACAATGCCGTCCTCCTTACTGAGGAGATGCAAGTTGGCATGTGAAGAAAATTGATGACACTCAAAATATGGGGATATTTTTCTACGCAGCTCTATGGGTATTGATATTTAGAATGGACAAATGTTCAGTCTTAATCCTCCTCCCACTGAACTCAATGGACACTTTTTCCTGTGAAGCTCAGGCAGAGCTATATGAATAAGGCTTCTGATTTACCTCTGATTTTGAGCAACAAGGTTATGCATGCAAATTTGATTTCCAGAAGAACTCAGGGGCCACCAGAGTCTGGGGCAGTGCTGCCCAGGACCTCCCTTCAAGCATACCAGCAGCAAAGTAGGGCTCAGCTGTAGCTTGAAGGATCACAGAGACAACATATATATGTAACAAACCATTAAAAAAAAAAAGACAATATTTTCTTTTTAAAGCTGGCAAGCTGATAAAAATAAACAGACAAAACAAACTTTTTCAGTGAAGTCTGGTGCTACACAAGTATCTGCACTCCCTGCAAATGCAAGCTTGACATCCTGTGGCTAGAGCCAACATGGGAGTGTCTGGGCTTTCAAAACCTGGGCTTTCTCAGGAAATAATCCTTTTCCTGAGGACATATATTTTTCTTTGAGATGGATGTGGCAGTCTTGTGACAAGTGAGTATCATGAAAAGAAGGATATAAATTTGTGCATTAAATATTTCTGGCACAACATGACTGGGAGCTGAAAGAGTGATTCAGCCTGCAAACCCAGCAGGATGTCAGAGGGTAAAAACAGGATGGATCCACTTTGCAGCCCAGAAAGTTTGTGTGTCCGCTCTGCCTGAGGTGACCCCTTGCCCTGAAAGAGGGATGCAAACACAAATGGGGGACGAGAGCCTAGAAAAGAAAAAACGAAAGAGAGCACAGAAAGACTAGTTGCTCCTGAGAGAAACAGGTGCAAGCTAAAATTGTAAATATCTCTGAATAGATTATTTAGTTATAATCATAAGGTCTGTTTGAAAGTCTGCTGCTTCTTTTTCCAGCTCAGATTTTACAAAAGAAAGAAAAGCTGTCCCTAAAATATCTATGATCATTTCGGCTTATTGATGCACAATGTACCACATCAATCACTGTAAACCTTCCCAAACCTACACGTACACGTAATTTGGAAGAACTCGTCCAACAGCAAAGATAGCAAGGCAATTTGCTAAATCTTAATATGTAACAGATCATTTCTATTTAAAGAGCAAATGATAACAAAAGTGATATCTCTGATTTCTGGCTGTAAGGTAAGACCCAGCGTTTCAGTCCCACAATACCTTGGGATAAATCATGTTTGCACAATTTACAGAATATTGGCTTTGAACTTTCAAGATTGTTCATATACATTTAAATAGAAGTTAAGAAATTTATCACTACGGTTATTAAGATAGAATGAATATTTCTTTACCCTTGTTTCCTTTTCCAGAGCAAACAAAATAACTGTTACCTGGCACACTTCAATACGTTCAACCATGGCAAGCTTTCCAGGCTAAATTAACAGCCTTTGAATTCAGCTACATAATGCTCGTGTCAGGTAAAACAGCAGATTTCTACATAACCTTACCCAAATTATTCATCTGCTGTGAATTGCTTTTCAGTATTTTTGCTCAGGACAGACACAAACATCTTACCATTTTTAAATGGTAGTGTTTTGGCTTTACAAAAAGTAAATGTTTTTATTTTTCAGCAACCTTTATTTCAACCTTTTAAAAAGAGTATATTTTACTGTATGTAGGAATGCACAGCAGAAGGTTAAAAAGGAGAGATAAATTCCAATCCTGAGGACAGAAAGCAATTTTGAGGTTTCAATTACTTCTTCTTGTAATATATTATTCTTAGTTAATTTTAGAATATTTTAGTGTTGTTCATGTTCAGCCCAAAGCAAATTTCTAACTGGAAACTGTAACTGTTAGAGTAAAAAGTTATTAATGATATGAAAGAACATGAGCTCTAACATAGCTCATCTTAAAAAATAGGTTTTAACTGTATACATGGAATTAATGTAGCTGATAATAATGTAAAAGCATGGTTTTAGATTCAAAGTAGACTTTCTAGGGCTTGAAACTAAAAAAAAAAAGTTTAATTTTACAGACTTATTATTAAAATAATTCCGAGAAAATAACCCCCATGCTGTTACCTCAGTCATTTTTTTAGCTATAAACTTCATTTCATCTAATGTGAGCTCACTCCAAGTCTGAAAATCCAAAATCCTTTTATAGTATTCATTAGACCAAGATCATGACCAATTTTTTGCTTAACCTAATCTACATTTTATCCAAACTAAAATTAAGTTTACAGCCACTTCTATTAACCAATCCTGACTCAACAATAAAGACTCCCATGGTTTTGTATGTGTTCAGAAGGTGAATGGAAGGGCACAGCTCTTTATGCTTAGCTTATTCATTGGAAAAGGTGGCAGCAACCTAGACACCATACATTGAATGGAATTAATCTACACAAAAGCATGCAATTTATGTTAACTGGAGATAGGGAAATTGAGAAAGTGTGGGGTGGATGATCAGGTAGTGAGGTGGATTGTTAACTGGTTGATGGGAAGAAGGCAAAGAGTTGTGATCAATAGAGCAGTGTCTAGTTAGAGGCCGGTATCTAGCAGAGTCCCTCAGGGCTCGGTGCTGGGATCACTACTGTTCAATATATTCATTAATGATCTTGATGAGGGAATCGAGGGCACTGTCAGCAAGTTTGTTGATGATACTAAACTGGGGGGAGTAGCTGACACACCAGAAAGCTGTGCTGCCATTCAACGAGACCTGGACAGAGTGGAGAGTTGGACAGAGACAAATATAATGAAATTCAACAGGGGCAAGACTTGCATCTGGGAAAGAATAACTCCACGTACCAGTACAGGCTGGGGAATGAACTCTTAGAGAGTACTGTAGGGGTAAAGGGACCTGGGGGTCTTGGTGGACAGCAGGATGACAATGAGCCAGCAATGTGCCCTCATGGCCAAGAAGGCCAATGGCATCCTGGAGTGTATTAGAAGGGCTGTGGGCAGTAGGTCGAGAGAGGTTCTCCTCCCCTTCTACTCTGCCCTCATGAGACCATATCTGGAATATTGTGTCTAGTTCTGGGCCTCTCAGTTCAAGAAGGACAGGGAGCTGCTGGAGAGAGTCTAGCCCAGGGCCACAAAGATGATGAAGGAAGTGGAGCATCTCCCTTATGATGCAAGGCTGAGGGCGCTGGGGCTCTTCAGCTTGGGGGAGACTGAGGGGTGATCTCATGAACGTTTACAAATATGTAAAGGACGAGTGTCAGGAGGATGGAGCCAGGCTCTTCTCAGCGGTGTCCAATGACAGGACAAGGGGCAATGGGTACAAGCTGGAACATAAGAGTTTTCAAAGAAATACACTGAATAATTTCTTTACTGTGAGGGTGACAGAGCACTGGAAAAGGCTGCACAGGTGGGTTCTGGAGTCTCCTTCTCTGGGGACATTCAAAACTCACCTGAATGAGTTCCTATGTGACCTACTCTAGGTGGTCCTGCTCTGTCAGGGGTTTTGGACTAGATGACCTTTCAGAGTCTCTTCCAACAATTAATATTCTATGATAGAGAGATATTCCAGAGGCAATTAGTGCAAATTAGTGCCTCTTTCTAAGGATTTTCACTTATACTTTTACATTTTTCCATGTAGGAAATTCTTATGCACACATGCTTACTTTTATCCTTACATTTAATAACAGGAAAGATTAGGGTAGTCAATGAAGACAAGTGAATCTTGCCCTGCCCAGCAATAGTCAGTCATTGACCCTTCAGATTGTGGAACAGGGAACTATTAAAACCCTCCTTAATTAAAGGGGAGCTTTAGCTGTACAGATAAATAAGCAGACCACTGTCAGGAGCCTGGGTTTCCTTAGCAAATGAGGGGAAATACAGGCACAGGGGTTTCACTTTGCAAAGGTAGTTGGTGACAATTACAATCAGAGTGGAGATGTGTCACTCCAAATTTGTGAGCCGGTATTCATCAATTCTTGTACTAGGAAACATTAGATTTTTCTGCAAGATGCTGAGTGTTCCTGATTGAAACTATTTAAGGATGTCGAATCAAAGCTCTTCTCTGTGTTACACCTCACCTGTTCAGTTTCTGTTTCATTGTTACCACAACTGCAACAAAAATAACTATTTCCCATACAAAAGGCTCCATTACCAATTGCAAAGATGAGAATTTGGTTTGCAAACTAACTTGATTTGTGGAGTAAAAAGTCTCAAGGACACTTATATGTAATTTTCAAACATAATTATAGGCACCTTAGAACTAAAATTTAATATAATGTAGGCAAAATTTTAGTAAAATGAGATCTTTAAGAAGCAGCTGGCAACTTCTATCCTCACAAGTAAAAAAATCTGGAGGAGGTGAGAGGACTGCATGAATGAACAAGGAGCCACTGGAGCAACAGAAGTCTATAGAAGGTGAAAAATGAGCCTGGTTGCTTGGGAAGAATATAGGAATGTTGCCGGAGCATGCAGGGATGAAACCAGGAAGGCTTTTGGAATTAAACCTGGCAAGTGAAATAAAGGAAAACAAGAAGGGCTTCATCAAGTACATCAGTGAATGTGAGCCCACTGCTGATTGAGGAGGTTGTCAAGGTGTCAACAGATGCAGAAAAGACAAAGCTATTGAAGGTCTTCTTTTCCTCAGTCTTTGCAGCCAAGGCCAGCCCTCAGGGACCCCAGTCCCTGGAGGATAGTGAAATAGTCTGGAAAATGGAAGAGCTTCTCTTGGTGGAGGATGATAGGGTTAGAGACCTGTTAGGCAAGATGGACACCCATAAATCTATGGGACCTGGTGGGATGTACCCACAAGTGCTGAGGAAGTTGGCTGATTTTAATGCTAAGCAGCTCTCCATCATTTTTGAACATTCATGAAGGACAGATGAGGTACCTGAGGACTGGAAAAAGGCCAGTGTCACTTCGGTCTTCAAAAAGGGCAGGAAGGAGGATCCAGGAAACTACAAGGATTCACAAGGAAAAAATCCTGTTTGACCAAACATAGGCTTCACCAAACTGGAGGACTGGCTGATCATCAGAAGGATGTGCTGCCATTCAGTAGGATCTTGACTGGTTTGAGAATTAGGCAGAGAGGAACCTCATGAGGCAAGTGCAAACTCCTGCACCTTGATCTCCAGATCCAACCCCTACCATTCTATGTTTTTAAAGAAGCCAATGTCTCAGGCATTGGTGCTGTCATGTGAGAATTGTACTAGCATCCTCCATTGCCTACAGTAATCCACTGCACTTTTCCAGGCCCTCTGTGGAAGACTGTGGTCAAAGAGAGAATTCTTTTCTCACTAATCATGGGTAACATAAGAAAACCAAAAAATGTGGACAAAACCAGCGAAAACTGTTGCCATAGGCTAGGTAGGCTGTTGGGTTTTTTTTCATTCTCCCTTTTAGAGAATGAGGGTTAGTTTTCTTCAGAGAAGCAATTTAAGAGGACTCTTGTGGCTAAATTTTTAATGGATTATAATAATCCCCTCACTTAAATCCTGTTTGAATTTAGCCCACAATATTTATAGATGTAGGTGTACAGACAACAGCAATATCACAAATAAATGAAATCTCAAAGAGCTGCACGATTTCCTGTGTGACCTACTCTAGGTTAGGGGGCGCTGGCAGGGGGGTTGAACTAGATGATTTTTCCAGGTCCCTTCCAGCCCTTAAGATTTTGTGATTCTGTGTAATCAAACACAGATTGATTAAGTATCTGGACATACAAGCCACATTTTCAAAAAGGATATAATCCTATTGCATGCCAATGTTATTTCTTCTCTCTTGACATTAACATTCTCTCAAAAATACTACCATAGACTTCTCTACTGTGCATTTTTAGGTCACTGACATTGGCATCTTTACCTTTGCAAAACATGCCTCAGAATCCATGCACTGTCAATGCCTTTCTCGTCCTGAACCTACCTTTAGGACACAGCTGTATGAGCAAAATTGTTGGACAATTTTGGTAGTGAAATTAGATGTCAGGGATGGATCAAAGGGTCTGTTTCAGAGAACAATCTCCTTGCAACTCTGATGTTTATGGCTTATGCATCTTCTGTGGGTGTTCAAAACACTTCTAAGTCATAATCAAGACTGTGTCCATCCTGGCTTTATCTACACATGGAACACATTGTGTGAATGGAAATCTAAGTTGTGAGAGAGTGTTTCTGCTCCCTGGCTAGATGACTGAAGTTTTATAATTAGATTGGTGATCACATGCAATATAAATAACAAACAACCTTTCAGATGCATATTGAGATCTGAATATATTTATGCAATCAAAACACAACACAGGAGAAATATCAATAAAAGCTTAGGAACAATGAAAAGCCTGGTCTAATAATAAAGAGACACTGCTGTACTAATACATGTTTTCCAGCAGGTAGAATCTCGCTATTATACCATATTCAAAATACAGCAGGAGTTGTTTCATGTTCTGACATCTGGCTGTAAAAGCATGACCTCTAATACCATGCTGGACATAACTTCACTGCATACTCCAGAAGAAATTAGGAACATGACTTACTGCAAAAAAATAGGAGTAATATTTGTTGGCTTACAAAATCAGAGTGGAGGGTGATTTAACTGATACCAGTAGTGAAATCTCAATATATTTGGAGTTGGCCTATTTAGCTATTTAAATGACAGCTGGTGATTAATATAGATATACAAAACTTTGCAATGGTCTTTTCTTGGAACACAAAGTTGATAGTGTTTTCTGAAATGAAAGCGTTTCTACAAGACAAACATGAATGGGAATGCTGAAACACAGCAGTTTCCAAAGCTTTCAGAATAGACATGATAAGAAGAAAGTTGGTTTAGACTTCAATTTGATAGCAACTATGAAGGACAATTGTTTTGATTTGTTATTCAACTTGTTTTGGACAACTGATGGATAGATTCTTCTTCTTTTTAAAAAAATAATAAACTGTTAAATCCATTATGCTGTATTATATTTTCTCTAGCTACACAGTTTTCTAATTCAACCACAAATCACTATATTTAATTATTGGCACATGAATCAGTCAAATATGATGCTTCAGCAATAAATTAGGATCATATTAGAGGGCAACAATCTGAACATGTTCACTAATCAAATTGGTGACTCACCAACATGACTTCTGATCTGCACAGTTGTAACTTGAACTAAACAGTCCAGGTTTTCCAGCAGTCTGCAAGCAAGTTCAACAGCAGACAAGGAAAGATGCCTAAATAGACTGTTGTCTGAGACAAGATGAGATCTCTTTTCAAGATCCAATGTTCATTTAGGCAAGAGGACACTTAGATTCAGAGAAAGGAAAAGCCATCCTTTTCTTGGTCACTGAAAACTTCCAGTAGTGGACAATATGGATCATATCATTTTCATCTGTGATAAGTTACAACAAAACTACTAGGCTGTTGATTTGCTGACTTGAATGCATTCTTTGCAACCTCTGACCAAATACGTCAGCGGTGGACCTGCTTCTGCAGAAGATTGGGACTAGATGATCTCTAAATGTCCCTTCCAACCACTACCATTCTATGATTCTGTGATTATTAGTGGAACTACTCTCCCTATTGATAAACATGCAGAACCAAGTTATTGACTGGTTTGCCTTATATATACACACAAACATAATGTTCAGGGCAGACTATGCAGACAAAAATTCTGCACACCATTTAAAACACTACCCATATACTTTTCTAGATAAATTAAGAGGTAATAGGAGATGGACAGACAGGCTCTCATCAGAGGAGCAAACAAACCAGTAAGCTCAGATAAGCTGAAATAAAAGGTGAAAACGGGCCAAGGACTCTCAGTGTTACAGGTAGACATGGACCACATGTAATGCTCTGATGTATCATATTACTGAGTCTTTGGCTATAATGTGAGAAACAAGACTTTTTCAATTAGAAAATGAACTCAAAATGTACTCACATGTACTGGGACTTGCACTGCAAATGAGACTGTGAAACATGCAGAGCTTTGCTGTGTGTTTTGTTCCTTTTGTTACCTCTCCAATGAAACTGTTCTGCTTCCATTTGTGGTGATGTGAAATACAAACATTTCATGTTTAGTACACAGCCTCTCCACCTTGGCACAACATTATGCATAGCAGCTGTGGACTAAGTGCCACTAACACTCCTCCAATCTGTCCAGGACGCTGATACAGCTGGAGTCTGGGCAAGTCGACACTTTTACAGGCACACTGAGATGCAAGTTTTGATCTGCTTGTTCCAACTCAAATGTTAATGTTTTCTCCCTATGCTTCTTAATCATAAATAATTATTCATGAAAAACAATAAGTTAGGTATCACATTTCTCTCACCTTTCTACAGTGTTTTGAAATTGCTTTTACATAGTATTTTGGTTTTCTATTCCATCTTCTCCTGCTCATCCAATTGCTGCTTGGCAACACAGGTTACTGGGGAAAATATAAGCTCCCAAAGACTGCTCAGTTCAATAGAATTTTAACCATAGGCAGGCATGTAATGTAATCAAAATGCAATATTTTGTTGGAGTAATTGTGGATTTGGTTTAGGTTTTTGTTATGGCTGAAAGATTCCACATTGATGAGATAACATAGCTTTTGCTCAAGTTAACCAAACAAGACATATGCAAGAATTTACAAGATTAAAGCCTTATCAGTCTGGGGACTGTCATAACATCTCCATTATGAAAGAATGCTATTCATCGTTTGCCTTACACAGTGGCTCCTAAATACTGCCCAGTCTGACCAATGGTGTGGTATGAACTAATACATACTGTTTAATACTCAGCATAGAGGGTTGTAGAGGACAGTAGTCAATAGCTAAAAATGAAGGCAAAAAAGTCTCCTGTCTAGGCATGGCAATTTAATATGGCCTCTGGAAATTTACAGCATCCTTTGAAAATGCAAAATTAGTGATTTCACAGAGTCTTGACTACCCTTTCTGTGCAACAAGCTTTTTCCTTTGCATGACTGTTTCTGGGGTTGTTTTTTTTCTGAGAAATCAGAAAAGTCTTTTCATTTCAAATAATGAATTCTCTTTCCAGAAGAATCCTGATATTCCACTGGTATTTCTTTTTGTTATATGACTTGCCTTTCAGATACAGCTGACATTAAAAAATAACCAGGGTTCAAATGGGATAAAATAGCTGACAGGTCTTTATTTTTCACAGATTTTATCATCCACATTCTCAGAATACTTTTTTTATATCTCCTTTCTGAAATTTTTGTATTGTTGCCCTGTGAATTACGATACAGTGTGTGCTAACTGGGCCCCAAATAGGTGAATTGTACTGTCCAGGTTAGCTGGAGTTACAAGAGAGTTTATAACAGAGTCTCACTCCCTCTCTCTCCTCTCTCTCTTTTTATTAATCTTTGATAACCTTCTTTTTGATCTGCACACTACACTCTTCTAATTTACAGATGCTTTTAAAACTCAGACATGGGATTACTTCATTTGATTCATGGAAGGCCATAAGCACTTCAAATTAACCTTTTGCTTCCTTGGAAAGAAAAAAAAATACTTTGGGGATTTGGTTCACCTGTTGAGAAGGAAGCTGTCTTTTCTTATTTACTGAGATTGCCTCAGTACCATGGAGATGACTCATGTATACTCTGCAGGGCTTAGATGGCACCGTAAATTCACTACTGGACACCATGGACCCAGTCCAGAGCAAACCGAGGTCAAAAAAGTAATTCCCGTTGACTCCAATGCCAAGGCTACGTTATACTGAGTGCACTTTGCTCCAACAGAAATTAATGGAAGAAGATGGTGTTTACTATATCAAACAACCATCTAAAGGTGACACCATATTGTTTTATCTACTAAAAAACAACAGCATAAATTGAGATCATCATGCCACTGAAAACTGTATCCTTTGACCTTCGTGTATCTGTTTACCATCCTTTTTTTTAAAAAAAAGTGTCTAGAGAGATGTGGTCAGTGTCCAAAGAACATGGTAAGCCTTGCATTTCTACCATCTCATCGAGGGGGCACAGTATTTACAATTACCTCAACAAAATAAGGAAAAGAGTAATTCTCTAATGGAAAAAGACCCAGAGACCACTTGAAATGAAAGCTCATCCAGGATGGCAGCTAAAGAACAACAGGGCTAATCTTCAGTATGAGGCACATGAACTTAAAATAGTGTGAGAGGCTACTTAGTTGGAGTCTACCGAGAAGAGCTAAGGAAGTGTTCACGCAAGTATCACCAAAATGCTGAGTTTTCTTATGAGCAAAACGAATATGTCAGCTCCATTTCCTGATATATACATCAGGTTTGGAGTGCAAACACTTTCAAGCACTGGCTGAGGCTGCTGTGTTTGAGAAACAGCTAGATCATCTCATGTCTCTCTGGCCGTCAGACAGGCAGTGTCACACAATAGTGCTGAGAAAACAAAATGAGGCAGGAGGTGAAGGAAAAGCAATGATTAATTTTTTTTTCTGCTTTTCTAGCCACTTTACAAACAAGAATTTTTCAATTAGAAAATGGAACTCAGAAACTCGGTTAGGAGTCTCCTTCTCTGAAGGCATTCAAAACCCACCTGGATGAGTTCCTGGGTGACCTACCCTAGGTGGTCCTGCTCTGGCAGGGCGTTTGGACTAGATGACCTTCCAGGTCCCTTCCAACCCTTAAAATTCTATGATTCTGTGGTTTTCCTCCTTACCAAGTTTCTCCTCCATCTCTCTCAGTATTCAGAGACAAAACTAATACTTTAAATCTGATCCAGAGCCCTGGTCTAATTGCTTGACTGCAAATTACTCAGCATAACCAGTGTAACAAGCATGATTGCATTGCCTAAATACTGTTAGTGTGTATACCATTTTATAAGCCTGCAAGAAAAGTGGGAGGGCAACAATACTTTGTGAGGGCTTCATACAATGCTGCATTGTGGATACCCAGCAGGGCAGAACAGGGCAGTAGCAGAGGCCCTTTCTATTAGAGCCTTTCCATTCCCACCATCCTTTTCCTGCCTCTCATAGCACAGGTTGCCACTATACAAAAAAAAAAAAAATCTGAAAGCATGAGAAATGTCAGGTTGAATGTTGTCTTTTCATCTTCACATAAGCGGCTTCCTGGCATTAATTTGAACATTTTACCCTGCTCGTCTTATCCTACTTCCCTGCTTTAGCCTATCTGCTTCTCTGCCTCTTAATGAATCAGGACTCAATAAAAAACCTGGTTCAGTCCATTACACTTGTTTGCTTGTAGCAATTGATAATATACAGGCATAACTCTACCCAAGGTTTATTGTATCACATGATGGTGCAGATTAGAAGACTATACATAGTACTTGGGTTATCTCATTTGAACACCATTTTCTTGATCCTACAATGTCAAGTTGTTTTGCATCAGGAGGTGTTGATCTGATTCACCAGCAGCAAGAAAGCCACTCAGTCTTTGTAGAGTATAATTCATAATGCTGCTTATTAGAGCTGACATTATAAGAAGAGATTAGCATAGGTAATCTTATGTCCCTTAAAATGGTGGAAACTCTCAGTAGAGTAGGGTCAAAGGGTCCTCAGTTCAACATGAATCACAGGATGCAGACCCTGTCCATAAAAGAGATTCTCTCTTTCAGTCAATTGACTTATTACATGGTTTTCTGACAAGGAAAAATTCTATTTATTGTTTCCACTGTCAAACAGAGAAGATGTTTACATGATGACATCCTGCTGCACTCATAGCTAAGGGCAAACCTACACAGAGGTGGAGCAATGGCCATACAGATGGACCAGCCATAGACGCCTCTGTCACAATGAGTGGGATGGATTTGTCCTGTGGCTGAGCAATTTGTAGAGTATGAGGCCCAAGGGTCAGGCTGTGCAGACAGCACAGCACAGGGCTACAAGCACCAGCTAGGACCATTCAGGCTGGCTGTGCTGTGAGCCACCAGCTCCCCGAGCTACCCCTGGCTCCTGGACAGAACCACTCCATAGGGTAACTACTGCTAATACTGCAAGGATCAACACACCACCTTATGATCTTGTTATCCACTCATCCACCTTGGCCTTGCAGCTGGAGGCTCTGGCTGGGCTCAGGTGGCATAGAGCAGAAGCAGCAGCTTTATCATCCTAAAAAGCTAGAGTTCTGTCAGTTAAATACAATGGAAATACTGGCAATTTACAGGCTGTAGTTTAATTAACAAGAAAGGCTTGGGATCAGGATCTATTTCCTGGAATTATATTGACTGTTTTCACATAGAAAGCTACCTTGGGCCACATAACCCAACTTCTTCCTCCCTTTTTTCCTCCTCCTTTGTTTCTCTGCGTAAGCCAAGTACTCTCATAAATCAGTCTTCCCAAGTTCCTCAGGACATAACTCAAAGTGCCAAAGGGACCCACGAAATAGCAATAGCTGTAGTGACACCAAAAACCACAGCAGCACCTGGACCTGAACTAGCAGCAAAACATGCAAGATTTATAGGCATTACTGAGCCAATGCAGAAAACATAGCTGAAGTCATCAGCCTAGAACGAAGCAAACTTACTGTGCTGTGGCACTAGTGGAAGATTTTTCTTCAAGGTCAGTTGATCCCAGAGGTTCCAAAGTTTTTAAAAAGAGGATGTCTTAGCATACATGTACGATCCTAGTTTTATGCTGCTCATCTTTATCTCCCTGCCAGCCTAGTGAGAATAACTAGCGTGTCGAGACATATGAATGGATTATATGCAGCTTTAAACTGCCAAACTCTTTGCTGCAGTGGAAAGTATAAAACTTCAGCACAGTGCAGAACACATATAACAGGGAAAAGGAGAAAGAAAAGGAGGAGTGAAGTATCAGGATGGCCCATTTTACTCTGCACATAGTGACTACAAAGAAGGCCATGTGTCCTCCTGATGCCTTCGCTACCTAGAGTAGCTCTTTGATATGTATCTCAGGTCAAAAAATCAAGTTTAATGCCAATGCAGCTAAAGAAATGGAGCAGAGTTGAAACAGTATCAATATTCACAGATGCTTAAAGACAATGTATGAGTGTTTATTTATTCCTTGCAATAATATAACATGTCAGATGACTGATATAAAATATTTAGTTGTGGCTGACCTCTCCACATGGTCTTTATATCTCTAATACTTCATGGCTATGGTTTACAGGGTAGCTGTGGTTCAACCCTGTGACTCATGACTTCATTTTTGATGAGCAACTCCTATCTTTAAAAAAAAAAGTTTCAGGAAATGAAAAAACATTCTCATAACCAACACAAGCAGACAATAGTGTCAGTCAGACATAGTCTTATTTTGCAGTAAAAAATTCCCACAAAATAGGAGAAGATCACATTAATATTTCCATATGCAAACACAGATAACTTCTCTTTTTCAGAATCAGGGCAACATCACAAAAGAAATTGAGACCTAATGCCAGAATCACATAAATCAAAATCTCCAGTAACCCAGTATTAACACTTTGTTAGTACAGTGTGACATTATATAGAAGTGTTCCAGCAGGAGAGAGAAAATAACAGACAGTAAGTTACTAGTGAGCAGTTGTCTTTTTCTTTCTCTTAAATTACATTTTGCAAAGAGCAAATTCCTTTGTCTCTGGCCTCACAAGCAGTGTGTTTCAGTGCAAGCACAAGCACAAGCTGAACGACAACAACAAAAACAACAACCCAAAAAAAGGGCTCTCTTGCATTATTTACAGCTCTTTGCAAAAGCCACTTAGCATGAGCATTTACTAATTGCCTTCAAAATCAGCAAAATATGTTCCGTGTGTGTCAGCTCAGCATATATTGAACATAATTGCACATTTGAGCCACATAGTTGTTTATGTCACTTTGTAATGACATTAATAATTACTAAACAACCAAGTAATTCAATGAACAGTAAATGTAACATTTCATTATGTTATTAATTTCCACATACCATGGAAGAAGGAAAATAACCAACTCAATCTACAGAATCACAGAATGATAGAAGGGTAGGGTTGGAAGGGACCTCTAGAGATCATCAAGTCTAACCCCCCTGTAGAAGCAGGTTCACCTAGATCAAGTCACATAGGAACATGTCCAGGCGGGTCTTAAAGACCTCCAAGGAAGGAGACTCTGCAATCCTCCTGGGCAGCCTGTTCCAATGCTCCATCATCCTTACAATAAAATAGCTTTTTCTTATATTTAAATGGAACTTTTTGTGTTCCAGCTTCATCCCATTATCCCTTGTCCTGTTGCTAGTTACAATAGAAAAAAGAGATGTCCCAACCTCCTGACACCCACCATTCAGATATTTGTAAATATTAATAAGATCCCCCTCAGTCTCCTTTTCTCTAGACTAAACAGCCCCAGTTCCCGCAGTCTTTATTCGTATGAAAGATGTTGCAGTTCCCTGATCATCTTGGTGGCCCTGCACTGGACTCTCTCCAGAACTTCTCTGTCCCTCTTGAGCTGAGGAGCCCAGAACTGGACACAG
>WBNH01006947.1:0-129747 GCA_013401255.1 Urocolius indicus
CCCAACCTCCTGACACCCACCAACCCAAACTCAACTAACAGATTTTGAAAAATCATTGCCATAAAGAAGAATTGCTTGACATGTGAGAGGTCAGCAGGCTGCACCCCTCCCTGCCTGTCTTTAATCTCCCAGCCAATCATCCATTCAGTGCATCATTTCTATTTGTGAAGGGGTTTTCTTTTTAGTTTTCAGCCTTTATAAATCTGATCCGTCACTGCAGAATTTCTAATATTATTAGATAAAACTCTGCCGATCTCCCTCTCTGGAATAAACTATTTAATATCCTTTATTTAAGACATGTGTGTGCAATCAATTCTGTGGGTATTTACTTGTATTACACACAGAGAATTCATCATCTTGACAATTTTTAAAAGTTTTAGAACACCATTTCACTTAACAGTTTAAAAAAAGAGAGAGATTTATTTGATGGTTAACTTTGGAACAAGTTATCTGCATTAACTTCCATTGTTTTGGCATAAAGTAGTTCTGTATATTTTACTAACAACAGTGGAGACATGATAAAAGATGTAGGCAGAGAGCCATAAACAGCTCTCGCTGCAACCCACGGAGTTCGTGTAAAAGCATTAATTTTTTTGGGGGCTTGGACTGGAAGAAGGCTCTGTGCTCAGCCACTTGGATTCTGCTAAATACAGCCATGGATAAAACCTTCTACCTGAATATAACAATTTTAACTGCCGAAAGACCGTTGTAAATCTTGTGTAGTATAAACTTGTCCACATGATTGGAATGATATAATGGATATTGTAGTCCCTAACCACTAGCTAATGTTCTTTATGACACTTAAATAAATGACCTGAAAATAAACTAATAACAACACGAAATCTTCTCAACCTGTTCGTGTGCATTTCCCAAAAGCATGCTGGAGAAAGACAATGTCTAGTTAGCACATTTTTTGTGTTTACATTTTTTTCCACAACAGCTATTCTATTATTCCTCATCCAGACTCACATTAATTCTTCATTTCTGCCAACTTCCAGAGACATCTCTCCATCCAGTACCTGCCCAGATCTCAGTAATTTATAAACATCAAGAGCTTGCACGACTTCTACAACGCCATACAGAAGTCTATAATCTGGAGTAAAAAAAGAAGTGTTCTGGTTTTATTTAGAGCCAGTATCTACTCCCACAAAAATCTTCAGAGTTTTTTAAATCCTTGTCTAAAAGTTTGGAAGATAAAACCTCAGAGAGGTTGGTTAAGGAATAGCAGGGCTGGTGCAGCAGCAGACATAGGCTTAGAAGATGAGACACAAGGAAGAAATTATTTTATGATGAAGGTGGTGAAACACTGGCACAGGTTGCCCAGAGAGGTGGTAGATGCTTCATCACTGGAAGCATTCAAGGTCAGGTTGGACGAGGCTCTGAGCAATTCGATCTGATGGAAGATGTCCCTGCTTATTGCAGGGGGGTTGGACTAGATGACCTTTAAAGGTGTCTTCCAACCCAAACTACTCCATGATTCTAAAAATACATGCTAGAGAGTTACCACAGCACATACGTAGGATTTAGTTATTGAGAAGGATGCACCATTTTTCTCGACTTTAGTTACAACACACACTAGTCACGTAAGAAAAATGTCATAGCATTCTATTTTTAATGCGGGAGAAGGATTTCATTGTTATTATTAACTTCTGGTAGTGAAACCTTGTACACGTGAAACTTTCCAGAAAAACACTATCACCAAAGCATACAAATATTAACACTTTCAAAGGATTCCACAAGGCTCTGTCCTGTATATTTAAAAAAAAGCCATGGAAAATGTTTTACTTTTAGGCGTACTGCACATATGTTTCAACACCGAAAGTTCAGAACAAACAGTGAGAGACTTAGCTATCTAATTTTAGTATCACTACTTGTTTTCAAAACTCTCAAATCTGTTTTTCTTTTATTTATTGCGATTTTTTTAGGATCTCTGGCACATTTAAGACTAAATTTTGGAATTTTATGATGACTTGAAAAAGAGTGAGCCTTTAAAACTCTCCGTTTTAGCACAATGGGTGTAGATGTTTGGTTCAAAAGATAAGAGGAGACTGTGAGGGGATCTCATTAAAATTTACAATGATGGATGTAAGGACTTTGGAGCATCACTTTCTTCTGTGTGACCTGATCTAGGTGGACCTGCTTTGGCAGGGGGATTGGACTAAATTATCTCTAAATAATACAACCCTGAATTCGTAAAAACTGGCCATTCTGTAATTGTAGTTACATAGAAGCAAAGACAAAGACAGTGCAAAAAATCTAGTGCAACTAGATTTTTGTTGTTATTATTACCTTGCCATTAAAAAGTTTACAAATAATAAAAGGAGATAGCCATAATGAGATAAATTAGAAACTTTCCCCAGGCCTTGGAGGTGGAGCACAGACATTTCAGAGTTGCTGTGTCTTTCTTTAAACACCATCACAAGTATCTCTTTGCTAAACATAGTATTTTTAGTAGACTCTATGTGACCTATAACAACACAGAGGTTCATGGTGAGCTTCTGTGATTCTAATACCTAGAGATCATCTGGCTGATAATGGTCAGGACAGACAGTCATTTTTTGTCATTTGCAATAAATAGGAAATGTATCTCATTCCCATGCAAATTTGTTCCCACAATTACTACAGATATTCAGTAAAATAGCTACAGTTTTATAAGCAAAATACTACCATGCACACATATTACTGGTCAAGCACTACACAAATACAAAAACAAAGTCATGAAAGCAGTTCTTTGGAGGTCAAAGTGAAAATGACAACTACTACATTGGTATATATTTGAGGTTTATATTCTACATGTAATATTGCAAATCATCTGATGCATTTATATTTACCTACTTATCAAATGGCTGCAATAAATGACAAAACTGAGACATTAATCTCAGTTCAGTAGGTTTTTTCTTGATTTGTTTTTTTTTTTTCCCCCCCTGTCACATTTTGTTCTGCAGTAAAAAAGAGCCGGTGAGTGTGGTCAGGTGTCCCAAAGCTGTGTAGCAATCTAAACCTAAAAGCTCAATAGAAGATTCCCAATATTTAGAGAGTTTGATATTAGGGTTTATTGAAGTTGTCATATACTTTCGGGGATCTAATTTCACTTTCTGATCTTTAGCAATGGTTGTAATTCTTCATTCAGAAGAGGGAAGAGATTACTTGTCAGCAATAATCTCTAACACAGATAATGCCATATAAATATTAGGGGCTTATGAGCATGGACAAGGATTAGAAATGAAGAGAGAGAACAGAAAGAAAAATGAACAGAGCCAAGATTAAGCACTGGGAAGGGCATGGTAAAAGAAAATACAAGGTCTGCATCTCAGCTTGTCTTCCCACAGTAGAATATGTATTTTCCTGGGTAGAATAAGCAAGGTTCACAGTGATTTCCCTGATTGTTAACTTCAGGATACAGAAATATGAAATATTGAGATGTGACCACTGTCTTCTCACAACTATCTTATCCCTTGCCAGACACAGAAGAAATACAGAACAGACAGAGAATCGCAGGTCACCTTGTGCTCTAAGTCCATCCAGTTGGACCGTCGCTCAGAGCCTCATCCACTCAAGTTTTAATGATCATCAGAGGACAAGGATGGAGATTTCACACTAAAACATTAGGTGCATTAACTGTGTGAGAGATGTCGTTGCTAGCAGCTTGCAGGAGGGACTACAAGGTGAACAACAATGTGGAGGAGAGATAAAGCTGACAGCAGCAGCTGGACAGCTTTTTTTCATATCCTTACCAAAGAGGGAAACAATGGTAAGTAACCTATATAATAGGTAAACCAGAGGAGGGCTATCACAAGGTCGACTTCTCCCTGACAGCTCAGGCAAAATATTGTCATTTCAGTAACATATTAGCTGAATGTAACAACCCTTCTCACTCTAGAGGTGTGCCTGATTAGCAGGCAGGATCCAGAGATTCTCCCAAAGAGAGGCTGGATCCACATCAGCTGCAGGTAGTTGGTTTTTGATTCAAATGGTAAGTTGATCAGTTGGAACAGGGAAGGAAGAGGAGACAGGCAGGAGAGGAGAGATGTCAACAGTAAAGAGAGTAGAAGAGAAACAGGATAATTCTCAGATTCCTCAAACCACAACTCACCTATTTTTCTGAATAATTTCTGAGCCAAATCCCTCAATGTTTTGTGTCCATATTTCATACTGCCAAAATCTCCCACATCTATTTAGCAATTATCCTTTTCTTTGCAATCTCATTCCACTCTGATTCAACAACACTCCAATCAGTTTACTCTCCAAGATGTACTATCTGTAGCCTCTGTATAAAGAGGATGGTCACATCAATCTCTAACTTTCCTCTCAGTATTACATCTGAATTTCTAACAGTAAGATGACTGTAAAGCCTGCATCCCAGATGACCAGGATTTGAACTAAAGTGTTCTGCAACCCTCATTCTAAAAAATAAATGGAAAAGTATCACCTTTGAAAACACAATCCTGCAGTGATACTAAGCAAAACAGGAGCGCAAGGAGGTGAGACTACTCCAAAATAAATACATCACTGAAAGTCTAAGCTTTACTGGTTTTGAGTCCTCTGCACTGCTGCTCTTCTTGGACATCATTTCATCCAAAAGCATGTTTAGCCTAATCCAGTACTTGTGGGATTATTCCATTTTGTTACATATTTACTCCTGACAAATGACTTCAACAATATCTTAAGCGGTTTAGGTCAGCTAAAAAAAAAAAAAAAAAAAAAAAGAGTATCATATAGTGATTACTCTGCATTTTAATACTGGAAGGAAGCCTCTGGAACCACTGAAGTCAAAGATCTCTTCGACTTCAAGTGAGACTGAGTTTGACCCTCAATATATCATTTCAAAATCCACAACTTAAGTCCCCTGAAATCCTTAAACACTGAACTTAAGAATCTGTGCTGTTGTAATTTCTAAGAACATCATTCTCAAGTAATGAAAAGTGCTGATTTTAAAATTCCTCAGAAAGATGGTAACGAACTACAATATGTATTTTATAATGCAGATGAAAACAACTTATGCATTATTTTGCACAGGACACAAAAACATGAATTAATTGATAGTCTAGGCAAAAAAAAAAAAAAAAAAAGATATTTTGTCTACAATTAAACACCACGACTGTGTAGATCTGATGCACTGACACTTTTGGAGCCCTAAGAATGCCCTTGATAACAACTGCCTGAAATTCAGAAATTGGTGACTTAAGCTCTGCTTCTGCCGAAGTCCAAAGGAACAGAGAAAAATGTTAGGCTTCTGAGAATTGCAAGGTTTTCAAGGTTCTTTGGGATCCTAAAGGATTGGTCATGTTCATTAGTGTCTACTTAAAGAGAAAAATAAACCCAAACAGCTCAGCTCTTGAGTGCTTATTTAGAAAATGCAAATTTCACATATAGCTCCAAACAGCAGTGTCTCTTCTTGCTAAAAAAAATTGGAAATGGGTGTTTGAAAACTGATATCAAACCTTAAACTACCTTATCTTTTCTTTCTTTTTTTAAAATTAAAATGAATAGCTGGATCCTGTAACATATAATTTCCTGTTTTGTGGTAACACTTCTAATCAGAATCTATAGGATGGATGTCCCCTTTAAATGGGCTGGTTAGTAACATACGCAATGCAGAAGGGAGTGCTATCATAACACTTGAATAGTTAAGTGACTTTATGAGAAAAATACTTCCAAATGTTTCCTAAAACCTTCCAAACCGCACCAAAGAACATTATCGTAATATTATGTTTCCCTATGGCCTCCAATATTTAAGCTTGCTATTCTCAAAATGATGCTTGGAGGAACAAAATAGAAGTCTATGTAATGTATAAATTGTTTCTAGAAGAAAAGTTGCCTCTAAAATCACTCTGTATACATGTCAGATATTTTACATTTTCAATAGCCTTTCCATATTAATTGAACAAACAGCGTGCCAGTGCTTGGGGCTGCACGTGAACAGCCTGTGTTTTAAAACTGAACAGTCACCGTGTGATCTTACTCGCAGCAAATGCTGAAAACAATAACTGTCCCGACCGATTACGTATCGAGTTACCCTTAATAGATATCCATATTTCTTGCACAGTATACATAATCCATATAAACTGTATACCATATATCAATACCATATTCCAGTGAATCCACCATCAAAGAGTTCGTTTATAGTAGGTTTTCATTTGACTCAGGATTGTAATGTTCTGTGCAAGCATAAGCTAACCATTTCAGTGATGTTGCCAGCAAGCTGCTTTTTGGCAGATTATTGGCAGTACATATTGGCAACAAACTAGTGCAACTAAGCCCTTCTTATAACTTACAGGTAAATAATGATTTTAATAAATTTATGTAAAATGTTCCACTTGCTCACATCTGGTTTTGATAACTCACTCGACTGCGCAAACGCAAACTTCTGTGTGTGTCTCAGGAAAACACGTATTTCACCTGAATTATTTAACACTTTCTCAGGTACCCCATGAAATAAATAAGCTACGAAGCCTAGTTTCACTTGAAGGTTTAACTGCAGAAAGTTTTACCTGAAAAAACTAGGGAAATTAATTTCAAATAGCAATTGTACGCACACAAAAACCTGAAACACGTTTTGTCATCAATACAACATTCAAGTAAGGCAAAAAAAAAAAAAAAAAAAAGACAAGGCTATTGCAGAGCTCTCTCAGCCACAGGGCATTCAGATAGGATGGTTCAGTTGACTGCTTCTGGGCCTGAAGACTGTGGGGTAACACAAAGACGTCGACTTTATTTGAAAATGTGTTAGTCTATTAGATTTTCTTGCCCCTTTTTTTTTGCACTACAACTGAAATCTAAGTGTGTTTTCTCAGCTAGGCAGTGTGGTTTACTGGAAACTCAAGAGTTTTAAACCCGATTTTGACAGAGAGTCGGTGTCTTCTTGCTCAAATACTAAAAGTCTCTCTCCATCTCTGGAACTAGAATGGCAGTAGCTATCTGCCCTACAGGGATCAAGTTTCTGTCAGCTTTCAAAATGTTATTACTACCAATAGCAGTGTCATTACAGGAAAAAAAAAAAAGCAACAACAAAAAAGCCCTAAAACTAAAACCTTGGATTCCCTTTTTCTAGTACAAAACGACAGTGAGGCTGATGATCTGCCTATCAGCATCCATGTACCACAAGACTCTTCATGGCACCTGCACCTCCAAATGCTGTAAAACACGTGGCCCAAAACTGAGCTACCTATGATATTAAAGACTGTGAAACATGTTGGAAAATGGAGGAAATAGTATCAACAGAAAGAGCACTGTTACCTTTACATGCTGAATTACCAGCTTGGTGACAGTAATCTGCAGGATGGACAACTGGAAGGATGGTGCCTCCTCTGTAAGTTAAACAGGCTTGTGATCATCTTGAGCTATCTACCACCTGCTCTGCAGCAAGACATGGTCATCTTGAACGTTACTACACAAAATACATTAAAAAAACCCAAATAAAATTAGAAACACTGGAGACACAGAGCTTGACCTTGACTGTTCAGCCCAAGGCTTTACTTCGACCACCCTGAACATTGTTTGTGTAGATACATCCCACATGACCACGGAGAGCAGTACTCTCAGTATTGCACTTTCTGACCTATTTCAATAGAAACCTTAAAGGTGAAAGAAAGGCCAGTGTATGATTATTTAAAGGCAAATAACAAAATCAAAATAAAAACATCTAATGACACAAAAGAGAAATTTCTTCAGCTCTTCCTTCCTTCTATGCCCAAGTCACCACTTCTCAGGACACTGGTGCCCCGATCTGCCATGCTCTACCTGGTGACAGCTACTGCCAGCTCTCCCTGTGCTCCTCATGTCCTTCATCCCAAGTGCTGGAAGCAACACACTCAACCTGTTGAATATGTAACCACAATTAAGGGAAGCAATGCATTTTAAAAGGTTTTATATAACCAATATACACATCTGCTCTGCTTGCAAATACATCCCAAAATTCTATTACATAATTGCTTTAAAATAGGGCCTGTAACAAACAGGGAACAACTATTAACCATCAGATTTTATCCGTGCCCAATTCAGAGTAGAATTTGCTTGCTGGTTTTGAGCATTTATTCATTTATGGAGTCATCAGTTTAGGATTTTGTAAGGCTTAGTAACATGGTTAAAACCCAGTGAATTCTTGTTGAGATCTATTGGATGTGCTGGTAAAACTCCCTCTTGCTACAGCGGACTTGCTTTTAATTTGATCTGTTTCAAGGATTCAGTATCCTTCCAGCACATTAGGAACCTGAGGGCATATATTTGTATTGTTTAAAGGCAGGAAATTCTGTGAACTGAAATGAGAACATATCCCTTCTGCCTTTATGGACTTTTGTTATTTTCTCTTCCTTTTGGGGTTTTGGAAACAAAACCAGTGAAAGCCGAAAGTTTGAACAATAGCAAATTACTTTCAAGGAAAAAAAAAAAAGTAAAATACTAAGCATACTTTTACAGCTTTATTCATACACTTTGTATATATGTAAATTGGACTTATCCAAGCATCAGAAAACACTATTTGCAGCAGGGCCTTAGACTGCAACAGGATCATACTGGTTTTGTCATAAAGACTATGGACTTTGCTCTTTTACTTTATTATTATTCCTTTACTACCTTGTATTAACTTGTACCCCACTGACTTCATGACAGAGATGATTTGTTTCATGCTAACCACAAAACTAGGGCAATCACATTTTTATTGTAAGGAGAGAAACTATGAATTTTTGAAGTTCTTTCACTTGAACTCGTCATCTGAGGAGTCTCACATCCCTCCTTTGATGCCAAAGGTAGGTCTGAGTTCTAGGCTACGAAATGAGAACTGGGGAAAGATGAACAGGGACACACATTCTGCTACAATTAAGAGTTGGACAGATACTGCCTTTTAGACAATTACAGCAGCAAACTTTCTTACGGCAGTTCTGTACTAATTAGCAGAAGGACTGGAGGCAGAGTGGCTGCATTAGCAGGGAGACCTGATCTCAGCAGGATGCATTAATCCTAGTGCAGTACTGCACAAATATGTCCACACTGCTTTTGGTGCTCAAACTAGCTTGGTATTTTTATTGCACGTAATGAATTATACTCTTAATGCTTTATAGGAGTAGGGTTATAGGTTATAGCCGCAGTTATGGCTTTCTGGAATACTCCTGCCTCATGACAGACTACAGAAATCCAACTAAGTCTGCAACAAAACTTGCTGGAGGATAGCTCACGTGGGGCAATCTCAACTGCAGCCATTTCAGCAAGATCCCTAAACACTTATCCAGCACTTACCCAGCGGTGTTCCTTCCATACAGTGTACAACAAGCTGACTGTTCCTATCTAATAAGCTTAACAGCTAAATATAAAGTACAGTGGGATGCAAAGCTTGAGAGAGATATTTGACACTCAAGATACTGCTTGGCCACTGGATCTCTCCTAGCTAGTGTTTCTTCACACTCGCTAATCCCTCTTCCTGGACAGCAGCAATTACGACATTGGTGAACTGCAGGACTTCGGTTTATTTGCTTTCATTTGGCACAGTGCTTTGTGCCCATCTCATCTACTCCTGGAGGTTACGACAACTGAAGCACGGATCACAATGAGGCACCATCAATCAACATAATAAACACAGCTCAGCTGTTTCCATCTGGTCAAAGCCTTTAGTGGAGAAGAATCTTAATAAGAGATTTGAAAGAACATGAAGAAGTGGTTTGACTTTAAGTGCTCGCAATAATGACTTCCAAAGGAACACCCCTGACCATCAACTTTAGGGAATAAAGAGCCGAAAGGTACTCACATTCATCTATGGACTATCTGTCTTGTAGATCTCTACACAAAAGCAAAGGACATCCATAACTATCAGCTCTAACACTTCTATGGTGTTTTTCTGCAGAGGTGGGCAATGAAGAGAAAGGTTTGATTCGCACAGGTACATCACCTTCCTGATGCAAAAAGTGAGTGACTATTCTTGGGGTCACCTAGCCATACATTCTCTCTTCTTCCGAGTACACTGATAGCTTTGCCCAAGTGGCTGAAGAACAACTAACACTACATTTTCAACATACGTATGCCCAACTCCCTATAAGCCACCAGTTTATTGGTCTCATTTACCTTATTCTCATTTCTCCTGAAAGTGTAGTTAAAGACTCTTAAGGCAAAAATCACAATTCAGTTCATGAACTACACAAAAAATTGGCTGTGATACCATTTATTAAAAGTTATGATAAACTAGAAGGTCCAACTAAAAGGAGCAGATGCACTGTTTGCTCGGTTGAAGCTGCAGACAGAATTTTTTGTGCCAAGATCAAAAGAACAAGGTGTTCATATAAATGGCATTTTGTTTTGATCCTATTATTCTATATAAGCTTGAGGAGAGATCAAAGGAAAAAGTATCCAGGTTTCACTATTAACACTTAACATAGCTCCAGTCGGAAAATCCTTTCCAGATTGCTAGAGCAATTTAAAGCCCAGCACACTTTTGTTGTTCTGTTGGGTAATATACCTGAAGGCACGGTTTTGATTCCACGACCATCTTTTCCATTGTGGAAAATTGCTTCTGATGTCTATAATTTCAGTTCTTTTCATTTTTATGACAGCAAACCCCCAGACACCCTTGGCTTTGGGGACTACACTGTTGTACCCACCTTGTCCTCTGGAGACGGGGCTGCCCTGAAGTAACAAAAACATATCAGTGGCTGCACACCGCAGTCGGGAAACTCAATACCGACCGAGTCAAGTGCTGGAGTCTGCTTCAGTCCCTGCCAATGGCAGTTCCACTGGAAGCAAAAGCACACCAGCTTCAGCTCAGTATGTAAACAAACCTAATGGGCCTTTCAAATATGTAAAGGTTCCTCCTGATAGCTGGCAAGAATACATGTGCTTTAATAACGTTGTATTGCTTGTTATGACATTATCCAGGACTACTACTATTAATTAATGGTTCTATTGCTTCTCTTAGAACCCAGCAATGCAGCATAAAGAAAAAAAAAATATACCAATACAGTGTGCTTCTTTCAAAGCCAAAGTATGCTAAGAAATGTTAACATTCATGCTTTATTTGAATATAAGCTTCTCATTGATTACTCGCTAATTTAGGGCAAAAATGGCAGATTTTCACTTCCCGGGAGTATCTTTGACATACTAAGACTGTAGAAATCTGCTAATAAACAGGTATAGCTTATCAGACTACTTTTGGAAAAAGTTTAGAAGAGTGCACATGTCCTTCTTCCCTGCCTTGCCTCCCCTTCCTCACTTGCTATGAAAGCATTTGTGTTACAAAGTTGTTCCAAAGTTTATTGTAAATGCCAAAAAGTGGGCATGCATCCCACACGAGCTGGCTCAGCTATGGCCCACCATCTTGAACATATTCATTTCATCCAACTCAGTTCCAGGAGGGGGTTTCTGCATATTGGTATTGAGGGTTTGGGGATTTTTTTTTCTACTTCACTTTCCTCTAATAGCAATAGGTTGTACATAGGTGAAGAGATGTCAAGTTGTGACTCTAGGAACTCGCACAGTCAGGTGAGCGGTGGCCTGGAGTGAACATTACAATTGTGAGTTAAATGAGACAAAACATTTCAATGCACAGTCAGGATATATTCATGTTATACACAGCAGCCAGCTGGCTACAAATCCAAGAAGTAAGCTGGAAAGTTTTGGAGTTTAAAAGGATGGCTACAGATATAAATGGTGGTTTGTCGCCATATGAATGGTTTTAAACTGAAAAGAGCCGACTGCTTTTATGGGGTTTTCCAAAAAAAGTAACCTTGTTGAGATGAAAAAAAAAAGGAGAATAAGGATGATGAGACTGGAACATTCCATACACTTATATTTTTCTGTTTTGTTTTGTAAGTCTGATTCAGTGTGTCTGAACAATTCTAATATGGCTTTACATACAGGTGTTTCTAGTGAATAGGGGCACAAGTTCTTTAATAATACCTCAGGATTACTCAATTTATTTCAGATTCAAATTACCCCAAGCTGAGCTGTGAGAAGCCATGAACCATTCCTCTTGCCCTATTTTCAGCCCTAGGTAACATATGCTATAGCCTTCTCTACCTTCTGTATATAAATCACCAAACCTACGGCCAACAATCCTACCTGTGCACAGAAACACCAGACCACCTTGAGGCTGCTAAACTGACATTTTCCTGCCAAGCACAAAGGATGAAAGTAATTTCTGACACTTTCCTGTTATTAAATAATGATCAGTACCAGAAACTTTCTGGAATATAGATCCAAGAAATGTTCTAATAGGTTTCCATAAACGCACGAACCTGAATGACTTTCTGTAAGTCTAATTATCCCACTAGAACAATTTGGGATCTTACCAAGACAAACACTTGCTCTTTCTCCACTCCACCTAAGGCAGATGTAATTCCCTCTTGAATCCAAAAGCAAAGCTTACGTTCTTACCAAATGCGGTATCATCTAAACTTCAAAGATCTAAAGGAACTTTGCATTTATAAACTATGTTTATACTCATCTGTATGTTGCATGTATACATATCATTTGTACAAAACGTTTTGGATGTTTAAAAGCAGCTGTAAGTTCATGGTTTTGATGTACTCACTGTTGAATCAGATGGAAACTGTAGGAAGATTGATAACGAGTTTGCTCCCCAAAACCTTTCTCCTATGTCTCTGAACTGACTGAATGGGAACTGAGAGGGAAAAGAACAAAGATTTGCTGTTCTTTACAGTCACGCAACGAAAGTGTAGGTTAAATACAGGAAGTATTTGCAGATCTCAGATATTTTGTGAAGCTTTGTTGCTTTTCCTTGCATTCAGATCTAATCTCAGCCCCAGCACAAAGCTGGACTTTCATGTTGTGCAGTCCTTCATTAACAGAAAACTCAACCCACTGTGATACTTAAGCCAAAGTGGACTCAAGACGTAGACTTTAACCTCATTTTTTTGGTAGGCATTTAGTCATGCTAATGCATTAAGGAAAAAAATGTTTCACCAAGAAGGGAGGGCTTAAAATGATACTGCTGGATAAAGTAATCAAAATATTTGATGTATATTCATAGTAGAACATGCTTACAGACTGAAAAGACATAGCTATAACTTTTAGAACAAGTTTGGGTTGACAATATGACGTTTCACATCATATATGTTACGTTCAGGTAATCTTTAAGCCCCGTGGCTATAAAACCTCTGAGAGTTTCTTTTTTAAAACATTCTGATACCAAATAAGTGTATACCTCCAACACACTCAAGTTACCATTAATAACTACTAGGATATTTTTAGAAGGTCCTTCAAACAGAAGGGTAGTATCCTCCCTCCAATTCTGCACAAGCAATAAATTGTGTTTGGTTCTTTAGCTTCAATCAAGCATCAATTTTGGATTATTTGTCTGAAGTCAGACTTCTTAAAATAAGCCCTTTTTTTATAGAAACAATTTTCTGAGGGGAAAAAAAAAATCCCCTCCACGAGTTGAGTGTAATCTGCTATACTAATGCAACTGGCTCTGATTTGGAGGTAAGGTACATGGCTGTATATATATGAGGAGGGCCATATGCTTAACTCAAGAGGTGTTCCATCAGCACTCACACGAATAAGTATAAAACATCCCAACATCGTCTTCATTTCATTATGCTGCTGTACCATCTTTGGTTCTCAGAAACCTTTTTAAACTAACATCAGCATTTCATCTTGCACATCTTTTCCTGTTCTTTCTATTACTCAGATGCTTTCTCCCCTTCCTCCCCAAATCAAATGTTTCCTTACTGCAGGAAGGCATTGCCTCTTAGCTATAGCACACAGTCAGATTTTATTACTCTCTTCCTGGGCCTACAGAAAGGCTGTTGCATCAAACATCTGAAATGGTGAGCACTTTATTTGGCTAAAAAAGGGTCTGAGCATGTGCAGCATGTTGCAGTAGAACGGTCCATAGCATGATGGGCAACTCAACTATCGAATCTGTCAATCACCAATACCTGGCACTGAAAAGAGTTTGAAATACACATAAAAAAATATCTGGCTGTCTGATACTCTGAGGTGTTACATGACAAACATTGCTGAAAAATTGCTAGCTCTCACAAGAGCTTTCAGCTAATTCTTGATGGATTGCTCCTACCTTGGGGTGCCTTCTGGAAGCAAGTGCCTCCTTTTCCTTTATTGTGCTTTGTGAAGAAAACAAGAGATGAAGCTCTCAGCAGAAAGTAACAAAAACATTAACCTCTAAGTACCTTGGATTTTGGTAAACAGTGAGATCACTGGCAATCTTAGCTTGTGCTTATGAACTACAGGAGAATAATGGGATTGAGAAAAATGTCATGGACTAAGTTCATCAATATGTGCCTTTTATGTAAACTAGATTGCTAACTGAAATGCAGTTTTCAGAGTCTCTTAAGAGGCAATCACCTTAAAATTAATCAAAGTGCTGTTTTGATGTTTTTAATTGATGATGTACTCCTTTGGATTTTCAGAAAACTACTGGGAGCAGAGACTACTGCAGCCAAAGGCTCTGAGGCTTGGGTGTCAGAGCTCATCTCTCCTGCAGAAAGACAGGGCTGGAGAGGTGGGCAACTCATCCCATCATCAGCGAGTGACCTGTAAGGTTCCCTGACCAATGTCACTCAACAACAGTGAGAAGAGACAGATGTGCACCAGCAGCAAATGGATCTGGCTAAAGGGCAGGAAGACATAGTGCCCATGGGCGTTGCTGAGGTTTAAGATGAGGGCAGGTGACAGCCTATGGGACCTATGGATGAAGAAGAGACATCCTATTAACGTGGCCTACTTAAGCAGGACCATATGGTTGACTTGGGGTCCCTACAAGGCAGTAGAAACAATGATGGTTGGAGTCTGCTCTACAGCCATTGCACTAGGTCAGCTGCCAAACTGACTACATTTCAGCTGACCACGACCACGTCCTTAGTTTTCAACCATTTCTCTTTGCATTTACCTATGGCTTTCCCTGTTTGCTATTTCTACTAAAGCTACTTCCATGAAGTATATAGAACAAGTGTTTCATGATCAATTTTATTTTTTTCTACATGCCTCTCTCCTTAAAATATTCCTGAACTTACTTGCTCAGTTCCAAGCAATGACTCATTAAAAGAATAAATCTCGTAATAGTAACACCGTGATAGATATCAAAGGTGAAAATTGGCAATTATTTTGCACTCAAACAGCCTGAAAACATCTTCAAACAGCATACAGAGAAAAGGTCTGTATTTGTCTACAGATGTATTTCCTTAACAGTTTTTGATCCATTTATTTCAGCAAGAATGATTAACTTAAATTTTTCAGTGTCTTCAAGGACCTTATTTCATTAACTTGTATAAAAGGCAGAAAAAGTATATATAAATGTTTAAAGAGCAGACAGGAACATCTACAAGAGTTTTTGTGGAAATAGTGCAATTAGATTCAAAATACCAAACACTCAAATTACTTCTGACATTTGGTCTGAGTCGCTTTTTGAAGCTGTACCTACGAACAATTAAAAAAATACTGGTTCTGAAGGAGACTGATGATTTCCTTTGCAGTATTTTACCACAGAGCAGTTGTTCTCCCTTTCTACCAGATCTGACAGCTATTCAAATGCACTGGTTTTGCTGCACACTAAACTAGAAACTCGATCACACTTGGAAACTCCTCTCAAAAATATTTTCTTCTGTCAATTCTCCATAATGCATTTAATAAGGGGGGGGACTACTGAACTGTTAAAGTATCAATGTTCAGTCATCTTCCTGAGTTTACATATTGCAGCTGCAGGGAATAAAGATGCCGAAAGACTGCAATCTCTTCCCCTAGTTTAGATGCTTATCATAACCTTTTGTGATGTTTAATTGGCACTGCTGTCTCCTCCTTCATTTCAAAACGGATGATTCACAGACTCAGTTTTCCAGGAACCAACCACTTTAGCTATTCTCTGCACTTCCTTCAACTCTTCTCAGCCACAGCCAGCCCTCTGCTTGACCCCATCTTTAATAAATGTTCAACTGGAGAGTCTCCACTAAAATGTATATTAAGCCTTCTGAGAAGAGAAGCACTAACTGACACCTAAAACCTGGAGTTACAACAGCAAGCCTGCCAGACCATCCCACAGCCACTTATTCACAGGCTAAAAGTGAAGAAGAGACGCTACTGAAGAAGATACACTGTCAGATTTCTTGCTTTTCTTATTTCATAATAATACAATGTGTAGTCTGGCACTCTACTCCAAGTTATACTCAGGACATTAATCACAGATTAATGCAGAATTAGAGGGATATAGACTACATGGAGTACTCTTCACTATAATTATATGTTAGTTTTAAGTTACAACTTAAGATTAGATCAGCAACCCAACAGTTTACTGAAAAAGAGAAACAACTGACTAGCCAGCCATTCTGCTTCAACTACCACGCTCAGACTTCCCCCAAAACTACTCTTCGATGCTCCCAGATCTCCTCCCACCTTCAACATATGGTCATGAGAAGTCTCACTGGTGCAGAGCTCAGTTCGGCCAGTTGCTTTCATTTAGGTCATGTACATACATTTAATGACCTTCTTGAGAAGTATCTCACTGTATTGCTGGACCAACATTTATAGCAATACAGAATGCTAACATAAACTCTCTCAGATATGATCATATGAAAGAAAAATTTATCTTATGAAGCATTTAAGTCTGTAAGATCCTGTTACTTGTATTAAATACATACCAGGCACACATTTGAACTTTGTGAGCCTTTGAGGCCATGCAGAAACTACCATTACATTTATGAATCTAATCCATGAGCCTACCTTAAACATCCAACCAGATTAGAAGCAGAGCTTGGTTTTGTTACACATGCATTGAAACTTAACAAATAAGGTTTTGGGGAAAAATATCTTTTTTTTTTTTTTATTATTATTATAAGCAGTAAAAAGAGGAAGAAAATTCCCATCTCTCACAAGACAGTAACTCCAGCAGAAATATGGGATCACAGAATGGTAGGATCTCAGGTTGTGACTGAAGGTCAGTTAGGACAGAGCAGGAAGCAGCAGATGACTGAGATAGTTATTTCAAAAGGTCTGCAGTTTCTAATCCTAAATATATACTCAGATGCTTAGAGTGGAAAGTTTAATAACTAACTTCCTGAGTTAACATCATAGAGGGGAAAAAAATCAACAATGAACAAATGGAAGTCTAGCCTCAGGGAGTCAATATGAATATAGAATTTTCTTGATCTGTCACATGAATGAAATGAGCTGAAGTTACACTCAAGAAAACAAAAACAAAAAAGCAGATGATCCTCAAAACAGAGAAAAACACCTCGGAATATTTTCCTGAAATTACTGTATCTTACTTTTCCATCAGCACCTGACCTTATGACCCATCCAACCTAAGACACAGGAGTCATTAAAGAATACACACTGGTGTAAAGGATTACCAGACAATATAGGGTTCAGAAAAAGCCTTCTATCAAAGAAAAGCCAGGAGAATAACCCTCCCTCTGAAATGATACCTTAGTCATACGCATCATCATTGCTTCTAGATAAGATCACTGCATTACAAACCATCTTGGTTTAAAAAACATCAACTGCTAAAGCCCTTCAATGAAAACAGTTTGCAAACAACTGGTCCTCATAGCAGCATTAAATACCACAGTCATACCACTCCTGTCCTCCAGCTCCCTCCATTAACAGCTAGCAAGCTGCCACGAGTTGTGGCATCTCTTTCTTGGCAGACTGGTCTTACCAAATGGAAGCAGCTATTCTCAACATGACTATCCTTCAGAAAAAGCAAAACTGTTTATTTCAGAAGCTCAGACTACTACCACAAAGATATGTAGATACAGACATATACACATAGTGCAACCAAGAGATATTCTGAGTAGGAAGCTATGGAATAATCTTTACTTGCTATGAACAAGCTTTCAAACTTAATATTTTGAGCTCCTAATGCAAAACTTGTCTATTTAACTACTTTTAAAGAAAGATTTTTAGAAGTTCCATTTATCAAGGTTTTTTTGCACATCAAGGTCATTAAAAACACAGCTACTTCCCTGATCTTCAGCAGACTTTCACAGAGATAGGGTAAACCACTATAATACTGTGACATAAAATCAGGAAAGGTTTACTCTCTCTCCTCTCTGCAGTTATTCCAGAGCAGAAAATATCAGGGCAGCGATTCCTAAGCTTTATAGTTCAGTTCTGTCACAAATGGCAGAAGAAACTCCTGGTTGTGCATCATTTTGAAGTCGCTTGAGTGCCACCATTAAGGATCTTTTAACTAATGCCCAGAGAGACACAGGAAGCCTCCTAGTCCCAGCTCTCCTATTTATCAGCAATTGCTGTTTTCAGCAGTCCCTTGACTTCTCTATCCAAAAGAGCTGGTTATTTTGCCCTATTGCCAAGCCCAACAGTACCTGATCCACTTCTAAGGCTTCCTGACTTTCTTGTAGCACAACCAACTGCAACAATAAAAATATTTTGTACAGAACCACACATTAAAAAAATCCAGGCTTTTGTAAAATCTCCCCCCAAAAAAATCTCAGTTACAAAGAGGAACAGAAAACACTATTTTTAAAATTCTAGGAATGCAGCCCTTAACTTCAAATAGCTCCAGAATTATTTGCTATTCATTATCCACTACAATTCAGAACCTGTGTCTAACTTAGAAATTTAGTACGTTTATGCTCAGTTTTATAGTATACTAAATGGTTTCATTACTTTTTACAGGAAGTAATACAGAATTATTTGTAGATTCAGTAATGGAACCAGTAAGCCAACGATCTTCCATTTCTGAAGTTCCCTAGTTATCCTGAAGTAATAAAAACACATCAAGAAGTGGACAGTTCTCTACAACATCTCAACACTAAACCAGCAGAATCGTGATACTTCACCAGAATGTTCAAAAATGAAATTGAATGGCAGCATGATTGCAGTGGTTCCAGTTATGTTAATTAGGTTGAATTCATGGTTCATTGATGCTGCAATTATGCTGCAAAGAAATGCTGCAAGCATGCTATCTCATCCTCCTGCAGCCTGCTGAGTATGCTGCCATTATTCTTCTTGTGGCAAAAAGACTTTCTACAGATAATACGACGGAGGCACATTTACACTTAGACCACACAGCTTGCAGAGATGCAATTACACCTCAGCATTTTGATACTTTCTTCTTCTGCGGCTTCAATAGGAAAAATAGCTTTCCGAATCCATTGTTCATTTTTTAAGCATGCTTTACTTGGAAAATTTGCATGTTAAGTATACAGATTATGAGCCTTATTAGCCCCAATTGAACCACTGGGTAAGTACACGAAGTGAAAAGTTCTGCTCTGAGTTGTCACAGAATCATTGAATCATTACAGTTGGAAAAGAATTCTAAGCTCATTGAGTCCAACCACTCACGTCACACTGCCAGGCCCATCACTAAACTAAACTATGTCCCTCGGCAACTCATCCGCCTGTTCTTTGAATATCTCCAAGGATGGTGACTCCACCATCTCCCTGGGCAGTCCCTTCCAATGCTTAATAACCCCTTCAGTGAAAAAATTCTTCCTAATGTCTAATCTAAACCTCCCCTGGTGCAACTTGAATACATTTCCTCATGTTCTATCTTTTGTTACTGGAGAGAAGAGACTGACCCCCATCCCATTACAACTCCCCTTTCAGCCTCCTCTTCTCCACGCTAAACACCCACAGCTCCCTCAGCCCCTCCTCATCAGACCTGTTCTCTAAACCTGTCACCAGCCTTGTTGCCTGGCTCTAGATATGCTCCAGACCCTCCATGTCCTTCTTGTAGTGAGAGGCCCGGAACTGGACACAGGATTTGAGATACAGCCTCATCAGTACTGAGTACAAGGGGACAATCGCCTCCTTGGCCCTGCTGGTCACACTGTGTTTGATCCAGTCCAGGATGCCCTTGGCCTTCTTGGCCACCTGGGCACACTGCTGGCTCATGCTCAGCTGCCTGTCAATTAACACGCCCAGCTCCTTTTCCTCTGGGCAGTTTTCCAGCCACTCTGTCCCAAGCCTGTAGCATTGCCTGTGGTTGTGGCCCAAGTGCAGGACTTGGCACTTGGCCTTGTTGAATCTCACGCTACTAGCCTCAATCCATCAATCCAGCCTGGCCAGGTCTCTCTGAAGAGCTTTCCTGTCCTCAACACACCTATCTTGCTGTCATCTGTGAATTTATTGAGAGTTCACTCAATCCCCTCATCCAGATCATTGATAAAGTTGTTAAACAAAACAAGCCCCAGCACCAAGCCCTGGGGAACATAATGGTGACCAGCCACCAACTGGATTTAACTCCATTCACTACAACACTCTGGGCCTGGCCATTCAGCCAGTTTTGCACCCATCTCAGGGTTATGTACCTCTTCAGATCTCCCACCTTCTTTTAATGGCATCTCCTGATTGATCATTGTGGATCGGACATATATAACATCCAAAAATGCAAAACCTTCTGCTGCGAAAGATGGTTTAAGTAATTAGCAGGTTTGTTTTTAGTGTTTCCCCCTCACCCCCTGCTCCAGTCTGGGTATCAGCAGGAAGAAGGTCTGTGACTCCTGCAATCGTGCAGAAGTTTTGAAAGCTGAAAATATATTTAAATCTACATGCTTGTAGTGGAGAAACTTTACTATTATTTTATTTGCGTTTACCTTAGTAACCAACTATTGTTAAATGTTCAAGTTATTCCTTATGATTAAAAATATGTTCAATATATTGACATCCATACACGATGAACATTAGAGATAAATTCCTATCTTTACATCACATTTGAATGCAAGACTTTTCTTTTTAATAAACTGTAATACTGCTGAGATCTAGTCCAAGAAAATTGAATGCAGTATTTAATTCAGCAACTTGAAATTTCCCAAATTAGTGTTTCCTTATTTGCCAAGAATTTTTTGGTACTTGAAAAGTCCTTGTTGCCTATATCTTGTCAATAACAGGTGAAGAAAGCTTTCATGAGAGCAAAGGAATGAATGAATAAGGCACAGGAGGATTAAAGCTGAATACTTCAACTTGTAGTCAGCAGTTCCTTATCTGTACATGTAAGGAGGGCTTTAGTGAGGCATTCTGTGAAAGAAAGAGGGGTAAATGGGCAGTATGCTCTCAAATAACAGAGAGGACACATTATGAGCTGAATATGTTGGCCTAAAACATAGGAGAAGGAGATACTCTAATATGGCTCTTTCTCTACATGACTAAGGTGTACTTACCCTTAAACAGTAGTTTTCAAAGCTGTGCAGGTTTTACTGGGTTGAGAAGGCTGGGACAGAAGAAGGTGACTTTTCAAGCAAACAGCCAGTCCAGTTTCTTTAAGAATGGATCTACTTCAAAAACTAGCCACTTCAGAAAATGCATTTCTCAGTGCTTTTATTCTCAAACATTACGTGGCATCTGTGTCTAAACAGAAACTAAAGTCAATGCCTACCTCTGAGAAAGCAAGTTTTCTTAGAGCCAAACTTCCAGGTTCACAATTGACTTCAGTGCTTAGAAGTTCAAGTCTCATTAAAGCCCAATAATGCTTAGGCACTTCATTTTTTTCCCCCTAAATTTAAGCAAACCTTGAAAAAACAATTTGATACCAGCCACTTCAAAGCTGTGTCTCCAAACTCTGGGATGACTGAGTTTCTATAATACGATTATGGTTGTAATAGAGCTGGATTGAAAGTTAGGTTCATCTTTCAAACAAATCTCCCCAAAACAGTTGCAGATGATGCGTCTTTTAGCTTTCTGATCCTCAGGTAACACAAATATGAACGATATTAGCGAGATAGGCATTAGAAAAGGAAGGCAATACTCTAACTAGAAATCACCATCTTTTCCACAGATGAATGGACATCCATAACAATTTAATCTAACGAGACATCTAGCTTACATGCCCATTTAAAAAATGATAATGGCACTTGTCTGGCAGGTTTGTATCTCGCTTCATTCAGTGACTATTTCAGTTCTTTTGCCTTTTTCTTTTCCCTTAGTATTATCCCAGATTAAATCAACCAGCAGCTCTCACCCAAGCCACAGCTTCAATTAATACCCAATTTGAGTCTATACACAAGGAATTCATTCATTGACTGAGCTTTGGATCTGGCTTTCATAATGAGTTCTGTAAAGGTCCTAAGGTGAGGAACCTAAACAAGTTTGACACTGTAATCAGTCATTATGCAAACAGAAATCTAAAAGCACATCAGAAGTAACAGAAATATTGAACAGGCACTAAATAACACCAGTTTGAGAAATAATTTGCACTTTATGTAAGAGCATGACAAAAAACCTGTGTTCTGATATGTAATAATTAACCCGGTGGATCTGGCTTGCAATTCACTCTGCCTATTTAAGCTGGTGTTTAAATACAACATGGAAAAATTATGTAAAGTCCACTGGACAGGAACGGATGCATTCCAAAAGTTTTATTACTTTCACTTGAAAGCATTACTATGGATGGGAGAAGAACTAACTATTAAATGCACCATTAATGGAAAAATGATTTCAAATCAATGAAGCATGATAAGACATAAGTATACTGTTTCCCCAGTTTCTTTTATCCAAACATACACTGAGGGGACAGTAAGGCAGTAAGTGGCCAAGGTTCAAATACAGGGTGTAAGCTAGATGAAACCAGAAACCATCTAAGAACAGCTCAGAACTCTGAAGAACATTAGCAGGACCTACAGTTTGAATTCATTACTGACTTCACACCAAGCTTTTCTAGTCTTGAAAGTGGGTAGAGCTAGTATACCGTTAAATTTTACTAACTCTACAGAATTTAAAGACATGTTTTAAAGCTATGCTCACCAAACCCGCTCCCAAACCAAAACCAACAGCTAGTGTTATTTTCTCTCACAGGTAAAGTAACAAAGTAATACTATCAAATGTAAACTGGATACTTTATTTGTTACAAAAAGATGGTCTAATGTAATCAATGCTGGCTGCTCACCAACTGAAAAGTTACAGAACATAACAAAAACACTTTTACCAATTCATTGGTTGAGCAGAACTTACTTTTTACAATCCAGGCTAACAATTCTGTCCTTATCTGTACTCTTTAAGTGTCTGGAGAAAGCAAGAATTGGTCCACAAAGGAAGAGGCAGACACAGAGATGCACTAAGAACGCAGTTCCTAAACCCTTTCTAGCTGCAAATACATACTACAGTTTTATTAAATTTAGTCTGACAAATTGTTTGGTCCACTAGACATTATTGGTCAGACTATCAACATCCACCGACTTCAGTGTTAACAATCCTGACAGCACATCTTTACCTATAAGACTCATTCTCCCTTGACAACCCCAAGAATGATTCCTCTATTACCTGCAATGATTTATTGAAAAGGCTTTAGAATGTCCTGTGCTCCACAATCTAGGCTGAAGGAAGACGGTCAATGGAGGTGATTTTAAAATGATATATCATCCACTACTGACAGCTTTTATATTTCTCAACTTGAAAAAAAAAACCCAGAAAAAAAAAAGCCCTTGTCTACATATGTAAACATAATACATTTGAAACATATAAAGACTGGGGGTTTAAACCCTCAGTTTATCAGCTCTACAGGCCCGATTTTGCAATCAACTAAACCTACAGTACATTTTCATCAAGTGCTGCAAATCAGCAAAATATTAAATGAATCTTGAAAAAATGATTATGAATCCACAGTTCTGTTTGACTGTATAATTCTATTTAAGATTAAAATTACTATCATAAAAAGGCCACTTTCTGAATGTAATTCCACAAAAACATCATCACAAAAGCTTTTACTGCTATTTATGTCAGAATGTATTTTAAACAGTTCTAATCATTTACCTTTGTGGACACTTAATTAAAATTACAAAACCAATTTTAATCTGTAGTCCAATTAATATGCAAATATATGCAAATGTGGTAAATCAAGGTGGTGATTAAGTTAAGGACACTCTATTTCATGTCTGCTTTAAGTGTGAAAACAAACAATCTTTTTTGTAATTGTACTGATGGATTGTGATGTTTATAGGGTTAGTATGGGGTACAAATGTTTATGCATCAACATTATGCCAAAACAAAGATTTTATACTCTGGAGTGATTTAGCATCCAGCATACATTCAGATGTAACAAAGTCATTTTGCAGTCATCTTGTGAATTAGAATAAGGTCAAAGCAAAGTTAAATTTCTATGTCATCCATTTGTATGGCTATTTAAAATTCAACAATCACTTTCTGATGTGTTAGGTAAGAGCCAAGAAGTCTCAAGAATGGCATATTATCACCCTTTATCATTTAGTGTTCATAATACACTGGTTTATCTTTGATACTATTACAGAAATAGTTCTCCCATTAAGGTGCAAAGATATTCATCCTTTTTAACCCTTTTCCCTCCACAACTTTGAATTTTTAAATCTGCAGCAAAAGCTCCATATAGCAGTGAGGGTTTCTCTACAGATACACACTATATTCAACAAATATTGCTGAAGTACCCATTTATGCAGCCACTTTTCCTTCCTCCTTTCTCCTCTCTTGTTGACTGACTTGTGGAGGCTGATGCTCCTTCTCATTTGCCTGAAGTCAAACCTGTCTTGCTCTTCACAGGAACGAATCTGAACAACTCCACTAAGGGCAACTAAACTCTTGGACTGAAGCAACTGATATTCTCTGTCAAGAAAATCATTATATTGGAATTTTTAAGTATTTACTTTTACAGATTATTTGAGAAGAAAACAACATAGCTTTCTCTCTGCTACATATTCTCAGGAGTTGCCAAATCAGTTTGGAAACATGCTTAGTGCAAAAAAATGGTGTCCACCTCACGTCATGCTGTGATATTTCAGTAAAAAAACCCAACAGAATCTCCACGCAGCTTTATTCACGATTGATTAAATCTCCATCAACTACAACAAACACTTTTGTCAGAAAGCATTTCAAAAAACTTTGTTTAGCGTTGTTTTCAAAAGTGAGCTTAAATTCCTTTTTTTGTTTGTTTCTTAAGACTATGTCTGGGATGGGTCATAAGATGAGGTATTATTACAGTATGTTTACTCCCAAAGCCATGCTTCTGCATTACCTTTGTCACAACAAGAATAGGAAATTCTGCTACACTCAATAAAGCTGTTTTTAAAGAACACATTCTTGCTTGACTGTACGAGCTTCCTAATGAACACAAAATACTGGGAAATGATTTAAAATACTTTAGCATTTTTAACAAGGAAAATGGACACAGGGTATTTTTGCAGTAACACACCCTATAAACTTGCATTTGTGATGTAAATCTCTCAATACCTGCAGTCATACCTATCATTAGGGTTCTGTAAGAAAGCAGGACTGACATATTTACCTGTCTCTTGATTTAACAGAGGCTATAGTCACCTGTCAGAGTTCTAAGATCTTTCAGCATGTAGGTTCAGGCTGAAACCCAAAACCCTGCCCCTCCTCCCCGGAACTGAACTCTCAAGAAACAGTTGCTTTCACCAAAAAGGGCAAAGATTAGGAACTAGAATGAGCCAAACTCTTGAGATAGTCTGTTCCGTCTCCAATAGCTATCTACAATAAATGACCTATGTCTAGATTCCATCTTTCTTTTTTTCTGTGTTTTTTTCGAGAGGAAAGCACGTTGCTTTGCAAAGACAAGAGCAGTAGAAACAAGAGGATGGGATGGCAGACACAGCCAGTGATACAGCTGGACCTGGCTCTGACAAACAAGGAAGTAGCAAATTGTAGACAGTTTTTAGTGGAGAGCTGATGGAACTTCCAAACATGAAGATCTCAAAGAAATGAGCTGCACCCAGAATAACCATTAGTCTCTAATTGCTCCAGTATTGAACTATACATTCATAACTGCAATTACAGCCCCGTGCTCTCAAGTGATGGATGTGGGGACAACTGAGTGAGGTCTGAGCCAAATAGCAAAATGCCTGATAACTATGTAACTATGTCCTGCCATGGTGGCCACCTCACACAGCTGTACACCTCTCTGCATATTGCTTGTCCTGGCTGGATGAAAATCAGCATAATGGTCACAGAAGTGTCAGTCCAGCCAGGTCTTCAAGGTGTCTCTCAACAGCAAAGAGAGCATTGACCTCTGCAGGGCTTTCGTTGTGTCTAAAAGTGTGTGTTCACACTCCTAGCTGGTTCTTGTGGAGCTGAAAGAATGAGACCTTTGCCATATACTTAAGGGTAGGAAAACAGAATAGAACAGATGCCAAGACGAACACTCAGTGGAACATGCAAGAAGGTTGCCCATTAGTGCTGTTAGAGACACCTCCGTCTATACTTGAGTCTGAAATCAAACATAAAGGTACACAGAGACAGTTTATTTTTTAGTGGGAGATAAAAGCTGATTCTCTATATTACATATCATCACAAGGTAAATTTGTTGTAACCAAATGCACTAATATAATAACACTGCCAACACATGTTGAAACTTAATCCCTCTGAAGACACATGATCCTCTTGACTTTCAAACCTACACCACTGAAAAACATTTCACTACTGTGTATTCAAGCACACATTTCTCTCTAGCTGTTCCCATCCTTCTTACTACTTGTGTTTTTTTTAGATGAAGCATCGTTTTTTACATTACTTAAAATGGTCCTGTAAATAAGTCATTATTCTCCATCATCTTCTGACTACTTAACCACTGAAATTTTCAATAACCAGTTTTGATATACCTAATTATGATGTGTTGTTCTTGTGTTGACGCAGACAGAAGTTGAAATATGTATTTAAAAACTTAGACATCATTATGCTACAACGACAAAGTGGCATTCCACCTCCAAATACAGTTCCAGAGGTAAATTGTACATAGGCATGTAAGAAAATCAAAAGAAATGCAGCTTCACCTCACAGAGGAACAGAATTTGAATGTTAGAAATAAAATAATCTATCCAAAAGCAGCACCTCTGCACACAGCTTATACTTAAAACTCTCATCTGAAAATGCTCAAAGCTTTTCTTTTTACAAGGTTAAAGGTGCACAAAAAAATGAAAGCCAGCTAAGGGTTTGGGTTTTTCCCTTTTCCTGTAATGTAGAGCATGCTTGTATCATACTTGTCTGTCCTAGGAGACCAGATGGTGACTGAAGAATGGGAGTGAGATGATCACATCAACACAAAGAAAAAGAAAGTTAAAACTGAGCAACTGAGGGCAAAATGGCTCTTTGGGTGAGCTTTTCACTGGTTTTAGTGTATTACCCAATGTTGATCTTGTATAATGACTAAGAACAAGTCAGACTAAATATTTTCCATTGTCTCAGTAACACTTTATACTGCAGCATAAGAGATGAGAACGAACACACTCTTAACTCATGCTGGTCTTGCATGTGTGTGTTTGGGTGGGAATGGTCTAAACCTTTAAAAATCCATAAATTAAAAAAATAAGAGAAAATATTAAGAAACAAGTATCATGAAACCAAAGGGCTTTTTCCACATTTCCTTTATGCATCACAGAGCAACAGAAATCACAGACCTCATAGAGGCAAAAAAAAACCAAAGTATTTTTCTTTCTGTCTCTTTTACAAGTCTTCTTCAATGTGTGAGTTTCAATCCTTCAGTAAGTTTTGATCAAGTGCCTTAAAAGAAGACCCTCATTTACCGATTATTTAATACTGATTTCAATTACTACATTTCCTAAGTTTCTGACTGCCTGGATTGTCTAATGTATTTAAAACACTTTGACTCTTCCGAACTCTTTAATTAAATAGGTAATAACTGCACATTTGTCCTATTTGCCAGTCACCAAAGTGAAGTTTCAACATTACCTCTGAAAGAGTCTTGTACATCTGTCATTCAGTGTTTCTTTCAAATTATTAGGGGCAAAACATTGTCCTTGATTATTTCCATGATATTGATGACATCATCACATGGCATTGCAAAAATTGAGAAAGAAAGTTGCAATTTTTAAGTCTAAGGATACTGTTTGATCAAGCCTATATGGCTCGAAGAAGAAATCAGATTCTCAGATGATATAAATTGCTATAAATTGACTTCCATGGAACTGCAGCCCTTTAAGCCAGCTGAAGATCTGGTCCACAAACCACTAAGCACGGTTGATCAAACAAACCATTTAGAAACGTTGATCTCTCTGCCTTCTGAGCCAGACTGCATTACAGGGAACAGATTACAGTCATAACGAAAGAAAGTTCTCTGAGCTGGTTAAAAAAATGAGACAGAAAAAATCTCTGTATGCAGCTCAATATTATACTGTTATTTTGGTTACAAGATTTATGGCAGACTTGCTACCCAACTAAGGCAATTCACAAAGAAAGCATCTACTCGCTTGCTTGGCTTCGTCAGTAAGATGGAGTCTCGATCAGAATCAGATGCTTATTTTTCAGAATTAAAGGATCCATGTCATAGTTAAAACTCTTTCATATGCTTAATGTACTTACCACAGTTGTGCTGCAAAGGGCTTTTGGGTTTGTACTATAATTGTCACATTTTCTGGTTATACTTTAAAAGTTAAAACCCATAAATCCTTGCTGGACACAGCAGTGCCCGTAATACGAACCTTTATCTGAAGACTAAATACATCTGTGACTTGAAACAAGAGTATTGATCACTAACGAACGGGAACGGTGATCAGAATATCATCTAATTAAAAGGTGGGCATGATGGGATATCCTGCTGGCTTTAAATGAGGAAATGCCACTTTGACTCGCTTTGGGAACGCCCCTGGTTTGAAGTTGTGCCATTTGATCTAACAGCAGGTGTAGTGTGCAGAACACGTGTTGGACGAAGACAATTGCCTTCTGGAGACTGACCTAGCAGGATCTTGGCATAGGAGTACCAACATGGGTTGAAAAATACGTCTTTATGTGGGCCAGTCCCTAGTTTTGTTTTCTAATAACATTTTTGGCCAATATTCCCATGGAAGATACAAAATATCATATACATTGCTGCCTTGTGAGCTGGTAGCAGAGAGGTTCCTTACTTTTTGCACACTTTTCTGATAAACCTGCCTAAATAACTGACTTTTGGTACTGACTCAGACAGTATGGCTCAATTCTTTTGAATTATCTCAAAAGCCTATATATCTGAGATCATTTTGGACCTTCTCCCACAGCAATGAGACGCTAATGAGAGAGCAAAGGACACGATAAACTGTAAGAGCATCTCAGAAATATAGTTTTTGGCTTAGACTGCTACAGAAATAGGTCCTGCTTCAAATCTCAAAAAAAAAAAATCATGATTATTAGTAAATAAAACAAACTGAGCACACTGGGTTCCTACCAGCTCAAGTGTGTGCACACATATGCATGCATGAGCACACAGGTGTAAAGGACTTCTGTTCAGCCTTTCACGGCAAATCAGACGATGACAAATACTTTTAATCTAGTTGGAAATGTGGTTTCATAGCTCAGTCCTCTAGAGCTTAAGAACTTTGCTCACTATGTCTCTGGGGCATTACACAGTAATCTCTGAGAAACTGCATGCTAAATTAGCTCTGAGGATCTTACTGATGATGAAAGGTGCTGAGGATCTTTACAGTTATAAGGCCTGACGAAGACCAGTGCCTCCTTGTCACACATGGGAGGTCAATCACCCTGAGAGGGGCCAGGAACAGAAAGCAGATAGAAGTAGCATAAATCTTAAACTGCCAGAATACCTCCAAGGTGGAACAATTCACAAGTACATCCTGTAATGGTAATGTTCAAATAGGTTTCTTGGTTTCTATCACAAGGCAAGGACGTATTTCCTACATCTCAACTCTTGATTGCTGTCTCCTGGTATATTTGTAGTATATATTGCAATGAATGATAGCAGCACATAGGTAGCTCAGAGGACTCATCCCCATCAACATCCACAGACCCAGGACTTCAGTCTCACTCAATTCCTCATCCATTCCCTTGTGTTACCCTTTGCTCTTGCAAAGGGTACCACAACAAATCCAAAAGACTTGCAGCAACTCCACACGTTCAGGCTAGTGACTACAGACATAGGTTATAAAGCAAACCCTGGCAGAGGAACAGCTAACTAGTAGGTAGATGCAGGAGAAATGTTGCAGGTTGTCACAGTGCTTTTATGGTTTCTCCAATTAATACCATAAAATGCACAGAATTGCACTATGTGTACTAAAACAAAAGAAGAACTTTTCCCCACAGTAAAGCTCTGATAAATAATGGAACTTAAGCGTAAAGGTCTTTTTCTTGCATGTCAACAAGTTATACTGGCTTTGTTGTAAATGGTCCCCACAGAAAAGTTACAATTTTCTTTTGTTGGTAAATGCTGCTACGATTAGTATGCTAAAGGCCATGCAATTTAACTATTACACAACATCAATTAGAGACAGAGTACACAAAATCTACCTTCTAACCAGTGCGATACCTCAACTCCGATGAATCTTCCATTAATAGTAGATTTATGCACTGTTCTGTACACTAAAAGAGACTCCAAGACCTTCAGAAAAATTGTTGCTGTTCATCCCATTTCTACTGGTGTTTCTACTGTCACATGCCAGAGAAATGTTTTTTTAAAATGCAAGAACATTTTACAAAGATGAATAAAAGCAATGAACTACAAAATGATCCTGTCTCTGAGAACTATGTTTCATGACTATGTTGCCATCGTTCTTTTGGATGAGTAAAGGTCAGAGATTGGTCAAGATCAAGAAAATGATCTTCACTTTGACAGGAAAGCAGATGATTGAGAATTTGAAATTTATTAGCATTTTTGTCCTGTACTAAAAAACAAGCCTCACTACTGCAAAGTTTGTACATGCTGTGTCCCAGGATAATAAAAACCTTGATGAGTGTGAGAAGGTTGGTTGCTTACTGCACAGAAAACGAGCACCTGCACAGCACCACGTTGATTTATGATGCACAATGTTGGGACCCTAAGAGAGCACGTAGGTATTACCTCCAGTGTGATTCATAAATAGGTTAAATTCTGTTAAAATTGGTCACGTCTTCCACCTACTTACAATTTAATTGTTAGAGTACAAAATTAGAAGTGCCTGGTTTCTAGTCTATGATGACTCCCGACGAGCATGTTTAAACTTAACGTGAACCTGGGATGCAACTTGAAAGAAATCAGGGAATGAGTCAACAATAGAAAAGGTCGTTATGGGAAGTCCTGAGGCACAGGAACCATACTTCTTAGAGAGGATACAACCCCACCTTCCCACTTAAGCATCAGATACAAAAGAAACATCAAAATTAACACAGGAAGAGACAAGACAGCAACCACTTCACATACAATTCCCTACTTATACGATTCAACCCCTGTGCATGCAAAGCACCAAAATATACAGATAAGTTCAGTGAGACCAAACACTTTTTTTCCACACTGTCCACAGCATTTCTTACATTATTCTATGCATCAGACCACCTGTGGTAAGGATGCTGGTTATGGTTTTCTGTCAGTTGGAAGCTCCTAAAGAGGTGTGGTTTAAAGCTCATTTACCAGCAATATATTCACTCTGTGCCTTTACAGAAGTTGACATTCAAAGGTAAAAAATGAAAAGGAGTGAGGAGGCATTACATTGAATGTCATCTTTCTGCACTTAGGTTTGCTTCCCGGCCCTCAGTGGCTACACACAGAAAATCAAGTTTAAATGTCAGTGTACAGTCCCAGCATTGTTACTATTGCTGGAATTACAGATACTTAAAGACTGCTGTTTTAGGAAATAAAATCATTTAATGGCAGAACATCAGGCACCAAACAAATCTGACTTTAACCAATGCATTGATTGATGTTTCCAGTGTGACAAAAATACGTTCATGAGCCTGTATCTGCTTGCAGATACTTCAGTATATCCTTATGCTGAGCATCCATTTCAAAACAATTCCAAATACTCCTTTTCATCAGCTCTGCTTACCCTTTCGTTTCCCATCGTCACTGTCGCAGCTCCCGAGTGATGAGCTGACAGAGCTCCAGGTGACTTCAGGAGGGCCAGAACCCAGAGGCAGTGCATGGCTACCATGCATTACAGTGCAAACCCTATGATTCATATTTGATGATATTTACACCTGTATTAACTTTATATCTTTAGAAATAAGGAAAGTACAGCTCTTCATCACTCTAATAGGCATCTGGAATGCTAAAAAAAACCCCATATGCAGTTATATTTATGGGTACACACTATCTCTTGATAACAAACTAACTAATTATTCCCCTTTTTTGTTTTTGGTCAGTCAGCCGTAGTACTTTTACTCTTTGTAGTGAACTTTATTCATCTGCAGTACCTCAAACCATTCAGAAGAACAGGATTGAAAAAAAACAGTATTTAAACAATGTCGAGGATAACAACTAAAAGGTGCCCACGAGAGACATACTTAAATGCCTGCTAAACATGTTTACCTGAGTCAACAACAAAGTTTTATTTGGCAATGCCACATTTTAAAGCTATTGTCTCAATTAGGCCAAAAAGGAGGATACTGCTTATGACTGCAAGTCTCTGCCTGCATTCATTTATTGTTCAGTTCACAGTCTCTGAATACAACACAATCCTCCAACGGAGTCAGCTTTCATAATTCAGCAGTACAAAGTCTGCAAACACATGTAACCTAGATCCATATTTCACAGTGACAGCATATGATAGCAGAATGTGAAGTATTAATGCTAGTGTCACTACAGTCCTACACTCTACTGCACTTTAAGAGAAAGCAGCTGCTGAGATGAAATGTGTGCCAACTGTCTGAAGACAGAAACATAAGAAACATTCCTTCTGTTACAAAGGGAGAGACACACACAAACAGACTTTCTTTTAGACTCAACAAGCACAAAGTTTCTTACTTTCGCCTTTTACATTTCTATTTCAAAAGCGCTCGCGCGCTGCGCGCAGGGGGAAGACGTGCCTGGATGGAAGCCACAGCCTCCTCCGTGGAGGAGCGCTCGAGGCAGAGGAGGGTTGGGTGACAGTGATGCACTGCTACAGGAAACTGCTGGAATGGTGACACCAATCCTGCACGGTTCTCCAAAAGCGGGTGCACATACAGTAAAACCCAAATTACCACCAAATAGCTCAATGAGATACGAGACGTCGGCACCCAGCACATTGGTAGGAGAGGCTTTAGGACTTTCCAGGAATACTACTGTAGCTTTTCAATAGCCAAAATAGTGAAGCACTCTCCTGTCTGCAAAGATCTTCACCCATCCTTGTGTAGCACGTGGTGTGTTCCTGTTACTGGGCGTTCTATTCGTTAGACTAAAGGGACACGCCACAGAACTGTCAGTCAGATTAATAAGGTGCCCTTTTTTCATCTATTCTCCACCTAGAGACTGATGGAGGATCTGCCTCTCTTGATTTTTGCTAGTCCTGGGGTAACCACCCCAACTGATTAACCAGGCACTGGATCACCCCCTTTTAAACACGGTGCTACAGAAGGAGCGTGACATAGTCTGAAATGTTTGGCTGTAATTCGTTTTAAAGCTGGCACAACCTCATTGACCTCCTTATCAAACAATTTATTGGGCATTTACAGACTGGACAATGAAATAGAGGAGGTAAGGTATTAATGGTGACACTATTTGGCAAGCTCATAGCACAGTTCATTCAAAAGGCAATTTTAAAATTGAATGAAGAGGTTTGACTAGGCAATAAAAACAGCCACAATGCCAGTGAACAGTACTTAGGAGGAAAGCCTCTAATTATCCTATTTATAAATCAACAGCAATTTTACTGATGACTTCTTCTCAAACTTGATTAAAATAACTTCAAAAAAATTAAAAAATAATCAGATCACTTTTATTTTATTAAATTACGATTTTGCAGTATTATTGATTCTCTTCATAAATGAAAATGATAAAAACTTGAGGACAAGAACGAGACAACATTTTTTAAGAGAAACATTTGTACAACACTCTGCAACATAATTATAGTGCTGCCCTTGGGGAAGGGGATTTTATTTTATAATGAGAATGTTTACACTGTTATGGGGTTCAATCTATCTGGGAGGGAAGGTTAAACTTCTTTCCATTAAAGACAGCCTTATAATGAAAAGCTCTGAAAGGAGAATGGAGTCTAATATAGTAGATGTAATGGCCTATTAAATGATTCACACACACAAAATGAATCAAATTCATTGTATCTTACTGCTCTTTTATGACAAAATTGTTGAAAAAATAAAACTATTGTCAAGATAATTGCATATTACATATACTGTATTACTGTAACTACTATTCTTATTGGGTGACCCAGAGCCTACATTTTAGGTACATTAATAGGACATTACATTTTAAATACTTTATAGTATTGGAATGTTGCACAAAAATCCCACTTTCACTCTGAAGGCAAAAATCAATTTAGACTTAAAGTCACGCCGCAATTCTGCATCATTCTTTTTCAATTAAGTTTTTGCATACATTCTTTATGATGTCATTTCTACATTCCTGCAACAGATGTTTGTTTATATCCCAATTTACTAAAATGCTGCCGTTCTAGTTCCTGTTATTTTGAACGTAACCTCTACTACTAGCTTGTGGTTCCAAAACACAGTACAATAAATGTTTTCTTAAACTTGTCCCCTCAATCTACTGCTAAAAATCACCATCGCTGATCATTACATAGTAATGGATATTGTTAAAGAAGCTTGAATGTACTTAAATAAATAGGAGAAATTAAATAAGAGACACAGTCAGTACATCTCTGAAAATATTTATACACATATATATCGGCAGAAGAAAGAACAGAAAACTTTCAGGTTTTGCATGAAGGATTGAAAACTGTGTTCCTTTTCTCAAGATCTAATTGTACATGAGATCTAGAATACAAGAATTTGGCCTCCTAAGAAGAGCTCTGTAATAAGAACTGCTGTTCATTGAAGGAGCCAGTCTCAGAAGCACACATGCAGACTGAGAAAGTCTCCATGACTGTAGTTAGTCATCTATAGAACCACATCTACTCAAGCACAGTTCCATTAAACATCAGAAACCTGATGCAAATACCGACTGTATTCTTTTCATGTGCTGGAAAGTCACAGGATGTACTGGGTGCTATTACAATGCACTTAAAAGTTCTAGTAATATGGGCACGAGAGAGAATATTTTGAGTAGTTCTAGTAAATAAATGAAATACCAAATCAGCAGTGGCTAGGGTGATAGCTTCTCTGGACTAATAGCCAAATTTTGGGATATCACAAACAGTTAAAACTTCGGATTTCAAAAGGTACTAAGGTAAGTTTATAGAAGCCTTTTCAGGCACAGCAAGAACTTCAAAGTACCTAGAAATCTGAAGTAGTTTCAATTGAGCTCTATAAAAAAGTAAGCCAGAATTTCTACTCTCCTGATGTTGTTTAGACTTCTCGAGGGAATAGGATCTTGCAGAATTAGGGCCTTATATTTTAAAGAATAAAATCTGGAGGCCTGGACACTTTGCTGAGCATTTGAAGGCTCTCACTCTTTTCCTGAGATTTAAGACTCTTTTTTCAGTATTAAAAATATTTCAACATATCTGCTCTTATTTACGATATAGGAGGAAAGCTTTAATGCAAGCATCAAAGAATGACTGGTGCATGAGGAACCACACCAAACGCTGTCACTTCTACCTATCTTCTTGGGAGAATCTGCTCAGCTAGGGTGAAAAGCCCAACATTTCTCATCTACAACTGATTATCAAGACTAACAAATTTTGAACACTTTCACCTCCTAGGCTACCTACGCTTCATTTTTTTTTTTAATATAATTTAAAACCAGTCTAAAATTTGACACTCTATTTCACAGCATAAGATTATTTCTTAAAGCATTTAACCCTGAAAATTGAGGTGAGAAAACTCAATTCAAACATATTTTAATTACAGGATGCAAGGTAGGGATTTGCACTTGTAGGTTTCTCCTGTTAGGATTCAAAGGAACAGAAACAATCCAAATTTTATAACCTGAAGTGAGATTAGTTCTTGCAGCCCAGGACCTCCTTCTAAGTACCAGGCAGTTGCTGCTAAACAGGATTGAAATAGAACTGGTTTGTTTTTTTCAAAAAGAAGAAAAGTGGGGGAATAAACAGCAATTCGTTTACCTTGCTTATAAAAGTAAGATACATCATCGAGGATAAAGTTCTACCCATGAACAAGACTCTTTTCTATTAAGACCAATAAAGTAACCACACACAAGTATGTGATACATAAGGAGATGGAGAAATTACCAATGCAGAAGGCAGTAAACATAAATGAAAAATGGTAAGGGTTACTGAAGCTAAAATTAGGTTATTTTCCAACAGTGCAGCAGTGGAGACTACAAGTGGGAAGTCTGAAAGGCAGCTCAATAGTTACAGAATAGGCAAGAGAGAAATGAGCCCATTAAATAAATGGATTCCTAATTTACCAGTGAAGCAACCACTCGGAGACGGTTTCTAACTGCGATCAAAGGTAGACAAGGTAGATTTTCTTGAAAGGATGCTCTCAACAGTTTCATGTTGCAAGACTATAGGCCTTGCTCAACTTCAACTACACTATTTGGAGCAAAATAATGCCAATAACACACATTATCCAGCAGATGCTTTTCAATTCAGTCATTTAGGTCTGTTCATTCATTCATTCCACAACCACTAATGCTGAAGGTTCATCAAGTCAGTTGTTTATTTTCTTCTTCCCTGGTATCTGTTTTCAGAATCTGCCTTCTTTCTTTATAAGGGCAGATTACCTATACTTCAGGCATCATTATTACTGCTTTGGAATAACACTGACACATCATACTTTTTTCATGGTTGTCCACAGCTATGTACTATATAGAAGGATGTGCTGCATGTCCTCCCTAGCCATTGCATTTGACTATCACTGCTTACCTAACAACTGTTCCATGTTTCATTTTGTAGATGAAGAGCATCACTCCAATTCCCCCATGAAAAAGTTAAGAGAGAAAAGTAAATAACAGAGCTTGGACCCCTGAAGGTGGTAAGTGCTCAAGCCAAATTTCATATCCCCAAACAAAACATCATCATCGTTAGGTAACACACAGATTTGAAATTTCAAGTCAACAAATGCCTTCCAAACTCCAAGAAAAATCCATTTGTTTTCTTTATAGTAGGTCTTTTAAGAAGGGAGTCATAACTGATGGATTACAACATGTTTCTACCTTTTCAATCTGAATTTCATAAGAATAAAATAAACCACAAATGAAAGTGCTTGTACCAGGCACGTTGAACCTTTCTTCTTCTATTAGCATATCAGTCTGCAATCATAACTAGATCAATAGCGAAGATATCTGCTTAAAAGAGCACCATGCTTTCTTTTGTCAGAAATTCATTACTTTTTATTAGGGTCATTGCTTGAAAACTTCAAAACACCATATGGACCTAATTGTGGTTTATTTTGGCAAAAAGGAAGACACTGTAGAACAATTGAGGCATTACATTCTACAATTCCATTACTTTCATCCCTCTCCATTTTATTACTGTGTCATTAAAGGCAACTTGAGTGAGCGAAGAATTATAGTGTCATGTGTACGGGCTAGTAGATTAATAACAAAACACACTCAAGTTTAAAGGTATCTAACAGCTGTTTTCATTATTTTGTGTAAATACGCTTGAAGCATATCTATCTGATTAGTGGATAGAGTGCTCTTCTCTGTCACATGCCATGGGCACTGCTATGTGCAAGTAATCAAAGTGCTCAGAAAATGAGTTTACATTGTTCACTGCTGAAATACACAAATGTCAGAAAGTGACTGCGCATCAAAGCTTAGGCAAATCGTCTGCCACAAACAAACAGACTCCAATACACATTGCAGCTTTAAACATTCCTCTGCAGCACAATGACTGAACAGGACTTATTGCTAGCCCAAATGAAGTGATGCTTGCGGAATAATAAGTTGCCAACTTATAGATGAGCCGACAAGTTCAGCACCGAGCACCTCTGAAAGGAGTTCAGATGCTTTCAGAACCAAAGATATACAGTTTTAACTGTGTTTTATTGGATAAGTTTATCGATACCACACAAGTTTTTGCTAGAAAAAAAAAAAATAAGCCTGCTGTTGCCTTAAAAAAATAGTTTTAATTGTTTTTATTAATTTATAGGAGAGGCTTGTAATTAAACTACCAGAAACCTTGACATATAATCTTTCTATAGGCAACAAAAGGAACGCAATCTAGGCACCTAAAAAGGGTCAAATCCTCTCTCTTTCATATATGGTCACATAATTCAAGGTAGGTAACTTAAAATCAGATGGCAGATAACATAAATGAACAACAAAACCAAAAGACCTGAGATGAAGTTTGAGGAAGGACAGATAAAATTTCAGTCACCGAAAGGAATCACTGTGTAAAAAGTTGTTCTTTCTGAGATTCATTTGCTTGCAGCACAGATTGAGGCAATTTTACTATCATGCTCCTCTACACGAGGATGGATGTGAAAGAACCATCCAGAATCATCAAAATAAGAAAATGAAAATAAACTCATTCTGACTCCAATGAGCTCAAGAGAAGAATTTTATCCAAATGCTTCACTGAACAAAAGTAAACTGAGGCAAAATCGAGAAGGATGTTAAACAAAGCCACAATACTGAAACATTTTGCCTGAAGAGGGTTCCTGCTGAAACACATATCACCCAATACTTTCCTCGAGCACTGCAGTTGCCAACCCTTGGTACCACTTCAGCTTCCATTGACTTCCAAGGAATGCTCAGGCTACAACAAAACAACAAAGTCCAAAACTGATGGCCCAAGAACTTCAGTGTGTCAAAAGAAGAGGAGAACAGGGACCAAAAAGCACTGGCCATGATACAATTTTCTTCATAAGCACTAAAATGTCTAGATGATCTTAGTATAGAGATCAAGGAAAAGACACTCCCTTCCTTTTCTTCCCTTCCCATCATGGCCATTATGAGTCTAGCTAAAGAAAATTCCTCCCGATTCCAAATATGATGTTAGGTTGAATGTAGGAGCAAGACACACTTTGCAGGACTCTGCTCATCTGTGAAGCTCTTTATGAATGAAATGCACGATAAACACTGTGCAGAGCACAGACAACAGGTTGATTTTTGTGTCTTTTATAGATTTTCATGGACTGGTTCAGGTATCAGGATCTAAGTCAGTATGTAATCACCTCATAGTCCACCTCCTTTCACCTTCGTTACAGGGACACAATGACAGGAAAGACCTGGAACTGTCTGGCACTATACAGATATTGTTTAATGAACTCTTCTGTAAATTTATCAAATTCTTCCTACATTTCAACAATGTTTCAACAGTCATTTCCAAACCAAACATCTCTTGGAAAAAAAAAAAAACAACAAAACAAAACCCAAAACAAACAACCTCCCTGCACACCCTTTTTTTCATTTCCTATCTGAATCATTTAATAATGACCAATTTTACCTAGTGGATGTTTTAAGGATTATCCTGGAACTTAAATAATTCCTCCTCTTTCATGGCATTTATCCTCTGAGTGTATTTATAAAGATTAACATATATCCCCTTCTCAACCTTTATTTTGCTAGGACAAGTGAACCATACTCTTTTAATCTGCTCTTATAATACAGATTCTCCTAATCATCCTAGCAGCAATTCTCTATACCTGTTTCACAGTTTAATCTTTCTTGAACATGGGTGACTGGAACAACACACAACTTTTCAGTTCTTTACATCAACAAACCAATCTGTGTATTTAAAAAATACCTGTTCTGCATATGAGAACCACATAAGCTATTTTCTCTTTCCTCTATATTGCTGCTTGTTGCTTCTCCAGCAGCAAGCTGGCTACATGTCAGTGTGTTCTATACATGCTGTATTTGCCTGCACAGCCATATGGACTGGTCCATCATTTAGCAGGCAAAAGTGACCAAGGGAAGGAAGATCTGCTTGCTTTTCTGTTTAACATCTATGACAGCCATCAGCTGCAGATGAAAAATGCTTAGAGAATTTAAAGGAGAACACATATGTGAACAGGGGTTTTTCTGGGAAGCAAAGTCCTAGAAATGAAGACACGTAACCCTGTTGCAGAGCATCCATTACAAGTATTTTGGCAAGTGGCGAGGAACAAACCTAAAGTCAAATCCATCCTGAAGAAATTAAATCAGATTCTCTTCAACTGGTGCAGAACCAGCACTAAGACACCTGTGGTTTCTAGACAGTAGCAAAATGAAAAGAGCTGACAAGGGAGGACAAGTGGAAAGACGAGGGCTCTGGCACGATGGTGACACATTACACACTGTTAGCCCCACGGCTAGTTGGGCATTAGTGAAAAAAAAGAGACGCGGTCTGCTGATGAGTCCCATGATTATAAGCAGGGAAGGAAATACATGTGGTAGGCCTAAGATGGACAAAGTCTTTAGTACTGAGTACTACACTTAGGAGTCATCCTCTATGAAACTGGCAGCTTTATGAGGAATCTACTCTCAAATTAACCATGGGCTGGCAGGTTGAACTAAATATCAAAGTCATTCGTCCTTGCTATTGATAGCACCTGTAATATTGCTTAAAAAAACCAGACTGAACGTAATAATATCTTGTTATACAATATCTCAAATCTTTTTGCTGCAAACACAGGTTTCTCAACATAAAATGCCTCCTTGCTAAATAAAAAAAGGAATACAATCTGAAGATCTTTACATGCTTGAGGAATAAAAAGGTTGGGAAAGTGTTACTGAACTCAGATCTCCCACAGCTCTTCAACTAGGATCTCTCTACCACTTGGTGATCCTAAACCCAACACTCAGATCAACCCTCATTCCTATGTAGACATGCATCTCTTCAGTTGTAAAACTGAACAGCCTCCTAACCTTAAAAGTACTTCTGGTATGTCTACGTTGGGATATTCGTATTTTTTAAATGTATGTTATTTGAATTATTTAAATGGAAGAAGAGGAAGATTATTTCATCTGGGAGTCACAACAGAGCAAGGGGAATGTCCAAAATATAAAATATTAAATGTTTCTAGTTGCAAATGCAAAAGAAAAAGAAGAAACTAAACAGATTAAAATACTCCTCGCACAACAAAGACATTATCTGTGATTTGGCAAAATTCAAAAACCACTTCACTTCATCCCATTTGGTTATGTATAAATAAAACATCTGTATTAAATCGTTCTTACACATTACATAAAGGTCATCTCCATAGGACTGGAGAGCTATGGTTCAAAGTTTCTTCTTGAAACTTCAAACTGCGATTTTATGTATTCAACCACGTAATTTTGCTCTGTCGTTCTTTAATCTCAGATATTCCTATAGAACATCTCCGCATCATCTCCACTGTCACTTCTTCTCCACTTCCATCTAACTGTAGCTCTGATTTTTAACCTGAATTGGTTGTCTGCAACCTAGCACGCAACAGCGCTCAAAGCAGATCCAACCCACTTACGGTTTTAGTTTCACATTTAATAACAATTTGCAAAGCTATTCATTCCACCACTCCTTTAAAAGCCTTTGCTTTTTTGGGTTTTGGTTGTTTTGGCTTTTTTCTCCCTCAAACTAATACTGAATTCAAGATGAAGCATGGCTTTTACTAAAGGTATTGTTATTCCCCATGACTGGTAACAGATTCCTTCCTTCTACTAGAGATGATTTCTGAAAACACTGTGTATTCTCAGCGAGGAATCTCTAAAAGCTTTGATATCCTTTCCTATTCCTTAGCTTTTCTGCAATTTTTAGCACATCACCTACTTTGTTTTCCATTACATTACAACAGCAAATGCCGGGAATATTTAAGCAATAAGATTCTGTCACTGTCTCATGTAGCAACTAAGAAGTAATATGCCCAACATGACTGCTTCCCTCTCTGTTACAATTCTGTAAGCATGAAATCACTTTAAAGAACAACAACAACAAAAAAATTCCTCCTCCACTTCTATGTAATATTCATGAATTTTCTAACAAAAAAATATGGAATTGTTCAAATGTTGAAGGGCAGTATTTTGAAATGCAAAATTCAGCAGGGACAGTCTTGTCTACAAAAATCATCCTTCACATGTGCAAAGGATTTAAGTCAGTACCTTCGTAAGGATTGGAGCTGAATTGGACCCAGCCACATCACTCAATAGCAGCACTTAGTTTGTGTGCTGCCTCTTTCCACCCACGTTAACAAGTGCCAAGCGCCCTCAGCTCCCAGAGACTGCAGTGAAAATGATGTTATTTGGCACTTTGGAGGATCCTGCCATTGATTAATAGCCTTTCTCCACTTTGAATAGATGAAAAAAAAACCCAGCTTTAGCTTAAGTCTGACATGACAATTTTAATCAATTAAATTTACACCACACTGATTTTTAATGCAACAATTTGATACAAACTCTCCAAGTATTTCATGTCTGAATTCTGTATAGGGATGATATTTAACCTGATCCCAGTCTTGAGGAGAAACACTCCATTGTGAAAAGGAAAGAACAGATGGAGAACTGAGGTAGGAAGGCAGAGAAAGTCCAAAGCAGGGCTTGAATGTTAAAAAGGGTAACATAAAATCATATCAAATGGATGAAAACATTTTTCTATTGTGGAAATGAAATTAAAAATATATTATTGGGTTTATTCTGAGTAAGTACATATGAATTACTGTATTACAGATAGACTAATCCCAGAAGATCTCAAAGTGCCATCCACACCAGTTGCTGATGAAGGTGTCACTTTCATCTTCTCTCCCATGACATCCCTCAACTTCAAATGCCTACACTTATTACAGCAAGGTAGTCTAGTCTCGTTACAAGTTGCAGAGAAATTATTATGCATGGAAGTGCATAATAATCCAGCCCAGTCGTGACTCCACCACTGACTTCCCACATGAATATGCACGAATCAATTAAACCTCTGAATGCATCAATTTCCTTCTCGAGTAGTAATGATAATAATAATAATAGCTGTCCATTGTATAGGGCACTGCATGTAATATTTTTAATGCCTGCTAATGAAATGTGCTATTAATTATTAGAATGTGGTTTGTTTTAGAAAGCCAAGTACACCAGCGTGTCTCAACTTCGCCTTCAAAGTGACACAACTGGAACGTTTCTAAAACACCGACCAAGGGAAAATGCTTACAAGTAAAATGGCAAATTCCACTTAAAAAGCAAACAGTGTTTAAATCACTGTGAGAACTTTTAGCTCTTAACAGCTACGCTGCAGAGAAATTTGCAGCTAAGGGGTTAATCAGATTAGATGGGAGTGGTTATAGGCTCCCTGCCACAGGTTTTGCCCTTTGTGGCTTCTCACATCCCAGACTTGGAAAATATGAGCTGTGATACTGAGAAAGGTAAGAAGCCAGCAGAGCCCCATAGTGATAAATGAGTTTGCATCATCTGTCATTAGAACTTCCTGCCAACAGGGTCATTCCCTATTAAATTACCACTTGTCAATGTTTAAAATACTGATTGATAAATGACTGTGCCAAAACTGATAACACGACAGCTTTTATTTTCTAATATTCTTGGTTACCACATTCTGCTACTTCAAGATACAGATATAGCAGGGCTTTTTCAAGTACTGTACTGAAAGACAATTTAATCTGATACAAAACTAACAGGTACTGTATAATGATTGGTCCTGATATACATTACATACTATTCTTCTTGCCAAAACAAACCTACTGGCGATTTAGCGATATGGGTAGATCCAAGTTTCACATTTCATCAAATGCTAGTAATCTGTTTTATCAATATAAACTGCATTTTAATGAAAAAATTCTTTTCTTCAGTACACTTCACTTTTAATGCCCCAGAGTATAATAATTCGTTCATGCTGTAGAACAAGAATGTTTTACAAGACCTTAACTCTCCAGAGAAATTTCTCTGTAAATACAAAATGCAAGTTTTATGGGAATGCGCTGTATGCAACATGAGCAGTACCCAACATCATAAAAAACTAGGTTGCACAGAGAATTCTGTTCAAGTATCCTTGTGAGCTATCGTGAGACTAAATGGTTATTAGGAGAGGGTTTAGTGGAATCACAGAATCATAGAATACCTAAACGACAGATAAAAGAGAGTCGGTAAAACTATTTTTGTTCCCTGAATAGATCAAGAGAAATTACTTTTCCCAAAGTTTTACAAAATGAATGTACCCCAGCAGATTGTTCAGCCAGGCTCTTCTCTAGGATGGCAATCTCAGGCTGCTGCTGCTGGAGAATTCTAGGGAGAAATATTTGGGGGATAAAACTGGTATGGTCTCCCTGCAAGACCAGCTTGGGGCAACAGCTACTCCTCTGTGATTCAGAGTAAGAATGATCCCCCCAACCTTCCTGATGGCACACAATGCATATGTGCAGTAAGTGCCATATAAGAAAGCAGCACTGAATACAGATGGCCTGAGGCACCCTTCATTCAAACACACTCTTGCTGTAGGAGCAGCCACCTGCCGTCAGCACTCATTCCAAAGATGCAGAAAGGAACTGACCCCCTGCCATAGGCTCCAGAACTGAAAGACTCCAGTTTATGCCCCTTTTAAAGCCAGTATTGCATTTTCCTCCCAATAGGTTCTGTGTCCCAGATCTCAAGAGCATCCCTCGTGCCCGCTGAGTAACTCTTAGCATGCCAATGCCAACCCTCAAAACCTGCTTGGGGCAGGTTGAAGAGGAAAGACATTCAGAGGAGTAATTTCCATCACCCAGTTCTTCAGCAGCAAGCCCCAAGGTAGGAGCAGTCTATTGGCATTTCCTAATTATGCTAACTACCCATAAACTGTGGTGGCAGGGAGGCTGTGCCTACCAGAGAGAGCATGGCATGCCACGGAGATGCCTGAGCCACCAAAGGCAGCCTCAGTACCACAATCACTGTCATTAGTACAGCACTCCACTTCAGCTAATATATGCTATTTTACTGGAAGGCTAATTAGCCAAAAAACTGCTCTTGTAAGGTACACTGCTTCCCCTATGCAAGGCAGTTCACTAGAGCTCACTTGAGTACCACTGCTGAGCATCGCTGTGTGGAATGTAGAGGTGTCCCCAGTGACCATCTATAGCTTTGGGCTCCTGTGGATTCAAGTCCCTCTTTGATTGTTGACATACACATTTTTCCAGCACAGCAAAGCTATTGTATAGCATTAGGATTACCAAGGAAAGGGAAGCATCTTAGTTATCTAAAGAGAGGTCTCATGTTCAGCCCTGCAAGTCTGGTACAAGCAATGCAATTTGTTCTAATTTCCCCCAAAGAGGCTCCTCCACATGTGACATGTTTCTGTACACCAGATACTGTCAGAATCCTTTTAAAACTTCTGCTTTAGTCAGGAACTCCCTTGACTGGCCCTGAAGTACTCTCCAAATCGGCAAATTCTGCCTCTCTCATACTATAACTAAAAAAATATAAAATCACATGGTTGAAAATATTCTGTTAACAGTATTGTTGTAAAAGCAAATGAAGAGATAACTGTCTAAAAATCTTTAATTCTACTTCAAAATGTGTAACACACATAGTCCAAGATACTCACCAACAAGTTCCACTTAAGCTATTTCTATTGTCTGCTGTAATCCTCATCCTCTCATGTTTCTTTTATATTATTCCACCTTAATCCAGTGTGCATTTAGAGCTCTTAGGAACCTTACTTCATTCTTGCTTATAAAAACATCTTCTTTTCCTACCACATTGTGATAATAACAAAGACACATCGCAGTCAGAACAACAGTAATAATAACCCAAATCTATATTACAATTTCCATCGAGATGAATTCCAAGCAGTATCTAACCTGACCTCACTTTGCCAACTGCCACAGACAGTATGGGCGCAGGTCAGCTGAGAGAACTCATACCAAATATCAACAAAAGACCTTGCAGAGGTGTTCTAGAGGGGTCTGCTGGCCTATACCAAAGACAACATCAGGAGAAAGGGAAATTTTCTTCCTGGATCACAGTTTTTCAGTGTAGAAGTGGAATTAGATTACATCAAAGTAGACACTATTGATTGCATTAAAAAAAAATAACACTTGGGAATTAATTTATATTAAAACAGAAAACAAACTTGGCTAATGACAGTGTAAGTGGAAATTCCAGTGTATTTAATTGATTGTGTTGTAAAATGCTGCTCTGATACGCAGCACATATGGCATGTAAGATCAGCTACCGGTCTACATCCCTTGCAATACCTATGCACTATGAAGTGACATCATTATCTTGGGAGTTTTATTTGTCTCCAAGCACTCCAATATGTATTTATACATAACATCCTGCACCAGAATGTATGAAGAGGAGAATTCCAAGTCAGAAGTTCTAGAGGATGAGTATGTAAAGGAGTAGCTGGGGCACCAGGGGTTGCGATGTGGAAGCTAGTTGTTGTCAGAAGCAGAAAACAGGAGGATTAGGTCAGTAAATTTCTTGCTCTGCTAAATCCTCAAATCCTTTCATCTCTTCTCATTGTCAGATAAGGACCACAGTCTGGGTGTTTGCTCTGGGAACACCAACATATGCCTTTATGACAAATATTTATTAAAAAGAAGAATCTTTAATAAAAATCATCAATCATTTCCTCTCAAAAAGTAGAAAAGCAGTGACTATATACCCATCTAAAATATTTAAATGCATGTTATGCATATGTATAATGGCATATTAATAGTATTCATTAATGTTTCCTAGGGTATCCTTCACCATTACACCTTCACTCCTTCACCATTACACCTTTATTTAAGTGCTAGCTTGTGTACCCATCACCTACAGTAATTACATGAAAAGGTAGATCGGTTGCAGGATTAACTCATGTGACGTGCTCCTTTATTCCACTGATATTTATCAAGGGTCAGTTATATTCTATTTTGCCTTACAATTGCAATATTCATCTAAAATAATCTTCAAAAGATCACCATCACATGCATGAGGATGATTCCTTAGATCATCCCACTCCTAAGTCCACATGAGGATTACATTTAAGACATAGACCCTGAGACATTCACACGCAACATAAAAGAGGTCAAAGGAAAAAAAAAACATCACCCTGGTTATTTTGCCTTCAGAATTTTTAAATATTTTCCCAACATCTCAGCAAAATTATGCATTTTAAAAAGACTGCAGGCACTAAAATGATTGTCAGTCATGCAAATAATCACTTACTTACACTCTATGAGTTTGGTTTGGATAAAGCAAATTACCATTTGAAAATAACTTGAAAAACACTCTGGGCTAAGAGCTTGCTTTATAAATTTTAGCTTGGCCACAATATTTCTTAACCTTTTTCTACTCAATCTCCATTCAGTCACCACACTAATACAGTCTAAATTAAAAAACAGCATTCAATTGCCACAGGTGCATTCAGTGTTATTTAAAACATGATCTTGTAAAGCAACAGTAAATACTGGATGCAGCTGAAGGTCAAAATCCAAAGAATTTCAGAGTTATGCAGATTCAATCCTTTCTTCTGCATTTTTTTTCCTGTGATGATATTGGGCTTTGCCTAAAAAACCCAAGATCTTACAACTAGAGTTAGTTGTTGAATAAAATATATGTTAGATAAATGATAGAGTTAATATTAATTTGTTTTTAATTGCTCTGCTGATAAAGTTTTACACATTTGTTTGTGAACAACTTAGTTTTACCCATCACTGCTGAAAACAGCTTTTTATTTCAAGTGCAATGACCACAACAAAAAGGTGACAGGTGTCCTGTTTTGTGAGATGAGATCTAATAGAAGAGCGAGACATAAGAAGAGACCCAGTTAAACGTGAGATCTTCCTACTTTACCAGTTTAAGCAGTAGTCTAATGATTTGGATTGCCTAAGGCTTTGGACAAACAACCGCTGTGCATATGACTTCAGACTCATTTGTTAGGTCTAATTTGTCCATCTCCAAAACTAAGCTTGGGCCACATGATTTCTTAAGGTGTTCCAAAACCCATGGAATCCTTTTAATGTGGCTTGCTATCAAATATGCTGAGCATCCACAGCATTCCCACATTCTTGAAAAACACAGCCTCTAAGAAACTATAGCAGATCCTCAAAGATCTATAGGTACTGATCTCCACTGCCATCCTGACAGCCAAGTCCCTAAAAGGAACAATGGAGGATTTTAATCCATTTGCCAAAAACATAGGTTTAATGACTTAATGTTACACATTGATTTTAAACGATTTGCATCAGTGCTTTCAAATATAAAGCTTCCCAAGATACTGAAATGCAAACCTTGCAGCGAGAACATCAATAGAGTGCACGACCTCAGCTCCCACACTAAAAAATCTCCCTACCTCAAACTACCACAAATGTGTATTTAGCTTTTGAAATAACTGTAAGTATGAGCTGGTCGGGGATAAAGATCTCAAGTGTGGCCAGAACTTATTATCAAACCAAAAGCTGGACGCTTGTAGAGTCATTACAGTGCTTTTCATCTTCATTTCAGCAAAAAACAGAGAAGTACCCAGGATCGTGTTAGTTTTAAGAGTATAATCAAATTGTAGAATCATACTCTATTTAGTGCTGGTCCCATTGAAGCAAAGTTCCTGTTCGGTGGGAGGAGAGTCCCTTATAACAGGAAAAACAATTGTGCCAGGTTTAATCAAAAGTGAAAAGGATCTAGGAAATGTTCCCTTTGAGCCACATAACCCACTGCTAATTTCAAGACAAGCTCTGAAACAAGGGTAATAAAAAACGTCCTTCAGAGTAACCGAGGAAGACTGCAGAGCAACTACTGCTGCAGCTAATGCCAATATCTGCAAGTCTGGGATGCTTTTTGCCTACCTGGAAAGCAATAAAAGGAAAGGTAGAGGAGGGGGAAGGGAAGAAAACGCCCCTGCAACACACCAAGAGAAATAGAGCTTCTTAACTACAGGCTTATGACTCTTACTAGTCTCTAGAGTTTCCTTCTCCTCCTTGACCTCCCTTGTACAAATATATACAGAGCTGAGGAGCAGGCAACTGCTTAAAGACACAAACAAGTGGGAAATCACTAAAACAAGTGGGAAATCACTCATTCTGAACAATGCAAGTTTGTATGACGTGCACTAAGGACAAGCTCAGCACATCAGCCGCTGCCTGAATAGCCTCTGATTATTCAAATACATTTATCAATTAGGGGATTTTGCACATTATCAAAAGCTTTCATTAACGATGCTTTAGCTGATTAGTTAGAACGTCACCGTAAACAGGGAGTTTTGACAGGCTGGAGGCAATTTATGACATGGAAAATGTACTGACCTGCTCACATCAGGAAACCTGACTGGAAAATAAACAACTTGGCACTTCGGTCTGATTATTTTTTCCAAATCCTTGGGTCTGTGGTCAGGAATCAGCTTCATAAATTTTCCAATGGATGTAAGAAAAGATTCCATATTGAAAGAGGAGTTGAACACCACAACATCAGCAACCAAACTGTGAAAAGTGGTTAAGATGAATGAACACACTGCTGCTGCAAAAGGAACGGGATGACTTGACATGCAGATGAAACAGGACACGTGCAAATTAAAATCAACCTTTTCAGGTGCATTAGGAGTAGCATATATATCTTAATCAGAAATGTCTTGATTTTTGTCTACTCACTCTTTGAAAGATCTACAATTCTGTTTAATATGAAGTAATTAATTACTATGATTAATCTTAAGGACCACATCCTATTCTGTTGATTACTTTTTATTCATGAAATAGCAAGAATCATATTACTGTCATTATCTCTCACAAGCATTACAAACAGATAAGGTTCACTGTAATGTGACTTTTGTGGAAGTAAACTTGGAAGGAAACAAAAATTCCTCAGAAATAATCCTTTATACAACTTACTTCTCGTTAACCTACTTTCAAGTGACCACGTGTGTGAGGTAGCAGGATACTAGAGAAATGGAACGTTATTTTAACCTATGAGTACACAATCCTGATTACAAGGATATTTGCCATATAGATATCTCTAGACATGTACAAAATCCATAGCAGACAGCACCAGAACAAAAAGTCTGCAAAAACTCAATTACAATGCAATGTTTTGGTTTTTACTGCTCTGTTTCAAAATCACCCCGATTTTGAGATGTAGTTCCATGATAACGAAAGTATTACTTCCATCATTTAAAGTCAGCCTGGAGAGAACAAGAAGCTATCTAAAAAAACCTAAAATATCTGGAAGTTTATCCTGGAAGAGCTGACACAATCTTAGCTCCACTGGCAAACACTAACAGAGGTAAGAAATGCTTTATGGCCTGTTGGTTTGCTCAATATGTTATATATTGTAATATAGACCATATGATACATTGAAGACACGTGTTCATAAGTCACCAGGGTGGTGAAAAGTGTATTTGAGGTGAGAGGCTGTCATTCATCCTCACTGCATCTCACTGCTGTCTGGTCAAGAAGGAAAATTGACACTGCTCACTAAAGTAGCAGGAGTCAGCAAGAAAGGCAAAAAAAACCTCCCCAACATTAGAGAGAGAAATAATCCTTTCCAAACAGGCTGCTGGGAGGTGAAATGCTTTCTGGAATCCCACTCTTCCCCATCTATGTTTTTTAATCCGTTGGTCTCCTTGTTTTTGTACAAATGATCTAGTCATCTTTTTTTTCTGCACTCATTTGCAGATGACATGACAAGGCAGGAGCCTGGCACATTTCTTTGCTGCCCTCTGACATGTACCAAAGGCTCCAACACCACCATCTCTGCCTCTCTTGTGCATCAAGTCTTATCTGACCAACTTCTTCCTCTAGGCTCTGAGTATCACTGGCAAATTAGAAAGATGCCATCATTGTCACTGCTTGAGCAGCTGCAAGGAATCTCAGTCATCATTGAAAAGTGTGATTTTATCACATTAACTCACTAGAAACATCAAGGAGGAAAAGGAAAAAAAGGAAGCCTTTCTTAATGATCCAAAGCATCAAGCTGAAGATTCAAAGTGATCTCATTTTAATTGTCTCCAAAACCTCCATGAAAACTGGAAAGACAAATTTCCCCACTTCATACAGATTTGGAAGATGAGAAGATGGCATTTCTTCCCAGATGACCACTATGTAGTTATAAACAGTACAGAGGAGATGGCTTCTATCTGCTGGTAAAAATGGGGTTTCTGCAACAACAGCAAAGGAAGATGAATATTCTGTAATTACGTGGAGGAGCTATTGGGGGCTGAAGGAGACAAAATGGAGCATCTATAGAAAAATAAAAAAGGAGGCTTCTAATTAAAGAAGATACTTTTATTACTTCAAAAATGCATATTTTGACGATGTCTGCCAGCTTACACTGGATGTGTGAAAAATAATTGCCACAATAAAACAAAATATATATACAAAAACTAGTCTTTGCCTCGGTGGCAAAAAAGACATGTTTTTGTTATAACATTGGAAAATGGCTGATACTGTTCTCAAAAGACCTTTCGAGTTTGCTTTCCCATCTTTATTGTTCAGTAAGTAAAACGTGTTGCAAATGCTGTGGCAGAAGCAGCTACAGAATGGCCAGAGTATACACAGATCAGTTGGTGAGAAATTGCAACATCAACTGGCTTATGTGACAAAGGTGCAAAAGCTTAACTTGTACCTTAAAATGCTTGATCCATGTCCCTAATAATTCTCCCAGTATCAAATAGGTGAGAAAGATCATGCAAATGAATTTATTTCAGTTTAGAATGACAGAGTTTTGCTGCTTCATTTGGGTCTGTACCGTGCCTAACCACAAAGCTTTTCAGCATTGCTGTTATTAACTTCTTTCATTAACTCAGATTCCAGGAATACATTTGTTTTTAGCAACAATAAAGGACCACAGCCTTTAAAATGTCTGGGTATTTTAGCACTGCACAATTTCTGAATACTAGATGAAAGAAATATAAGGATTTATCTGGTATGTTTACTGCCCTCTTTTCACAAGTGCTGCAGTACATTTTAATTCCTGTTTATTTCCCTAAAACCCTCTATATAATTTCAGTTCGATGCAGTAAAAGCTATGGCCAAGGAAGAGCTGATTAGCTGCTGTTTTGTGAAGCATCCATGAAACAAAGCATCTCGCTCAAGGCCAAGAGACAGGTTTAAATCCTCACTAGTAATGGGTACGCCGCAGTTGCCCGATACAGCATTAGTGGGCTTTGTTCAAGAAATCGGGATGAGTTTATGGGACAAATTATTTCTACCATAGCACTGGTGTCAGCCTCCCTTCAGGAGCCTGTCGGTACTGTGGTTTGCTACATGGTCACCATTTACACAGAGGAGTCCTCAGGTATACAACGCTGCAAGGTCGTAGAAAGGAGGACACCTTAAATAACATGGAGAGGTGTGAAAAATACCTACCATGAAAGAATCTGGTTGTATCCATACTGAAAATCCCTTTCCTGGCATTTCTGGACAGGATATACCAATTGGTTCTCGTGGAAGTAGAGGACCTTTTTCAATTTGCCAAGGTCAGGGCGGAGGGCAGCAAGTTCAGCCAGGTTAAGCACCGAGCTTGCGAAGAGGATCCTGCAAAACAAGGAGAGCAGTGTTTACTGTCTGTGAGCATGCTCAAAGGGGTCACTCCTTCCCCTTCTCCTCCACACCTCCCCCCCCCCAAGAAAAACATAACCCCTATAGGGACACATCAATAGCTAAGCCTTAATACCATGTAGCAGCATTGGAAGTTTTGATCTCTTAAAAAGCAGCTGCTAAGAACCCAACTAGAAAAGCGCCGAATCTCATTGGTCTCCCCAGCTCGGTTACACAGAGATGCAAAATAAAAAAAAAAAGCTGGATGGATTTTATTGAAAAAGGCAAGAAAAGCTGTATCTGAAGGACAAATGGAACAAAGATAAGGCTGACTAGGGAATACTTTGCTTGCCAGTTTCATTACACTTTACTTCTTTATGCAACCGACTACTGAAATTCAATATATGAGCAGGAATGGCACATGTTCATGTTATGACATAAACCCTTTTGATTTATGCAGTGCACTTATCTAGTATGGTCTGCTTTTCTTGTTTTCCCCCCTCACCCTTTTTGTGGTTTATTTTCACATTTTTATTAGGTATGTTCTATAATGAAATGTTGCTTCTACCCTTGCACCCCAGTAGTGCCGTAACACTCCTGCTATTCCGCAGACTAAACACTGCACACATCCTTCAATTATATAAAGCAGACACAAACAACACTAACGAGCTGATATCTTAGCCTCATATAACTTACCAGGCTATCAGAAAATGAATGTATTTAAATATGTAATAGGAAATTGTGACCTTACTGTAACCAGTGGCAGATTTCCCTGCCTTTCACCAAAAGCATGCATCTCCTGTCCCCTGGCTAACACCGCTGACAAACAAGCTGAATCCTGAAGCTACAGAGAACTGCAGAGCCATAGACATCTCTGTTATGTATTTCTCGTCACAAAGAATGAAAAACAACTGAGACCAGGTATGTGTGGCACATAAAACATTAAGCTTTAACAAATGACATTTCAATATAATATGCCACCGACTTTCTTTTCTTTTGCTATCCACCATTTTAGTGGTTCAGAGCCAGAACTGATTTATGCAACATTTAACTCTTAAACCTGGTTTTATTCCTATTCTTTCTATTCTTCATCCTATTTATTGCCTTTCTTCCTATTTTCACATAGATTTTTGTGTTAAAGATTACTGGCAAAACAACATCACTAACATTACAAACTTCTGTAACGCTCGTGAACTTCCCCAAACATCCACATATATCATATTATCACCTATGCTAACACACATCCTCCTTAGATAATCCGTATCTACAGAACAAACACTTCCTAGAGAACAGATCCTGTATCCATCTTCATCAACCTGAGTCAATGCTAATCTGAAAGGCTTACCAAAGTAAGAGATGAATGTTATTGCCTTGTTCATCAAATATTTGATCGTTCTAAAGGGACTGTCAAACGGAATGCCAATTAAGATACGAGCTTGGGTTTATTATGAGCCATAGTAAGGGGGGGAAATAGTTTTACATAAGTCATCACTTATTTGTCACGAAGTGTAATAATCTCTGGACCTCAGAACGACCTGAATGCCAGACTCAAAGCAGAGGCAGGAAAGCTTCTTAGAGGCAATGCAATATCCCTGCTCAGAGATGGCTGAGACTTCAGCACTAGAGCAACGACAAAAAAACACAAACAAGGAGGAAACATCCTCCAAGTATTACAAAAATGAGACAAAACAGTTGCTTGGCTAAATGTTAGTTATTTCTGGATTGCATTACAGCTCATTCTTTACTGATTTTTCAAGAAAGGCTGTTTCTGCAAAGAGTTATGAAGGAAAATGAAATGATGCTGGACAGCATCTATGAACTTGGCTGCATCTGAAGGAAGAGGCGGGGGGAAGAGATGGCACATTGGGATTGAAAACATGGGAAGCAGCACAGAGCATGGCACAAAAGCAAGAGTTGTAAGAGAAGGCAGTGGGGATGCCAACGTTAATAAGACAATGGGAGAGAAAAAGGCAACGAGGAACACTGTGAGAGATGAGATCCAAGATTTAAGCTTGGACAAAACCATGTAGCTCTAAAATACTTGAACACTCTCAGATGGACAGTAGAATAACAAGGAGAAGATGATGAAAAAAGATCCCTATACCCATAGGAAAAGAAAATTGTGTTTGCAGTACACTGCAGTTTGCAGAACTTGCAAAACTTGCCAGAGGTAGACCTGACTTTTCTCCACTGTGAAAGGGAAGTGGTAACACTCCTTTAACAAGCAGGTCGCTTATCATTGTCCAGCTCATCGATAAATCTGTGTCAAGAGACAACCATTGCCATTAATAGCAAATTTAGATTTTGAGTTGAAATGACACTGCTTACGTTTCTTACAGGAAAAGAAAAATATAATCAAACCTTTTAAGTGGTAAAATTATTAGAAAACACCCTTGTTGATTCACTTGCATTACAGAATCACAGAATCTGAAGGGTTGAAAGGTTAAACCTTGAAAGCTCATCCAGTGCAACCCCTCTGCCACAGGAGGACCACCTAGAGCAGGTCACACAGGAACTCGTCCAGGTGGATTTGGAATGCTTCCAGAGAAGGCGACTCCACAGCCCATCTGGGCAGCCTCTGCCAGTGCTCCCTCGCCTCAACACTGAAGAAGTTTTTCCTTGTGTTTCTTTGGAACCTCTTCTGTTCCACCTTGTACCCACTGCCCCTTGTCTTATCATTGGCCATCACTGAGAACAGCCTGGCTCCATCCTCCTGACACCCACCCTTTACGTACCTGTAAACATTAATGAGATCAACGAGATGACTTCACAGCATGTCTCTTATACTCATTTCTCTACTGGCATAAAAGCTGCTGACTACCAGCAATACAAATTTCTCTGGCATTATAAGCTTAAATAACACCTGACAGCACAAGTCCCCACGAACATGCCCACAGAGCAGCCACACACGTGGCTAATGGACTCACGCAAGGCACTGGAGGATATGCTGGAGTGTATTTCCACTTAACACCTATCACAAGGGGAAGAAAGGAAAGTTTATTGTAATGTAACGTGTGACATAAATATATGTCAGTTGTCATTCTGTGTGACATCAACTTTCATTTTACCTCGGGTTATTATTTAAGTAATAAGTCCTAACAAGGTGAGCTTTATCATCCCACGGAGTGTATCCGGGAGGTAGAGACACAAGGTGATGGCAAGAACGCTCGAAACATGATAATTCCTGACAGCTGCTGCTTGAGCACAAGTTAAATTGAACAGTTTATCTCAGCATAAAGATGTTATAAGGTTTTATGTTTAATTTAAAAAAATTAACATAAAACCCAGAGAAAGCAGAGTTAGGCAATCTTTCACAAACATGACATACTACAATCACTGTATAAGCTGGATTAGTACTTATTACCATGCTACTAGAGAATTAAGCTGTTTTTAGACCACCAAAGAGCTTTAAATTGCAACTTTTGTCTCTGTAAGAGAAACCTATATTTAAAACGTCTGCTCAATTCAAATTAACAGCTACATCATTAACTTACCAACTCACAACCCCCTCCCCATTTCAACTGCTATTATGGTATTCTAATCTAGATCTATCAATGCTACAACATGTAATACATACAGTAGTCTTCAACAAAGATATTATGAACCCTCACACAACCTGTGTTGAAGGTGACATTCCTCATGTGACTGCCCTAGATCTCGCCTCTGAAACATTCCCAAGTATTTTACTGAGTTAAAAGTGACCTTCCTCCACAGAGCAGGACCACTGGCACATGCAGTAGTCCCACTGCCTTGCAGGCTGGCCAAAGTTCAGGGCCATCATCCATACAAATCCCAATTTTTAACACTAAACTTGTGCTTAATCTGAACCTCTTCAGGGGCCTTCTGATGAAGGACTTGTGTGAATTAAGTTAAGCAGGTGCCTAATTCATCTAAATATTCAATGGAAGGATGCTGAGTGTTCTCACAGGTTCAGAGCCATGATATGTCTGGAGAACACTCTGACCTTTGCTGTTGTCTTCCCCATTTTTTTACACCAAAGGACTGAATATCACTAAAATACAAAAGCCTTTACTTGTTTTTAATTACCAGCATACAAAATGACTAATACAGGTTTCCAGCTATATCAAGCAAATTATAAGGGTAAAGGTGCTAAAGTATTTTTATTTTGCTTTATAAATCATCTTTGTGTCAGGTAACCAAGATTTATTCTTTATTGGCATTGCCCTAAATCTTTCAATTAAATTCCCATGCAACTTAACTAAAAGCACATTTTTCCTTTCCCTTGGCAGACCACACAGAGCATATTTATGTACCTCTGGATATGGAGGCAGAGCTCTTCAATTCACCAGGCTTACAGCACAGAGTTTAAAACAGCACCCAATCTGTAATGGAATACTCTGTCAGGCAGAAGCTCTGCCAGCACAAAGGACTGAGGGATGAGGCCACCGTGGCAGCACAGGTAACCCAGCTCTCCATGGAAAAGGATTACTGTAGGGTACAATCCTGCAGCAGCAACAGGGACTCTCCCGCACAGCAAATAAATTCCAAGGCCGTAAATCTCTGCTGCAAAACCACTACACTCACAGTAAAACGAGTTTATGATTGACGCTCAGTCCAGAAAAAAAAAAATATATGAACGTTTCTCCATCTTGCAGGTGCAGTATTACAATAAAATTGAGTTAGACTTGGATATGACAACAAATCTGAGTCTTTTAGGGGAACGGGTACTGAAAAAATGACTGGTCAGTAGATGGCACTGACTGAATTGACATTCATCCATCTTTCAGGAGAGGAGCAGGATGGTGAAGAAGTGTCTTTGCACCAAAACCTTGAGCAATTGGAGGCATCAAATCCCACTGTACTTCTCAAAAGGCATTGAGAGCTTTAGTCTCACAGAGCTTCACATCTATAAATAACGTATCTATAAATAACAGAAACTTAAGGGTTGGAAGGTTGGATCTCGAAAGCTCATCCAGTCCAACCTCCTTGCCAGAGTAGGACCACCTAGAGCAGGGCACACAGGAACTCATCCAGGTGGGTTTGAATGTCTCCAGAGAAGGAGACTCCAAAATCCATCTGGGCAGCCCCTGCCAGTGCTCTCTCACTCTCACAATGAAGAATTTTTTCCTTGTGTTCCTTTGGAATTTCTTATGTTCCAGCTTTTAGATTTTCTTTTTCCTGAAATTTCAACTGGGAAGCCTAATGTCATCCAGCAGAGAGTCTTAAACCCTTAGATTTTTACTCCAGATATAGTTTTATTGTGCACTCCACACAGCAATGCCTGGGGGCCACCAGAGACCACACAGGCACCACAATCCAAGAGATCACTATCAAGAACCATAAACATTGTCATGCCACTGCTGATGGCCACACTTTCTCCAGTTGATCAGAAGCTAACCAAAATTTCCTAGCAAATAACAGGGGCTATTAGGAGAACCATTTGTGGTCAGATTAGTGGCAGCTCATTCTTCTGGTGAAGGCAAGCACTGTTGGGATAAGAAGTACTGACCACTACTATGTTGCCTCCTTAAAAGTCAAAGAGTCAAGAGGTATGACCATAAAACCTATCCATCTTGGGGAAAAAAGGCCTTCAAAGACGATGGCGTCTACAAGCTCCTCAAAAACAAACCCAAGGGCTTTGGTTATCTTGATTTCAAGCCAGCAACTCAGCCAAGTCCATGGATTTGGCTTTACTTTTCAAATGTAAACTGTTTATCAAAGAGCATTATTAGTACTTGAATGTTAAACAGACCAGTTATTTTTATTTATTATTACACCCTTTTATATTATCAACTTGCAGAAGTTGCATTTTTATCACTAGACCAAGAACACTCAAACTGCAATCAGATATAAAATGCTTTTCCATTCCCCATTAAACAACAGATGACTCCAAATTTCTGAACAATAAATACTAATAAGTTCTAATATATTCCAGTATATAACGCAATAAATTAGCAATAATTTTTTTTGACATGGAATGTACAAATGTAAAAAACTTATAGATATTCTAATATATATATCTCAGAAATTAAGGTTTTCTAGATAGAGTACAATTTGAAATGCTTACAGAAATAATTAAGACTTACTGTTTTAATGGTCTTTATTTTTCAGAACAAATCACAAGGGTTGCCATGCCTTTCATCTTAATTAGGCCACGTGTTTGTCTTATTTATTTCTGTGAACTTTCATAAACGTTTACAAATATTAATTGTAAGGAAAAATCTTTTTCTCCCCCTCTTGCTGTAATTACATACATATAGTACACAATGACAAATATTCATGGCTGCTATCAGGTGAATAGTTTGGTGTTTGAGATTTCCCTTGTATGCTACAATGCAGTAAACATGAATAGCTTGCTTTGAACTCACATTGTCTGTCTTTTTCATATATATTTTAAAAATACATCCTCCCTCATTTTACAGCATTTGGGATTATAGTTGAAAGTTTTGCTCCTACGGTCACAGACTTGAGTTACATTTTCCCAATCAAATACATTTTTCTCTTCTTCAAAACCACTTCCAAACTCTCTGCTATTTGACACAGCTAGAGTGGAAAGGGGCTGCATTTCCAGCCCATTACATGTCCTACCCTTTCCTGTGTCCCCTCATGCCACCCAGATATTTAGACCTGTTAGGACTGAGGGTAGAATCCCAGAGAACTTCTCATCTCAACCGGCTGGCCCCACTGATATTATCCAGCAAAACCAAAATGAGGCTGAAGTTGAGTAACTGTACATCTCCCACATTGAAAATATTCAGGGAGACGCATAAAGGCACTATTTCATTTCTAAATCCTCTGGGTTCTCTCAATTACTTTTTTGGGGGGGCCAGGCCCTAAACTGACATTACTGGTTAAGAACTAACCTCAAACACCACTACTTCTGATGATCTTAAACTCAAAAAGAGACCAGAAAGGACGTGAAAACAGTTAATCAAAAGTACTTTTCTATTTAATGTCAAGAAGGAAGCCTGAAAGAGTAAAGTAAGACGTTTTTACTCTTGAGCAGTATGTATTTTGTTTGGATTGCTTTGTTTTTTAGGCAACAACACTGAATCTTCTTGAATTTTATGAAGTGTGTGGTACTATTTTTTTCCCTGGTTTGTAATTAAATTTGGCTTCAATTAATTACTGACAGATGCACATTTTTACTTCAGTGGCCAGATTGTTCACCATGGGCTACATCGTCCTCTGTGCTTCCATGAAGGGAAAAGTTGAGACCAGACAGCTAGAGCTGCGGTGATGAGAGGAAAGAAATCATGAATCCACATTATCTTCCTCACTTAGATTTTGTCAGCATGAAATAATGAAACAAAGGCATCTTTTTAGAGCAGAACGACGCAAATCAGAATAACCCACTAGTGAAGTCATTACTGGAAGGCTTATATAAGATGTATAGACTAACTCTGCTCAAATATCTGCTGTGCTGGAGCAAGAAAAAAGTCAGCAGTAAGAAAAAGAAAAGACATAGTGTCTGAAGGCACAAATTCACCAACAGTAAATATACAGGATGTAGTGATGTATACTGAAAAGACTTTTTAAAGCAAAAGACTTGTGAACCATGTTCTACTCAATTGAGTAACAAAATAGTACTACTCATTGCTTTCAAGTCTGCAAATCCACTTCATTGGATATCTTATCTGGCTAACTGTGGAGAAAAAGCTAACAGTGTCAAACAACTGGCATAGCAAATGCAATATGCCCATGCGGTTGTAGCAATATGGAGAAGTCCTAAGTCTATACATAACAACACTCTTTTCAGTAGCAAATCTGAACAACAAGCTTGTTCACATCAAAACATTTAAAAGCTCACATTTAAAGCTTTAAAGCTTACTTCACATCACCTTGTGTCAGTTTGAGTTCTGGATGGCACAGAAGATAAAGTCAACATCATGGATATATGGACCTCACTGCACATGAGACTGATTCATCTTACTGAAAGGGAATCCAAGTCAGTGCAGCACAAACTCAGCAGTAACAGTGAGAGCTTCCCTTGAGAAGGTTCATATAAGCAGATGCTCAAACAAACCAGCCAGCAAAGTAAAGCAATGGCTTATTTTCCTTTAAGAAGTTCTGGCGAACTCAAATCTTCTCATTTTCAGGTTCACATATTGTGTATTTTAAAACAACAGAAGAGCTACACTCTCTGCACAATTGTGGAGAAGATGAGCAGGGTCTTAGCAGACTGGTTAGTTTTACATTGCAAATGCTCCAAAAACCCCATTCTCCAAAGTATTTCACACTGTTGCTTTATGTACCTTTATAGCTAAACACGTTTCTTACAGGAAAGGAACTTCATTTTCTCAGCAAAAAGATTTCACATATTTTCTAATATCCTATGGCTCTGATTTCAGCTCGCACAATCTATAAACATCAAGTCCCTTAAAAATGTATCTTTATGGAAGCTCTGAGCTAATTTTCCCAAAAAAACTCCCACTCCAGAGCATCCACCCAAGGCATAACTACTGCCTTGGGGACCTCAGAAAAAGCAAGATCCTTCCCAGTAAACTAATACAGTCCTTGAAAAAACTCAGACTGTCATAAAACCTGAGCAGCTGGCAACTCTGTCACCATGAAGTATCCATATGGAAGACCGAGATGTGTCAAACTACCCAAAACGAGTTTGGATAGTGCAGAAGATGGAATAAATAATTCAGTATCTTCAACACTTTCAACAGCAGGTAGTAGATATGCTACCTGCTTCTACAACGTGCCAAAATGTAACACGCGAGTGAGAGCGAGCGAGAGAATGTGAGTATCTCCAACCTGTTTTCATGAGGAGATTTTGCTCGAGGAACTTCTCTTTTTAGAGGCATATGATCTGTATCAGATGTTTGTCAGGAGCAGGCAGCACTACAGAACATTAGGAATAACTTAGTGATTTTAATATATACTCACAAAGTGCATACTCCTTCATATACGTATATAAAAAGTTGTATCTTAATCAAATATTACACCAAAAAAAAGGAAAGTGAGTGCAAATCTTTATTTCTCCCAGCTGCCCTTCACACTTCTATATTTGTGGCTGAGGCATAATGGCATCTTTCTGCCTTAATATAAACTGAGCAAACTGTTCAATGGGATCAGTCAACTGGCAATCAGAACCACAATTTAAATGTTTCTGCTCTGTGTTCATGCAATAGTTCAGCTATAAAACTACACTGTGCAGTGTCAATCTTCTCCCTTCTCTTCCTACAAGACACAGTCACACATTAGCGTGTAAAGGTATATATCATTTCTACTTAAGAAAGATAAATTGATGCTTCTGTTCCCTAAGAAAGTAAAATACAAGTATTTAATGCTTTCGAGTCTCCAAACCGGTATTTGAAGGATCAAACCCCTACCCACATGGAGACATTTATCAACTGCCACTTCTCCAAAAACAAAGAGATAGCAGGTAGAGTAATATTCAAAAGCATAATAGTAAGGAAAGTGTCAGTCTTCGTGTGTTAAGCTCGATTTTCAGCCACTCCACTTTTGTATGAGAACATTTTTGAAGGCAGCAAAGCCCGTACTCGCTACCAGGTTTGAACGATTACACCAAAATGGTTCAATGACTGAAGTGAGATTTCAAAGCAGTGAGACACTCTCCTAAATTCAAAAGCTGCCAAACACATTTCATCAGACTTTCAAAAAATAATTGTTTTGTCTGTTCTGAATTAAGCTTTAAGTGCTTTAAGAGAGGTTTCCCTACAAACATGGCGAAAGATCACAAAGGGGAGTATTTGGATCGAATGTAACCCTTCAGTCATAAATGTATTAAATAAAACTTGCATCATGCCTGGCATATACCATAAGCTGGTTTATTTCCATTTACAGAACGTGATTCTAAGTATAATCTGTATTGCTGTCCTATCATTTTATTTCATGTGTTATCATAACAGAATTTTATTTATAATGCCACCAGTGGAAAAAAAAAAGGAGTAAAAGGGTTTCAAGCTTTGCAGCTCAGGCAAAGCAGTTTGGAGCTCCTGATATGGGACATAATGGACCAACACATGAACAGAAGCATACAGGAAAGTATTCAAAGAAAAAGAGAATATGTGAAATTAACTTAAGAGAATTTGACAGTTTTGAAGTCAAAGCCTTTTGCCCATATTTCTTCTCCAGCTCCTAACTGAGAGTTTTTCAGGATCAACCAGCAAACTAGTCATTTACTAGCAAACTAGTTGTGTTTGGTCAACTTGTACAACACAGACATGTTGCTCAAGTGAGCAAACCAAACTCCAACACTGCAGAACTCTGAGATTTCACCTACATGGAAAATTCCATTAATAAAATAATAATGCTTTTAGGCTTCCAGATATTTTACAAGTTGCATTTTCCCAACACATCTCATATGCAACTATGGTATCATGAAACTTCTGAACTCCTTTTATCATTAAATAAAGCATCCAGTACTGAATGCCCAGTATTCCCCACTAACATGCAAGAAAAATACAAGTCTCTGGGGTTGAAGTCATGCAGCACAAAGAAGAATATACTAGATGCTTTCTAATCTTTAAGATTAAGCAACTGAAGCCAAAGTTTGCTTATCGAGGTCCACAGAGAAACAGTGCCACAGTGAGAAATCAGGAGCCCAAACCAGAGCTGAAGGGAAGTGTTACGGTCTAGTGATTTAATCAACTCATACATGATCACATCACTGTTTACATATCTCATGGACCTGGCTCACCACAGCACCTGACAGATGTCCCAAAATAAAACATTATCTACATGAGACCATACATTGCAATTCAGGATTTTCAGATATCATACTTTCAGGAACAGATAGGATATGCATAGGCACACATGTGTATGTGCATGCACACGCAGATGTACGACACACAGATGTAACATATACACTATATACATTTATCTTTTCTGCATCTCTATCAAATTCCACCATAAAACTGTGAAGCACGCTAAATTAAGCTATTTAAAACTCGGCCAGGAAAATTGTTGACAACAGCTAATTTGTTATTGGGAAAAGATCATGCATTTCTCTATCACAGAAAGCTAAAAATCTGTTTGAGGTGGCTGGCCGACAAGCTCTAAGATCTGCAAACACTGAGCAAAGCAAAACAGTTTTGGTCAAGGTCTCCAAATAACACTTATATTGCCTTTGGACTACACATTAAAAAAAAAAAAAAAACAAACTTCAGGGGCTCCTGAAAAGGAAACTTTACTCAAGCTGCTTGTCAAGATGAACAGAGATGTTCTTTGGAAAGTATTTCCAAAGAAGTTCTGGAGCAGTGGTAGCTGTACAATCATATGGGATTAATTTTCTGTATATATATATCTCTATATATTGCTGGAAGAAACAAATGAACTTTAAAATTCAAAGATCTTTATACAGCCCTGTCCTCTTAGGTACAAATATTTAAGTAATCTTTACTTCCTGCCAAACACTGAAATGGATAATAAAGTACATTAAATTATTATAGATACATGTAGTAAAGTTTCTTTCCTTCTTTCTCTGTTAGCTCCTGCATCTTAGTATTACTTGCACTGAATGTAAAAGATAATTTAATATTATCTGGGATTTAAATTCCTGCTTCTATGAAAATATTGTGTGCTGGATGTATAAACGCATGCCCAGAAGTCTGTGCCAGAATTCTAACGAATATTCCACATAAGGGATGACTCTACAAACTGGCTCGGGAAAACTATTTATTTACCATGTTCCTTTCTCCAGCATCTTGTGATGATTTCAGAATGACATCCCTTCATTCACCTTTATTTCTTTTCTTAAAGTGAAACAAATAAACAAACAAACCACACAGAAGGGAGAAATTTAACTATTCCGGCCCCAACTGAATATGAAATCCCTCACGAAGCCCTATGACCACCACTTTCATGTTCTCAGCATTTCAGGAGCTGCCCCCAACCTGCAGGCAGACCAAAATGGAGAAATGTTCCTCTTTATTTCATATGTGATATTAAAGAAAGGAATATAGTTAGTGTTTAAATGAAAGGGAAAAAATAAAAGGGATATTGCTCTTTATCTTCCTGATGCAGGACCTTTGATTTGACGAGAAAGAAGGAATCTGGTACGTGAAGTAGAAAAAAAATACTTTCCTCCTCCTCTCTTCCTCCTGTGTGTTATTAGAAACACAAAATCAAGGAGGAGCAAGACACTAGTGAAAAAATATCAAGCCAAAATTACACCCATCAGGGTGACACAGTGCAATGTCCTGACTGATCCCACCATACACCTCCTTAGGGCTACTGTTTCAAGTAAAAATTAAACAAGACTACACTGAAACAGTTAAAAATTTGACATTCTCCAGCTTTATCACACGTTGCATTATTTGAATGAATCTCAACTTTTAAAAACATCCGAACACCGCAAATAAGTGAATGAGGGCTGTAAAAGAGAGAAACTCGTAAGAAAGAAGACCAGCTTGAAGCAAGAGCCACCCACGCTGATTGTTATCAAACATAACAACAGGTCACAATGTCTTTAGAATATACCATCCACTGTCCTTTTGCCACAAGATTAATATGAAAAAAGGTTAGTATCCTACCAGCAGTTTTACCTGTGACTTTACTCAGGTTGTGCCTGTAGGCACAACCTACAGCAGCTCTCACCAGAGCTGCTGGATGAAGCCTAGGTTTTCCCACCACACCACCTTTGAGGTTCAGTTTAACAAAACACAGTGAGGGCCCAGCTTCATTGAAAGGACACAGCCCTAAAAGCACAGAAATAATTTTTCAGAAGTATGGAAAAAAGATGTAGGATTTTTTTTTTCCATGTTACCTGAGAAATTCACATCAGCGAGCACTCAACCTCTCTCTCCACTCAAAAGCACTTAGAAAAAGCCTGTTCTTAACCCTTTTGAAGAGATAAAATTCCCTTTCATCTTCCATCTATTTGCATTTTTACCTGAAAGGCAGAAAAGAGGTGGGTTTTTTACGTGCAACAAACACAAACTGTAGGGTTTTTCGCAGCGCATTAGACTGTGGCCTACTTCCAACGATAGGAATGTGTACCTGGATTTCCACAGAAATCACAGCTTTGCCCTTCTGATTTAAGTATGGCATCTATCTCTAAGTTAACGTTCAGCCATACATGTTCTCACTGTTTAAGAACTCGGCGCAGGTGTTATTAATAAAATAAATTTATTTTTAAAAAGGATGCTATTCTATAAGCTTTGAAGCTCACACATAGTCTAACTTAAGCCAGCTTGGGCTCATCTGGTCTTTAAATGACTTCTTTCATGTGGTCAGCCCACGAGCCATACGTACTGCTGCTCAATCACGCCACTGTACATCGTCAGCGTGAGGATGATTTGCATGATTTGCATTTCCTGTACCGTTTGAGCTTCAATGAGCTCTAAGCACCACGTACAAAAGAAACCACCGCCAAGTAATGCAAAGATTTTTAGTTAAACCAGATGAGACTATTTTAGTCAGGCTGCCAATAGTAAAAACAAAAAGGTCTCAGGGATATCCTGTTAAATAAGGATTTATTTGGAGGGAATCTGAACCTTAAATTCATACCCTTACTTTGAAATATAAAAGTTGTAAGAATTCCTTAATAAGTATGGCCTAGCAAAAAGTAATTAGGTGAAAACTTTTTTTCTTCAATGTTCCTCATATTTTAGCTCCACATTGCATTAGCAATTTATTTATTTAATACTACATAAAAGGGTTCCGATTACATTAGTTTTCTTAACATATAAAACTAAACCTAATTAAATTCAATTCACTGATTGCTGGTTGAAATTTCTGCCTAGAAAGAAATCTTTTATTTTATCACAAACGACCAATAAAAGCTGTTGGACAAATAACTCTGATAGAAACGGCATTACAGTGGGTTTCAATGAATAAGTACTAAAATGGAAAAAAAAAAATAGATGTACCAGAGCCTCGTCGTCATGAAAAACAGAGACAGATGGGGAGACAGACCTATATGATGCTACAAATAGATGAATATCTTGTAAGGATTTCAACAAATGTTATAAGATCTAGTCAAATTTTGAAAAAAAACCTACAGATTTGCCTGTGCTGCTGTACTGAAGCTCACCTGAAATTCCAAGCTAAGAGTATTACACATAATCAAAGTTTCAAAAATAACAATAAAAATACAGAATATCCTTAAAGTCTTTATAAGATCTTTTCTAGATAATGGCACAATTATTAAAGTCACTATTTAGTACAAATCCTGTGTTAATACATATAAAAGATTAAGGAAGTTTGCTTTAATAGCTACTTTGGAAATGCAGTGTTATACTGCTCCCAACTTAAAAGGTGTGCACATAGCCCCAGTGTGCAATATTGTATTTTACAGCAAGTCCCTCTTTAAAATAGTAGATAAATGCACTCACTGGAAAGGCTAATAAATACAAGCAGGCTGATTCGGTGAGCTGCATGTGACCAGCCACAGGGCGTACATCACGTCTGCCTGATAGCAACCCAGGACAGGCTGTTCGAGCACTCGAGGAATCTGCATAACATCATGCTTCATAAAAACCACAGAAAACTCCTATTGCTGGCTGTTCCAAAGGAAATTCGTTTATGGAAAATTAATGAAGAGTTGCATCTTCATTTTTTCTGTATCGTTCAAACGTAAGCGGCAGTAAACTGTAACTGAGGGGTTAAATCCTGTCTCAAACACAAAAATTCCACTTACTCCATTGTTGTCTGGAAATACACAGTCAAGAGCAACATTTAATCACAACAGGTACCCTCTATACTGTGACTGTAAGATTTAGCAATCAAAAGGGCTACTGTAAGAAAAATGCATTCTGTCATTTCTCCACTTAGAGATCCCCTGAATAATGCACTTAAAGGTCAGCTAATTTTAATATGGAAAGTAACTAATAACCTTTATTAATTCCTCTGCTGGCAGTTTTCTAGCATGTCAACCAAATAAATAATACACTGAAGGAAGATACAATACAAACCAAGTTGCTGAATGTAGCCTCAACTCCACAGGCAAAAAAATCTGTTATTTGCAATAGACAAAAGAGGTCATTAGGAATCTAATACGTGGGTTTTGCTCTGGAAATTATGAAAGCATTATGAAAGACAGAGCTTTTTAAAAGCCAGGCTGCTGGTTTCCCTGCAGCATGCTTCAAGATGGTGAGACCACTGAATGAGGTGCTAAGTTCACTGATGTCCAAGCACAACCAATAATTCCAAATGTTATAAAGCATCACTTTTTTATGGTCATTTGCTAAATTTGCAGGACATGCACGGTATTGGAGAACATAAATAAGAATTCTGCTTACAAACTTTTCTGTTGTCTTGAATCAAATGACTGAACATGAAGAAAAAGAAAGTTAAAAACAGTTATATTTTATTCTCATGGTATCTCTTGCACGGGAAGCATTATTAATGTTGCACACTATATAAAATGATGCAAGAATATCCACCGGTTTATTAAGCATTTTTGTTTTACATAAGTAGATCAGAATGCAGCATTATTCATGATCGGCCTTTCCAACACTTTGCTTTGGGTTTGTTCCTAAGAAACATTACTATGCTTGAAACTAAAAATAGGTGGCTATTTTTAGCTATTTAATCACATGAGGAAAAGACACATTTTGTATCAGACTTCTTTAATTTACAGAATAATTCCATAATGCACCCTGCACGTAGATCATGAAAATCCCTGGCACACAACTTCCAGGCTCACACACCGAGAGCCGGCTGCAAGTGGAAGCAAAATGGGTTTTAAAAGATTCCAGCAACAATAGTCTTGTGACTAAATCAGAAACAGAAGCAGAAGTCATGAGCCAAACAGATACCTATCGGTTTCCTTGAGCTTAATCTGATTAAAACGTGGCTCTCAAAAATGTTAAATAGAATGCCACGTCAGAGACCAGGCTAATGATAAAAATAGTTCATGACAGGAAATCATTATTAAACCAGCATTGCTAGTGTATCTGTTATGGAAATTTCCCTGTAATTTTTCAAGGTTTCCCCTTATGCTTTTTCATGAGTTGCCTGTTACATCCCCCCCCCCCCCCACGCCATGTAAGTTTGAGATGTAAAAAGAAAATTATCACTGCAATTTTCCAACTATACTCTGCTCAATACCATCTCAAGTGTGTCATACATCATCTTGTCATTCACTTTAACAAGAAATCACATAATATTCAGAGGCAGAAAATAACCCAAAATAGGCAAGTGTCACTATGGCAAAAACACGTTCATATGGCATCACAGAAAAAAGAAATCTGTTTTGAAAAATCTAAATTTCAAGAACTTTCATATTGAAAGCACCTTAAAAATATTAAAGTCAGAAGAAAAGTTTTCATTAGAAGCTGCTGCAATGGCAGGAAAATCATTCCAGAGTACAACTGAAATGAGAACAACCATTGATCATGTACTATCACAGATCAAGCCGAATGTTTTAAAAAGTTTACACGAATAAAAGTCAGCATCTTAAAAAAAAACCAGCATTATTACTATTCTTCTTACCATCACTATCCCTCTCACAACCACCCTTCTAGATTATTGTGCCTTTAAAGCACTCCATAAAGTACAAACTGGACTCACAGCATCTTGTCCTGCATGTAGTTACATGATCCAGAAAAAGCTTTTACAAAAACAAACAAAAAAGAAACACAACAAAAATCTCACTTTTTTACAAGATCTTATCTTACACGTCTAACTCCCACTAATACAAATCTATTTCAGCATATGGAAGTGACTTCAACAAACTTTAACAGCCACCTCCAAAACCCCTTGGTTTCCTTTTTTAAATCTCATTATTGGAGAAAAAGAAAACCATCAATCAAATTAGCTGTCTTTTCAAGGCAAATAGGCATTTTATCTGTAATGATGATTCAGGCTTCCTGGAAGAGTTCACGTGATTCGGCTGACACTCACGTGCTGGTTTTTCAGCAGGACACCCAACAATCCTCCTGAGTCACTGCTCACTCTCCTGATGGCCCCTTCACCCAGCAGCCTCTCCACCACTGCAGAGGGACACTCACTGGCAAGTGATTCAGTTTTTTAATTTGAAGTCAAACGTGCCACTGGCACATCGTAACACAAACAGACAACATGGGGAAACAGAGAGGTACTTCAGAGACATCTCTAGACAGGATCAGGGCTGGTCTTTAATCAAACTCCAGCTGTTGCCCACCTAAAACCCAAGGGTGACAGTGCATCACAGGAATCATGACCATTTTTAAAGACAGCACAGTCACCATATGTTTTACAAGTGTTTTCTAAGACCTCAGTTCTCTCCCTGGGTATTAGTATATTTGTCCCACAACAGCCAAGCTATATCTGACTCAGCATGAAAAGGAACATGCATCCTATTTACAGCAGTGCTTAAGACTTATGCCATAAAGAGCCTTCCAAGAGCACTCGCATCTACTCCTCTTAATATCCCTCCCACATTAAGAAATGATTATCTAATACAGAGACTAATCAGCTCATAGTCTTACTACAGTCATCCTTGACAAAGCAGGGGAAAAAAAAACCCAAGCAACTGTGAAGCATTAAAAAGTCAAGGTTCAAAACATCGACGTTTATTGAGATCAGTGCAAATTTATTTAGATCAATGCAACAAGACTGAGTGCTGTCTCTTGATACAGAAATGCCTATCTCTACTGGTGAATTCAAAGCCTGCATTTCTGCAAAGGGCCTCTAGCAGGACACATGCAATGTCACAGCCCAAAGTTCCAGGAAGAAAAGCTGGTGAAAGTTACACCAGAAATTATTTATCGCTAATTTTAACATTTCACCATGCCAGAAGATGGTAAAACACAGAAATTTCAGTGGTGTGGAGAGCCAAGAACTAAGCTGGAATCATTCGCAAACTGGTCTGCAAATAGTGCCTGCAAACTACCTCAGATTAAAAAGGAAATCATCTAACAGGACAAACTCCAAAATCCTCAAGTGTGGGCAATTTTTCCTTCCTTCTCTATGCCCTCCCCTGGCTCCTGAAGTCTGCAGCAAACATATAGCACGGCAAATTCAAAAGGTGTGGGTTTGGAAAGAACTAGGGCATAAGGAAGAAAAGTCACTCTTCACCATACATATGTTAGCAATTAAAAAGAAATACTGATTTTTCATACTTATTTCTCAATAAACACAAAATATTACCGAAACAGCACACCTGTATCATCTGCAATGCTGTCCTGCCATCAGAATTAATTCACTGCTTAATTTGAAAGACAGATACAGAAGCATAGACTAATAGATTATTAATGTATCACAGTATTAATAATGGCAGCAATGATATTAAGAACAGGTCATAAGACAGAGCCAGGCATATTTTTCCAAGCGAGAACCGAATGGGCAGAGGTCAAGTACACCAACAGCCATCTGCATTGATGCAACACACCTGTTCTCGTTTCATACCCCCTTTGAGATCCTTTTTCTTTCCATTACTCTAGAAATAAGACATGCAAGAGGAAGACAGACACCTTCCTGGTTCTTAGGAGCAAAAATACATATATGTAGAGTTATATGGAGGGCCACACCACCTCTGGTCACCGAAGGCTAAATGAGTCATCCACTTCAGAAGAATGGCCAGCAATTAAGCAAGATTCTGAAAGCTGTTCAGTGTTATCAATTTCAGCCTATGACACTGAAGAGACAGAAGCATCCTATGTACTGAAACTATTGATATATCTTACACCAGAGTTGCTTGCAAAATAACCTCTCACCTAAGGAAATTCCTCTCCTTAGGAAACCAAACAAAAACCACCAAATTCAAAATATTTATTGCCATAAATTTCATCACTGTTCCATAAACTGCTTAAGAGACATGACATCATGCTAACTACCTAGACTCGTCTGGTTGATAACAGTCCCAAATTTCAGACTGAAGGCATGGAAGGGTACAAATCTACAGGTCATCTCAGATGCTGAACACAAATCTGACTCACCGAAGCCCGAGGTGACGCTCCAGCAAATATAGAAGGTCTGGCAGTGGCAGCGACTGACATCACAAAAACAAGTCTTGCAATGTTTTTGTCTTCTCTCCCGTCTCCTTGGACTGGAAATAGGAAGGTTTTCCTTTAAGTGGATCAGACCTAATTGCTCCATCCTCCAGTCTCTGTATTGTTCCTGCTACACAACTTATCCACAAGCTGAAGCATTTTGCAAAATGCAGAATGACAAGCCTGAAAAAAATGTTAAGAGCAACTGAAGTCTATAGGAGCATAGCTGAAAAAACAATCAAAACTATATATATGTATGTATTTTGAGTGTATCTCAAATCAGACTTCTCCCCAGACGCAACACTCCTTGCTTTCCACGTGGCACCTTGCAAAGCAAGGAAACACCTCAGTCATTTGTACTGAACAGGAATCAAGATACAAACAACCAAAACACAGCTAATCTCAATGGTTTTGCTTCCAAGTAACCACACAGTTGAGAATGGGCTTATTTTTCAGCTTCCAGGACACAAAGTCCATAACAGCACTGCAAGTGCACTCACAAATAGGTTTGATTCAGCTTTCAATGTGATAAACTTCCCAAGACTCAGTGAAACAGTCAATGAATTTCACCTGCCAGTAGCCAAAGAATAACTTGTGAGATTTGTGTGCCATCTAAGCCTAATTTTAACACAGACAAACTATACTGTTTCTTCATATGGGCTTAATCCAATTCCTCTTTGGAGGAACAAAAATTTTGACTGTCACAATACGAAACAGGTAAGAATTAATGCTGTAATCAATTTTAGGGCATATACTTTTCTACAATTTACTAAACTCAAAGCTGAAAATGTTACTGCTTCCTTATTCTGAGTGCATAATATACTCCAGAAGACCATTTCTAGGCATTTAAAAGAAAAGTGTACTTTATAACAGGAAAAGTGAGTATACCACATTTCAAAATCCATTAAAATATAACAATTCTGATTACAGGCGCAACAATCTGCCTAATTAGTTTTTCCTAATTAGCAGGATGCTCTAACCTCTCTAATAAGACTTCTGTGGACAGAATGTTCCATATTGGTTATCCATCTGAGGTAAAAACTAAACAAATACTTCTGAAGTACAGCTAATAGAACAAGCGTGGTTGGGCTTCGTGGTCAGAAGGCTGCTCTGGCGTGTAATACTGGCAATCTGCAAAAACACAGAATATTGTACCTTAAATACACCACAGCTTAACACTACAAATCCCTCTGTATTTTGAAGGCAAAATTAAAGATATCACACGCAATGGTTAGTGAAGTTACAGTTTTAATTCCACAGTACGTGCTGAACAGCTAAATAAATACATAAAATAACATATGTATGGACTAAAATATACCATGGAAAAGTGAGATAATGAGAAGGCAAATACCACAATGATGCTGTAAAGACCCAGAATGTGGCTGTATTGTAGTTTTCCTCCACTATAAAGCCCTTGTATGGCATGCACAGATTTTGTACCTTCCTCTTCATGATTCACAGCCCTAGTATGTACCTGGCAATTAATAAGTAACAGTATTATCTCCAAATCCCATCTTATTCAATGAAGAAAAAAAAAATCTCATTATTGCTATATATCTACCATGCAACTCAAAGACTACCAATTAAGAAGAACACAGAGCCCCAGCAACATCTGTGGTCAAATGCAGATGCTCAAGATAAAGAAAATTCAGGCCCGTTTTATTAAGAGTTTGCAGAGCAGCTGCTGAGCTTCATCTCAACAGCTGAAATACCCCTCATGCTAATTTAAAAACACAGGAAGCACACAAGTATCTCAAACTCCCTCCCTGCCACCAGTGCATTCACCCCACTCACTCAGACATACCAACTCTACCCATGCTCTAAAGGCATTGGCATCATCACTCATCAGTACATCTCTTGAAGGCACAGGAAAACTTAGATCTTTCACTTCTTTACAATTAGTATCTGAGAAAACTTCAGAGCCATGTGCAAAATGTAATCTAAGAACAGTCCCTTGAAAAATGCCTGCTAGTGAGGGGAGGTACCAGAGGCACAGTAAATGCTGTCTTCAAACACGCGTGAACCCAAGACCTCACGCAAGCCACAATGTCAGAGACCCTCCATACAACTCTTAACACTGGAAATCAGTTATATTAGTACACCTGCTCTTTGATTCTGAACGTATACTTCACTTATCACAAAACAGTGTGGCAGATTAAAATCTAGATTATTTTTTCTGCATTAATTAGCAGAAATCTCTGCAAGCATTTTTCAGTCTATTTACACCAGAATGAGTATTAATTCAATGCAAGAAAGCTCTCTAGGTATAATGCTCCATGTCAAAACTTTAAAAAAGGAAGAAAATGTGAGTTTTATCATTTCTACATTCTGATATAACTTTGGAAAACTACATTACTACATACTGGCACTTCAGATCTTAATGCTTCAATAGCCACAGAAACCTTTGAGACCACAAGATCCTTTGCATAGCCAGCATGAAACCTCACAAGAGTAAGCTCTACTGCAAACCAGCCTCCTACTTGAGTCCTACTTGAGTAGGTGATAACACAACAGTCTAGAGCAGATAGCTACAGTAGATTAACTCTTGACTGATATCCTGAAGCCATCACCTAAAGGAATCGGTAAAGAAAATGGTCAGCTGAACCCAGACAACTGAAATTCTCTCCCAACTCTCAAGTTTTGTGAAAGTAATGGAGAAAAGGCAAAGCCAAAAGGGTCAGTAGGCATGATATGTGTAACACAAGATCAGGTATGAAGTTATTGCTCCTCGGAAAACTGAGAGGCAGAAATAAAATGAGATGCATAACACCTGATGGCAATGCTGGGCTAACTGGTATTACTCCCAACTTCCTTTTCCTCCTACCACACAGATAAGACTTGTGATGTAACGATAACTCAAAACCAGCTTTAGTTTAGCATGAGGATAGCACAAAGAAGTAATTTAAGAGATAAAACAAACCCAAGCAAGAAAAAGGCCAGTCTGCAACTGAAGACTAAAGCCCTCCAAAAACCTGCTAAAAATGCCAAAACAGGCTGTTTGTTGAGAAGCCCTTCAATCTAAACAAAACCTTCACCCTACTCCATCCACCTATTAACCTTCAATACGAGCCTCTGCTGTGTCAAGATAAACTGGACATCCCTGAAGGAAAACAGGTCTGAAGTACACATCCCCTATTTTCGCTATGGCTACAATGCAGACAGAAGCCACGTCAGGCACTGTAAACAGTATCATGTAGAGTACTTAAGTACTTCCTTCAGAAATAAAATCTAATTTTAGCTCATCTACAATTTATTATAGTAGAGCTATAGCAAGAGAAATCCTAAGTTAATTTAGGAATCATTTCACTCTACAAAAATAAAAGATGACTCCTTTGTTACAATTTCCCCCCACAATTCATCTCCTCTCTTGCATACTTTTAGTATCTTTAGCAGTATTCCTCCAAATTCATTTGACACATAAAATTTTTTGCTGTTATGTTTTTAATAAAATTGATTACCAGGAAATTTCTGCATATGCACAGTATAAAATAATTCTATTCCTCAGGGTTTAAACACAGAGATGTCGCTGTGCGTGATAACTGTTCCATGTTTAGTGAGTTACAACTATTTTGTCGCGAGTAGGAAATGCATTTTGCTCCCAAAAGCCAAAGGCACTGTCAAACCTGCAGCACTCTGCAGAACAGTAGGTAAAAAATGCCTGCAAAAGAACTGCTACTAGATAATGGTCCCATTCATCATTCTTAAATTCTATCTTTAATTAGAAATGGGATATTCCCTTACATAAATAAAAAATTGCAGATGTTCTCAAATCACTCCACCTTTTTTTAATTCTTTCAAATATAACATACAGTGTTACTTATTACATACTTAATTCCATTACTATTTTTTCCTATTCCAAATAGACAAACATCTTCATTATATGCAGAATTATGTTCAAAAAAAATACCATCACTCAAAGAAAACACAAATTAACAAATCCCCCAGTAGGAATACTACTGAACTGCAACAAAAACGCAAGTTGAAAGAAGATTTCTATAGTTTTGCTTACATTTATTTACACCTTTTTAAAATAATCATTTGATAAATCAGTAGCTTAATTTAGGTAGTTCCATCAAGTAACATTGGTGTGAGAGAAACATTATGAGGAATGATTACTAGAGCAGGTATAGTAATTCATAGTAATTCCAGTATCTTTCCTCATAGTAATTATTAGACACAATACTGTTAACAGGTATAAATTCTTCCAGTAATTCTTCTACAAAAACAAAAATCACGAATTTGCTTTTGCTGTGGTGTCCACTGCTCTCTCCTTCTTTCTTCAAGTTGCTATTAGATAGAAATATAAGCTTCAGCATGCAATAAGTAAAATGGATATTAAGAGGGCAAAAATGAAAAATTATTAACAAGTGGGCAAGGTTATGAACATAAACACTTTAAAAAAAAGTGCTATGAAATGGAAAGCATTCTTTAAAATGACTGTGTCCACTGGACCATCGGAATATATGTGCAGGAGGATGGGAGGCAAAGACAGGGACAAAGGACAAAGGCAAGAAAGAGAAAATACTGTGCAAGGGAATAAAAAGATTGCAAAAATCTTCAATATAGAATGATGAACAAAAAAAGCCTTTTGGTTGCTTTGTATATGTGAAAGATATTCAAATGACTAGACATCATTTACATAGATTCTCAATATTTTTTTGAAGGGAGGGTAAATTAATCATCGTAATGATTCAAAGCATACCAATAACAGGTATCATTCCCAAGATACTGAGGCTGAGTATTGTAAGAGAGAAAAGAAGGAGGAAATAAATTGATCCGACTCAGGGTGTCAGAAGCCCATCTTGAACACGTTCCAACGCACCATAATTTGGCATACAGATTTATAATCAAACTACAGCCTAGGTATATGGTGTATGGTTAGGAAAAGAACATCATAGCTCACAAAAGTAAATATTTTATAAGACAATTTGTATTAGCATTTCAGTTTGATACAGAAGAACAGTTAAGAAGTAATCATTAATCTCACAACCATCCTCACCTTACGTGCCTCAGCTCACACTTTGTTGTCTCCAATACTATGAACTGAAGCGCTAAGCCAGGGGATGATGCTCCTGAAGAGCATTTAATGGACTCCAACCTCATATCACATTCAGTCCTTAAGAACGAGGCTACACCTAGTCTGAAAGTAAAAGCCCCTGAAGCAATCCACTGGCTGGATGCTGGACTAAGAGCAACTCTTCATCATTCTACCACCTCTCCACAACCCTGTCAAGCTGTCCTACTTGTTAAAGTTATCACCTGCCTACATGGTCATGTGCACATTATAAATCTGTATACAACTGTAATCCCACAGGAGAGATTAAACCAGAGAACTTTTGGACACACTTGCTAGAGTGACCATGGATCTGGCCAGTGCCTTCAAAATCCATACTGAAGCACATGGACATCCACAGCAGATGCTAACAGACCAGAGCTGGTTGTTGAAGCAGTTGTACAAATATTGCTTGAACTTCCAGCCCAAGCTCATCAGATAAACCCCCTACCCCTGGATCTTGGCAGTCAGAGTTGATGGAGACAAGGTGAGCAGTTACAGTGTGAGTGGAAGTGAAACCAGCTCAGCAGGGTACTGAGCTCTCAGATATGGGCACTTGTGCTGAACCGGTTAACTCAACTGGTTCTTGGTCTGCTGTGGACTGGCAGTTGACATGTTGCTATCTACCCAAACAAAGAATTTAAAATCTTCAGTGTGCTGAAATACTCACAAAAACTCTCTTCTCTGTTTGGCTAAAAAATACTTTTTGTCTAACAAAATTTTGCTTCATTATCTATCAGTTCTCAAAACTCATTCAACTTTCAAGTAAGGAAGCTAGTTATTTATGGCAGTGGAATACAAAGGTAGAAATTCAAATCATTTGCAAACCAAATATCCAATAAAATTTGTATTTTTTTACTTCTTAGATGGGAGGAAAAAAAGAGGAGTATAAGAAAAAAGCAGTACAGGAAAAAAAAAAGAAGAAAGATTTCTGTCTTTATTAGATGCAAACCAAAAAGCTTTGTTTCTTTCCCCTTTGGAAGATCAAGTTAGTGTTATGGACTAGAATGACAATGAATTGCAGAAAGTATCATATTCTTTATAATTTAGTACCGTATATGTTTGTTATCTGAAAATAAAAGTGTAATCCATAACTAATCTGGAAATAAAATACATACATAGCAACCATTTAAAAGGACAGATAAAATACTCATTAAAATCCTAAGTGTAGAAATACTGAGTCATAATGCACAATTTCATTACATTTTACTGCCAGCAATGTAAATATCAATTCTCCAGGTGATTCATAAAATTCATTTTAGAAAGAAAAATAAGGATTTCACTAGGCATTCGTGAACATAAAGGAAAACACATGCTAGGGTTTGAAAAAACAGACTGTTCTTTCCTTGTCTCAGAGTATTTTGCTGGAATTTCAGCAAATCTTTTACACATCAAACGGACAACTGCCATTTCACATTAGTACTTTCTATAGATCACCCAGCAGCCCCAACCAGCTCCTTCCCGCTCCTGCACCTCTCCTTGCATCGTGTTCATCATTCCCATCTTATTTCTGCCAAATCTGAGATCATATATATATATATATATACACACACACACATATATACTTCCAGTGACTTCAAAGGAAGGAGCCTACATTTAAATTCTTCTCAAACTTCTTTTAACTATCCAAATTGTGAAATTGCCTAATATTAAACGGGACTGTATATAAAAAAATAAGCATGTTGGACAAATTAAACGACTCAAGTTTTTGGAGGGAAGTGTGCATGTGGGGGTTTCCACACAAAAACGTAAAGAAAACCTGTCACTGTTAAAATGAATAGCTACCATCTGCCAGCGTTTTATCTGAGGCAAAGTTGATTAATGCAAAGCGAATGTTTAAGATCACATTGCTGTCTGCCTGAATAAATTTCAGGTAGTTTACTTAGGCAATTATTTGTCCTGTTTCATAAAAGATTTTTTGTTGTTGTTGTTATTGAATCCCCCTCCCCCCAAGATTTTACGCAGATGGACCCAAGAAAAAAAAAAAACAAAACATTTGCTCTTAAATCACAGTACTGTACAAGGATTTTTAGTGCCAGAACACTGTCCCTGGCCCCTGTGTGCCATGGCAGCGAGGTAATTAATCTGCTCGACAAAGGAGATCCCACCTCCTTTGCTAGCTTCATGAAAACTTTCAGGCAGCCTCTCTCCATCACACTGAAAAGGAAATTTTAGCAGTCTAATTGTGAGCAGAAAAACCACAGCAGCGCTGTTATCCTATATTAGAAATTATTTTGCCCTTAGACCTTACCTAATTTTTAATGGATTACTTCAGTTTTTATTAATTTTTTGGACCAGATGACTTAGTTCTGCACCTTTATTTACAGTATCTTCCCAACTTAAAAAAAAAGGAATATATTTTAGAACCTTAACATTTTCCTTTTGTTATCTTTATCAAAGCATTTGTTTGCAATACTGTTCTGATAAAAATCGTTGTCGACTGCAGTCACTTATACGCTCTTCAAGTTCCCTTTGAACGATAACATTGTCAGAAGAAGTTTTCAGAGCAGACTTTCTGGCAACATTAACCTTAATCACACATAGCCCCAGTTTTAGGCATACGTTCCTGTGTTACGTACTCCCAGCATCAGATGGCCTCTGATGTCTCCTTCATCAGAGAGAATTTCACACCCGTTATTCAGGCAGGGACACCCTCTATTATCCAGGGCTACAGAGGTGGAGGGCATCATCTGTGATAAGTGGTGGAGTTTCATGCTGTTCCATATGGACGTATATTCTCTTTGCTTACACTCGAAGCTGGCTGGACATCAGCCAGCTCTGGTCAAAAGTCACAAAGTTGTTTTAGCTCAGTACATGGTGCCTGCATCTCGTATCTCGGTGGGGTTTATTAGCTTCGGCTCGACACGGCGCTCGGGTGGCCATCTGGCCCCCGGTGCGAAGACGAGCTCCCAACCAGCTCATTCCAAGCGTGGGCAGGATGAACGTGGATGCATTTGCACAAGCCCATATGAACTAACCTTGGTGAACTCAACTTATTTGTCTGAAGAAGAACAACAAAGCAAGCAAGTTTGGCACTAATGAAATGAATGTAGTAATGACCCTTTTCTCAGTTTAGGGGCATAAAAGGAGAGTGTGGGACCAAGCAGTGTCTCCTGTACCCTCCTCAGGGCATCTGTACCAATAATGACGTTCTTGTCTTGCTGTAACCATCAATGAGGCTATAGAAATGAGTGTGATACACCCACGTTATTTTTAATCAAAGATGAGATCTGAACTCCTTCTTCAGGGAGTACTGGCTATTACGTTTAACCACCTTATTTCCTCATCTCTTTATATCAAGTAATCAAACTACAACAAACAACTCACCAGCCTATTTTCTAGAAGCACGTTCCAATGCGTCAGACAAAACTGTAGTTAAAACACATCTATATACCCACACATATTTCATAACTTTGCACACAGTTCTTAACTTTACACCGAGCAACAAACAAATGGCATGGAGAGAGAGCAGCCCTGGGCAGAAGATTACTCAGCAAGTCCAAGAAGTTGAGACACATCCCATCTTGAAATGTAAAAGTTGAGTAATAAGACCAAAGTACACACTTTGAGAGCTGATACTGTAAATGAGATGTTTTATTCACCTATATACAGCAGCAAACGTCATAAAATATGCCCCCCAAAAAAGCCAGGTAGACTTTTAATTTGCAGGTACATGGTTATCTTTTGTTTAACTAATGTACTAGTGACAAAAACATTTCTTTCTCACCGAAGTATTATTAGGCTGAAATGCTGGGAAGGCTGCTAACACAAGGAAAATTATTCTACTTCCAACAAAGACTATAACAAAGATGTACTTCCAGCATTTGACATAAGGATGTAAAAAGACAGGAACAGTTCCAGCACAAATGGACGTCTATGTCTTCAGCTTTAATGAAACGGCTGAAATCTACCCTGCTTTGCTTCAATTCAAATCTTCAAACATTTTTCCCAGGACATATTACTTGCAGGTATTCTTTTTGAGAAGGAAATACCTAGGAAACACTAAGTACTCTCTCTCATGAATACTCACACATGCAGGCTGTGCTTTTTTTTTTCAGTGTGACTGAACTACTCACTGGAATAAAACTTTACAGCATCATCATTTTTAAGAAGACTTTTTGGTGACATAAGTCCCTCAGATAGTGAAGAATTCATTCTATAATAATGCATTTTTCCTTATAGATCAGAATCAAAGCATCAGAATTGAAACATCCAAAATCTCATTGTCTTATTTTGACAAAAACCCCATAAAATCACATCTATATTATATACTGTTGGAATATACTAGACACGGTTGAACATCACACCCCCCCCAAGTTTGGAGTTTTCTTCTTTATTAATTGAAAACAGTGATTTGTTTCCTTTTTTGTTAAAATGAAAAAGGAAAAAAAAGCACAGTTTGTCTTTAAAATATAGTTGTCAAATATCAAGGGGTATATATATGCTAACATTAACCCTAGGGGTATTTTGGGGCTACAGTCTGTTACAAATAATATCTTTATTCATATGAACAGCTACCTGGGGGGCAATACGGAATGTTACACATAATATTTATATATATATGTTTAAAATCATCTAGCAGTGCTATTAAAACAAACTGGAAGCTACACTGCATCTAGCCTTTCTGGTTTGCAGATCTAAGTCTTACACTACTGAACTTTTTTTTTTAGTTTTGAATTACTTTATGTAGAGCACAGTCCCAAAAATCTAAAATGCTTTCATCTAGTATGTCACGTCAACTGTTTGATTGTTTGAAATTAGAGTTCATGGCAATAAAGGACTACAGAAACAAATAAAACTAATCTTTCCCTCCCCCATTAAATTGTGCAAACAGTATCTTCAGATTTGAGAAATTTCTTTGAATTAAAAAAAAACAAAAATAAAAAGAAGAAACACCTGGTACGTGCTTTCTACAGTTACTGAATAGTCACTATGTGCTACGGAAAACAACTTCAGACAACGTGAGACACCTACATTTATCAAAGAGTTCAAGCTGTCTGAATCAAGTTGGGAGACAAAGCAGACAATGCAGCAGCTCTGCACACTGCCAGCAGACCACAGAGGTCAAGCCTCTCTGCTGGACCTTCCTAATTTACTGAATGAAGATGATAATATTTCATCAACTGCTAACAAAACCCTGCAACTGTTGAAAAACTTGTCTCGAGAAAGTAGACAGTAATTCTGCTCTTTTTCAGTACATTTCAAATGCTGCCATCACAAGGAAGAAACTCTTTGTACACATGCAACGTCCAAGCAAACACCTTCTTCCCAATTAAGGAGAAGTCACATGAGACTCTGTACAGTCATTAAGAAAGCTCTTAAAAATGCTCGGTTCTGTAGCTGCGGTATGTCAATATATTAGACCACTTCAAGTTTACTAGCCAAGAAAGCTACGTTTAAAAACTCTCCTTACAGCCTTCCAAGTTGGAGGAACTCACTGTGTGCCAGATCTTCCCCATTCATCAGGGCTTCTGTCCTCCTTTAAGGAGATGAATGAAGACATAAGCGGGTTTAACGACACGCTGCACAATGAAGCCACGAAAACAGAAAAGCAACATTTTTCCAGAGAGACACAGCACAGCCTTTGCACGGGGGGAGCTAATACAAATTCATACACTGCTGCAGATAAAACACTAAGTGTCCAATAGCTTCCATAATAACTACATGTGTTCCCCTTGAAGGGCAAGGACATCTCCTCCCTGTGACAATTCTGGGTAGATCTCATTTTTGCACGGGAACATTGTTTTACTGCACACCAGGAGATCAGCCGCATAGTTCACAAAAGCAACATTAGATGCACTTCTTGTTACCAATTCAGCTTTAATCCTGGCTCAAGGGAGTTCGTGTCTGTTGTCTGATAAAAATATTTGCAAGTTCATTACATAAACTCTCTGGTCACTGCAGAACATCTGAAGTTAACATCTATTTTCCTGCACCATATACTCTGACTCAAAAGTACTTTTTGAGACTGTTTCTTAACTCACTGAACATCACTTGAAAACTAACAAACATAATCCCCATAATCGGTTTCTATCAATAAAACCATGGATCTTTTAAAACATTTCTATAACACTGCTGTCTATACATGCAGCAATAGCAGGCATCAGCATCAGTGCTATTTGTCAGACACAGCAGCGTCTTGAAATGAAGCACAGTTTGAAAAGACAATTTCAGTAGGGCAGCTCCATTACCAAAAGTGTTTGCAGTGTGACCATTCTGTATTATTAAATGCATAAACAAGGAATCGATGAAATGTCACATTTATGAAAACCTCTTGTAAAAGAAAGTTTGTGTGTTCTACAGCAGAATGTCACTATTCTAAATAATGCAAATTTGGTATTTCCCATAATCTCACGAGAAGGCTGAAATATTTAAATGTGAAATTCAAAACACCCACTCCTGTCAGTTTGCACTGAGAATATTGTCTTAGACCACTACCTGGGAAGTAGATCTTTAGTTGTTAGTAAGCAAGCTAGAAAGAGAAGAATGAGTGTTAATTTTAATCAATGCTTTTGCCAATAGGAGAGAGTAGTAATCCTCATTAGGTTACAGTCTGATGCATTTATACTTTCATTTTAATACTTGAAACGTTCAATTACAAAACAAACATTAAAAACGAGCAAGTACAGTGGAGGGTCCCTCTAATGAGTTTTGCTCTAAGTCACATCAGCCCTTGTTCCTAAAAATTTATCCTGCCTGCCATACTCTTTTTAAACACCACATCTTTGTGAACTTTGACTAGTTGATTCTGTCTGATCAAACCCTAACAGCAAAGCAACAGCAAAGAAAAAGCTTTCCTCTTTAAGATGCTCTATTGGTTAGATCAGATTTATTTGCTGTCAGTAAAGGTTATATTTGCACATAAGTCTATGACAGATTGCAAGTTTATTAACTTCAAGTGAGTTTTCAAGCTGCTGGGTTGAGGGTTTTTTGTTGGGTTGTTGAATTTTTTTGTGAGATTTGGGTTTGGGTTTTGTTGGTTTTTTTTGTCATCATTCTCTCCCCCTTCCCCCAATATATGGGTTACTTGACAAATTGGAGTTAAGTTATCTTAGGTCAATGTAACTGTAAGTTAAACTAATGAAGTGTATGTCTATGAGTGATGTCTGATTAGTTTAATACAGTTAGTGCTGGACAGCTTGGGCTGCTGACCTTGAAGGAACACAGATAACATTGCGATGCGTTGGAGGATGTGGTTGCGATACAAGACAAATTTACATAACAGTTTGTCATATACACTCCTCCAAAACAAAATTGTTGCAAAAGGACAGCAATAGGAAACAAACGCTCAATGCCTTGCACGAGACAAACCAGGGGAAATTTAATTATAACATTTGGCTTGGGATTGCAGCTTATTTTAAAAGCAAGCCAGAAGCAGGCACAAAAAAGGTGTACATTTGTACAGTATGCTTTCCACAAGGGATTAGACACTGTTTTGGGTAACACTGTTCAAATGCAGCCTTCTATTGCACAAGATGCACTCTCGAAAAAAAAAAACCACAACATGCTCCTTCCCCTGCCAACTATGTCTACTTGTTCCTGGTAACAAATACCAGACCCAGTTCTGAACTGTAACTAGTTAGCACATCATTTAGGTGCGCTCAGGCTCCTGCTGAGGTTCATTCTGTTGCTGAGAAGCAGCTGCTCCTGCCAAAACATCCCCATGCGTGAACGGTTGCTCTCCACCAGGGTTGCAAAGCCAACCGAGTGCTCATTTCCTACCCACTCCGTGAGGCTGTGCCCTGAGCAGAGCACGCGCTGTGCCACGGGACACAGCACCACTCGAGACAATCACCGTATCCATCTCAGCCCATGAGGCAGGCCAAGCAAAACTGCTGGGTGTAAAGGCAGCTTTGTTCTGGAGTGAATAATTCTCACTACATGATAGCTATCTGACCTAAATAATCTGCTTTTATCAGTCCAGGTTCTAGTTGATAAAAGTTTGCCACCTACAGAAACACATAACTGACATCCACAGTTGCGGGCACGTTACAGAACTGGACTGTCGTTAAGATAAAACTGCTCTCCCTTTATCCTCTGAGTCAGCCCAAGCACTACATTGATAAATCAGACTCGCTAATAGATACATCGAAGGGCAAGTGAGGAAGCTTGCAGTGCTCACATCTGTGCCATCTTTCACTCTAATCTGCAAAGCACAGTTTAAACCTTTGAGTATTACTGAAGTCACCTGGCAATTTTAAAGTAAGATGTATACACTTGCACCCGTAAGACTCTCAAGGATTAGCAATGAAAGACAAAACAGTCTAGGAAACTCTAAAACATGGCTGTAACTTCCCAATTATACCCCAAGAGGTCAATGCAAGAAGCAAAGCTTCTGTTGTCCGCTGCAAGTCTCCATTTGGACTTGCTTTGATTGGGAGATCGGACTAGATGATCTCTAAAGGTCCTTCCCAACCCTTACTATTCTATGATTTGCTTGCACATACACCCTTGCATGCACATAGATGAAGATTCAGCTCAAGAGACCTGATTGAGCTCAGGAAGGAGGCAATTCCTGGGTTACCTGTAATTGGTACTTGTTGGCACTGTTTGCATGAAATACAGAGCAGCAGTTCGTGCTTTCCAATGCCACTTCTTAGCAGGAAGCGTATAGAGGACACAGTCATCTTGTAGTTCTTCCTGAAGAAGATCCATCAGCTGTTTGTGGGAACCACCATAAAAGGCTTCAATGAGGAGAACACTCATATCCCAAGTACTTCAGATATGCCTGGATTCTGAAAATAAGAGCAGAGAAATATTTTACTTTAGAAATACGTCTTTTTGAAGATGACAGTAATGGACAATGCAGAAACATTTTGCAAGGCCTTACAGTAGCTTTGTTATTCCCTTGAAATTAATCCTTCATATTATGTTAGTACTTGCTTCAGAAAAGGCTCCTTAGCAATCATGATGACAAAACTATCACACCTATTAGTTTCAACCATTTGTAATTTGTAAATAAATCATAAAAAATACTGTATTTTGAATTTATTGTTTTGTTTTCAATCAGATACCTAAAAGCAACTTCACCTCACACTCTCGTTCTTAAACACAATTATTCCACAGGTTAGGAAGTAGTTCATTCACTTTTACATAGGTTTCCCCTTTTATCCTGGCAGTAGACAAAACTGAAGAACAATTTTAACACACCTCAGTCCCAACACTTACTAATAACAGTAATTTAGGTGACCTGAAATGAGAGACCAGCCTGGGGAGATGTAGTCAGCATTCCCCTAGGTCTCTCTCCTGCATCACTGGGAGCTGGGACCACCACACCAGCAACACACTCGGACTTTATAGAAGACACAAGCCATAGTTGGTTTTGGTCATTTGAGCACCCCAAAATGGCTGGAAGCAAACAATATCACAGGCTTAAGGAAACTCTCAGATGAGAAGCCACAGAGCTGCACACAAACAGGATGCAAAACGTGCTGCCCAAAGAGAAGGGAAAGATGAAAACCCTGTGACTATTGCTCATCTCTTTCATGAGTCACAGACGGGGTACTGAAAAGCTGCTTTTCAGATGCTTCAAGGAAAACCATCACATACAAAAGTTAAAAACAAAGCCCTGAAAAATATTCAACATCCATGACTGCCTCTCTGATGGTTTCCTTCTCAACATATTCTAACAAGGGAGGATTCTCCGCTAAACTTCTTTGCTCAGGCTTCATGTTTGATGCTGTATATTGCAAGACTGTGCATCCATTTCCTGATCTGTAATTTCTAGTGGTTTCAGACTGTAATCCTTATCTTCTCAAAGCCTCTAGTGACAAGAAGTGAGAATTCAGAGAACTACATACTCTCCAGAAAATCTCATCATCATCATCTCAACCTTGAGATTTAGATAAATTCAAGTTCAGGTTAAAAAACATATAATGTTTTCTGCAATCACAGGACAGAAAGCAAATAAACAACAACAAAAAATGACTTTACAAGGGCACTGTGGCTATCAAAAGATCAACAAACAGCAACAAAAACCCAAACACTGAATAAATTTAATTGGAAGAAGAAATAAAAGAAATCTCTAGATAGCTTTGAGTCATTGACCCAACAGGGTGGAAGCTGAAATAGCAATGTAAATATCCTGGGTCACTACAGATCAATCAGCAAGAGAAAAAGTATTCTGTGCTCTGACTTTCTTGCCATAATCCAGTCTGGATCCAGGTTATAATTTGCTCTATTATTCATTCCCTCAATACCATTTCAAATAAATGATTATATATTTTTTTGGACAAAGATGTTTCTTTGAAAAGAAGAAGCCTTCTGGAAGCAGAGACTCCATTTTGGAGCTTGTTTCTTTTCAGGTAGCAAAGCAGATTCTGATCTCTTTTCCACTGACCTAATTTCAAAAAAAAAAAAAAAAAAATCACACTTTTGAGATCACTGACGTTTTCTGAATTTACAATGATGTAACCGAAATCATACTCTCTACTCCAAAGCCCTTTTGGAGCCTGCAGGGTAATAACTGCTATAAAAACACAAGCTGTGTTTTAGAATCTGCACTATTCACCTACAGAACAATTTGCAATTAATCATGCTACGCTTATAATCAAATGTCACTGAAAATTTAACTCAAAAGGACTAGAGGGAAGCAGTTTGCAAATTCAGTCCCTAAAAAAAAAAAAAAGGGGGGGGGGAGGTGGGGAGTGTATGTGAAAAGTTGGTAAATGCCACTGAGTCAGTCACTCAGGGAGAATGAGTTGCAGTTAATTTACAAATCATTAGTGGTATCAGTAATCAAGTGGCCCGTTCCTGAAATATCTGATCACATCGCACTTCATCAGACCGCTTCTGAAACCCGCTTTATCGCTGGGTTTAGCTGAATCGACAATGTGCTCACGGGGTTTATTTTGCAACAGTTTTCACTGTACGTCCCTTATGGGGATGGAGAGTGACTCTACGTGCTGACAGTAAGAGACTTTCAGTTCTCAGGTTTCCTTCTTGCTTCGAGATCCTGACATTTAGGTTATTCTGCATTCATCCTAGCTTTAGAGCTATTAATTAAAAAAAAATGCATTATGCAAATATTACACATATATTGCCATAAAAGAAACTCCCTTTGGTTATTTACATTGGGAAACTGGGTTGAAATTGTGGATGCACCGTGGAGTGGGCGTTAGATGGCTCTTGCTATAGAATTCTTCACAATAACACTCGTAGACCCCACGGCAGCAGCAGCACGCGAGGGTGAAAATCTGCACTGACACATTTTTTCAGAGACTATCTGAAGCTCAAAAGCTTCCTTGCAAAACTCTCACTCCTGAAAAACATTTAAGTAAAGCTCACTAAAATCCTCACTAGCACCTGACAGGTTCTAGTTTCGTGTCATGTGGATACAGTACCAACAATCTACATCAAATTCCATTTAGAAAAAAATAATGTTATATAAGGAGCAGTACATGGCGTGTTTTGTTCTGGGTTTGGGCTCTATTTTTTTTACAGGATGCTACCTAAATGTGAAACTACTAAAGAATAATGGCAGCACAATATATGTCACATCAACTTCAGGGGCTGACTAAGCTGGAGCAATGAAAAAGTCAATAAATCTTCTGTTTTAAAGAGATACACCGATAATGCAAAGGAAATTATATTATCTATAACATAATTTCTTGTATTTAAAAAGGAACAGAGGAGGTAGGACACAGTCATTTACCTCATATTTCACTCACATGACTTCCAGTTTTGTTCACATACAAAAATAACATCTATTATTTTTGCTTTATTTCCCTTGACCTAGCCAAGTTAAGGTAAATATGTACCATATACTCCTCAGAGGTTTGGGAAAGACACAGTTGATAAATGGCCTGAGAACATTCACCGTATCTGATGGAATGCAATCCTCAATTAAATATAAATCACGCCAGGTATTCTTTTCCCCATTTCAAAGAAAACAACAAATACTAGAAAAACAGAACTGCTTCCCCTTTCTCATTACAGTGCTTCCTCTCTGGAGCCAGCAATCCTGGGTGTTCCTCTAACAGCTCTAACCCCTCCGCAGGGTTTTGGAAATTAGTTATTCTGCCTATACCGTACATTCTTCAGGATATAACATTAATAACAAACTATCTGAAATAAGAAAACCCTTCCAACTGGTAACAGTGTCAAAAATGACATGACTAATACAGAGGTATATTGAAGTACTGAGAAATTAGGTAGGTAATTAGGTGCTGTCTCAAAGCCAGCATCTCACAGTGACATTCAACCAGGACTTTTGTCATTTTCCTTCAGCTCTACCACACGGTGAGCACGCTGCAGAAAAATGGCAAGTGGTGGAGTCCCTCAATGGGCCACTGCTGTTTGACCCAACCATTTTCCTTTAAAGGACATTCTGAATATTATGTAGAGTAATAAATAAATATTTACTTTAATATCACAGAAGAATTAACTGTTCAGCTAGCCACAGAAACCATAGCTGCTTTTTAAACTGTAGGTGAACATCAACTAAAGTATTTTTCTTAACTAACCCTAGGTAGAAAAAACTCATCATTTTCCATGATTTATTAAAGAATGTACATTCACTTTGACTTATTAAGAGGAGTGTGGTTTCACAAACATCAGCATAGCTCAAATCAGAAAGCCATAATTAGCTCCATTCATTGACGTATTCAGACAACATAAATTACAGATCATGTTCAAGTATCTGCCCAACAAAATAGCTGAAACAACAATCCAAAACCAAAAGAATAATTGTTAATATATTCCATAGGTAGAGAGCTGCTATTAGTTACAGGAAATAAGGTATATAGTTTCAGTAATGATTGTTTTAACGGTCACAGTCCCACACATATGAGAAATTTATTCCACTGCTGTATCCAGAACACACGTAGTTCAGCATCTTATCAACTCAGCCAACTACAAAACCCATCAGGTATGAATTGCAGGCACAAATATTCTTAGAACTTTCGATGCTTTCAGATAAACACACCATAATATAGGCAAAATCTTTCCACGTTCCACATGCTGATAAAAATGGGATTTTCCAAAGGACTATTACAGGTCTTTACCGTTACCTTTTCTTCCTCTGCCCCTTCTCCCTTCCAGCCTCACAACATGTGCCCATCTACCTGTGGATGTGGTGTGCACACACACACACAAGCTTAGACCAGAAAGAGCCCGCACTACCCTCCCACTCATGACAATGACTCACCAAAACCCCAGAGCTATACCTTAAACACAATCACATTTTGATGTTTGACCGAGATTCACCTCGTATTTAGATCACCCAAAAGTACCGGCTCTAAGGTTTGTCATTACTAAACTCTAAGTGCACAAAATGAGAATGTCACTTCATTTAGCTTTTGTATAAATCAACTGGGAAAAGCAAGAATTTCTGTAGTTCTTTTGAGAATGCATTAAACTGAAGTCCTTCACCTTTATGTCCACATCAGAGTCAGTATTAATTTACTAGTGATACCAATAAACCACAGCCTGCCCTATCCATACAAACTGAGAGCTGCAAACCACCTACAGAATGCTAGAAAATAGTGTTACCTGCAGGCATCAAGGATGCTAAACACCACCTACACTGCAACCTGTATGAATTGCACTGCCTGCAATTGTTTCACGAAACAATAAATACAACCTTTAATTTTACTGTTAATGACCAACAGCAATGTTTGCAAAGACTGTCTTCGTTACAGTAACAATTCCCAGCTAGAAATAAAAATGGAGTGAATAGGAGAAAATGGCAGAAGACCCAGTGGTCTTGGGTAAGGAGTCTCAAGTATGGGAACTCTGTCTCAAAATCCCTGTTGGTGTTAAGATTTATTTATCATACTTACTTGAAGTACTTGCTTAAATTAAGGATGTGAGACTGCATCTGGAATAATGTGTCCAGTTCTGGGCCTCTCAGTTCAAGAAAGACAGGGAGCTGCTGCTGGAGAAAGTTGATCACAGGACCACCAAGATGTTGGAGTGGAGCATCTCCCTTCTGATGAAAGGCTGAGGGAGCTGGGGCTCTTTAGCTTCAAGGAGACTGAGGGGTGACCTCATTAATGTTTATAAACACATAAAAGGCAGGTGTCAGGAGGATGGAGCCAAGCTGTTCTCAGTGATGTCCAATGACAGGACAAGAGGCAACAAGGATAACACATACAAACTGGAACATAATAGGTTTCAAAGAAAAACAAGGAAAAATTTCTTCAGTGTTCAGATGAGGGAGCACTGGAAGGGGCTGCCCAGATGGGATCTGGAGTCTCCCTCTCTGGAAGCATTCCAAATCCACCTGGACGAGTTCCTGTGTGACATGCTTTAGGTGACCCTGCTCTGGCAGGGGGGGTTGGACTGGATGAGCTTTTGAGGTCTCTTTCAACCCTTAAGATTCTGTGATTCATTTATGGACTGTTTTAAGATTATTGTAAATACATACATATTGAAAAATCAGCTGCTTGTAACAGACTTGAAAGAATATACAATTAGGTTTGTTCCTTATTTTCAGAATTACATGCTTCAAGGCTCACACAGAACATGAGCCAAGCACACAGCCCACACAGGTGAGCAGCCCAGCAGAGCCTGAGATGATGCAGCTAGAATAGGAAACAATAGAAATTATAAAGAGTTGTTTTGATCCTAACTAACAAGCAAACTGCAAGGATCGTCAGGTTCGGTTCTTACATCTGTTGAAAAGCAACAGCAGGAACTGAAAGTTACAGTTTAAAGATGTCCCACGGCTATTAATCCAGAGATACCCTGACACAGGAGACAGTAATGGCTCCTTTTGGAGTTCATATATTTAGAATCTGCACATTATCCCACACATGCTAAGCAAACAATATTGCTATAAATCATCATGAAAAAGTTGTTAATGCATATTCAGAGTACACATTTTAAAACTCAGTAAATTGTTTTATTCTTTTATCTAGGCAAAAGCACTAAGGACCTTCATCACTGTAAATTAAACTGGGTTTTTTCAGCTATAGAAAAGTCACAAAAAAATAATCCTTTTCTCCTTTTTTTCCTGACAATCTAAAACTGTGACAAATACTTTGCATCTATACTTCTAGCCATCCTCAATCAACGTCTTTGAAGATCTTAATCTATCACAGAATCATACAATGGCAGGGGTTGGTTAAACCATATCACTGTTTTTGCCCATGGAGAAAAACGTCTATGGATCACATCAATGGTTAACTCCAAACCACATACAGCCAATACTACCTCAGATGGGAAGCACACATACTCCTTTAGTGCAAAGTACTCAAAGGACATGTTTTCAGGGCAATTTCACTGTCTGATATACTGACTCCTGTATCTCCCGATACATTGCAAGCTGCAATTACAATACACAACATGGTTTGTATGCCTCCAATTGACCTACTGAGTGGAATACATGGGAATGAGTCAGAACAGGGTATCGAGGATGCAAAAAAAATGTGAACTATTTTGTGAGTTCAGATTAACAAAGTATTTTTAATATTTAATTCGGAGAAAGTTCTCTTGATTTCTAAGCCAAAACAGAAGGGCAAAAGACAAAGAAGACGCGTGGAAAACCAGAGCCAGAGAAAAAACTACAGCCACAACTACCCATTGCCAGCAAACTGGGTTACTCTTCCACAGACTTTGTTTCTCTGCCTCCTCTCTTTAATGGTCCCAATAGACTTACAGAAGTCAGCATGAGTATGCTTAATAACTATTGCTGTACAGCTATTATCTGCACAAAAAGTTCTAACCTTATTTTGGGTAGGTCTTCAGACAGTAACAGTTTCTTGAGTTAAAAAAAAAATAGTACAAATCTAATATGAGAGCATAACCTGACAATACAATTATATCTGATAGAAAATTAGTTATTCTGATTAAACAGTTCATTATAAGCTCCCATTTGCCATGTAATTCCAAAGCCCAGAACAACGATTAGTTACTTTAACAGAGACTGCAAATGTTGGTTTTCTACAACTTATTTGGTCTGTTTTTACGGTGCTTGAAGGCTCAAGACAGTTTACAAGACTCATTTTTTTCAGTACTCTACCTATTACTACCAATTTGATAATATTGATGATCTTGAAGGCTTATATTAGGTTTAAATAGATGAACAATACTTGATTTAGAATATCTCCGAGTGGATAGGGAACTAATAGGTGTGGTAATGGGAGATGTAGCACTATTTTTAAACTTGACAGGAGACATATTAGTTGCTAGTTCTCCATTACAGAGAAACCACCAGTCTGGTAATAATGGGCTGGCATTTTGAAATCCTTCCAATTTATTAGGAATATGATGAGAAATATCCACACATTCTGGGCTTCAGACCACTTTCTGCATAGAAAGTTAATCACTGCAACCTGCATTTATAGTCAGTTTAAGAACATATATATATATATATACACACACTTAAAAAAAAAAGACTTGTAAATATTTTANTTTTTACGGTGCTTGAAGGCTCAAGACAGTTTACAAGACTCATTTTTTTCAGTACTCTACCTATTACTACCAATTTGATAATATTGATGATCTTGAAGGCTTATATTAGGTTTAAATAGATGAACAATACTTGATTTAGAATATCTCCGAGTGGATAGGGAACTAATAGGTGTGGTAATGGGAGATGTAGCACTATTTTTAAACTTGACAGGAGACATATTAGTTGCTAGTTCTCCATTACAGAGAAACCACCAGTCTGGTAATAATGGGCTGGCATTTTGAAATCCTTCCAATTTATTAGGAATATGATGAGAAATATCCACACATTCTGGGCTTCAGACCACTTTCCGCATAGAAAGTTAATCACTGCAACCTGCATTTATAGTCAGTTTAAGAACATATATATATACACACACACTTAAAAAAAAAAGACTTGTAAATATTTTAATTAATTTTATTTACAAGATTTAAGTCTTAGTTAGTATTATCTAATTGATTAAAAGGGCAAAACACAAAAAAAAAGCTTTAACTGCTCTGTAAGAGAGAATCACTCAACATCAAAAAGCTGTTTTCTACAGTATAAGACCTTAAATTATGAATAGTGAGTAACTTTCCTGTCATTGATATGTGGCATTTACCACTTAAAACACTCCTCTTGTACAAAAGCTGGAATTGCAAGAGTTAACTTAAACATTAGACTTAGTAGCCTCAGATGTTTGGCTGCAACTTTTGAGTGGGCACAGATTTATTTCACAGTCAGAAAAGTATCCACTTGAATATGTGATGAAAGGATCTTCAGTTGCACCCTGAGTCAACAAAAAGGATGGGATGACATTCACTGTCAAACTGAGTTCAACTGAAATCTCACCATAGGAGCGTTACTGAAGGACAGATTTGTGAAGTTCACAACACATGCAGACTCTGGCTACCTCAAAAGAAAAATCAAATCACAATGGAAAAGAGGTGTCAAATATATTTGCCATGTTATTTACCTGAAGACCAGCAACACAAGCAATTTAAAGTGATAATCATGAAGGGGCTTTGAGCAACCTGGTCTAGTGGAAAGTGGCCCTGCCCATGGCAAGTGGGTTGGAACTACATGAAGGTCTCTCCAATCCAAACCATCTTATGACTCTATGATTTTGCCAAGCTACAAAACCCTTCACCAAGTGAAGGGAATAAATCATTAGGTTTTTGTTTGTTTACAAGAAGCAACATTTAAGTATTAGATCCCTACAGTGGTTTGGATATGATGGTCCTGTGATTCATAAGGCAACTTCAAGGTTGTAAAGGTACTTGCACAAAAAAAAATTCCTTAATTTTAACAACTAAATAGTAGAACTCAATAGATTACATAATTTTTGGTCTGCCACTTGCTCAACTCCTGCCTTCTCAGGAGAGCACTGAAACAGAGCTCCACACTATGAACCTACGAGAACAGAAATACATTCCATTAACTTCTGTCCAGTCAGTATCACGTTGTCTCATTCATAGAAGTCTCAGAAGCTCCCAGATTCAGTAGTAACCATCACACAACACTGAATGACAACTTTGAACAGCGCTAAACATTTTTCCATTTTAAGAATATTTACATCCTTTTTCCAACTTGACATACATAAGATATGTTATCCACATAAATTTATAAATCTAGCACGATGAGAGCTGCCAATTTGATTTAGTGGTGCAGCGTCATGTTTCCTGGAAATAATTTCCCTATAAAATTTTGTCTAAGACCTCTGGAAGGTTACAGCAATATTAAAGGCTCTGGAGTACACCAAAGTGCTTTCTGACAGCTCACTGTTCCCCAACATCTCTACTGACCCAAGAATAGCAAATCTAATGACTTAGGTCACTTGTTTCCATGCTGTTGTCTGCAGAGCCTGCAAAAGACTTCCAAGAATTTGCTTAAAGCATTGAGTAAAAGCACATTCATACATTTTATTTTGCTTTGCAAGTATGAGGAAGTTAAGGGGTCTTCCTCCTCCACTGGGAAGTATCTATGGAGACACACATGGCAGAAAGCTGAAAAATCCTGACATGAGTTAAATAAAGATGTCTTATCATCTGTGAATTGAAATGGTGAGCATTTCGGGCTTTTTTTTTCCCTCATGAATAAAAGCGATATACAAGCATCTCAAAACAATCTGTTTTGGAAGGTTATTTTGGTTATTTTGTAAACAAGTTTAGGTTCTGAGCTGATGTTTTAAAAACAGATATTGCAAAAAGAATAAATATTAATGTGTGGGGGAGACCTTAGCAGACACGAGACAGGCATGGCTCTTTTTAGCACTGCCACAGATATCAGCAAGGCAAGGACATGCAGGGAGGACATCAAGATGTAAATTTTTTCCTTGAAGATTATCAGATGGCTGGTATTAGAAAAGCACATTAAAACTGCACATAAAATCTGACTATTGCATACAATTTGTATTGTGGCATGTAATAAAGAGTTAAAAACAGAGAGGTTTTTTTTATTTTACTTTATTATAAATCATGAAGATATTAAATAAAACTCACTTAGGATTTCAGATTTATTGTCACTTGAGAATCACTTCTCCACCTATCAAAAAAAAAAAAAAAAAGTACTCTAAAAAGCATTTACCCTGCCTGAGTCAACTTGTGCTCATAAAACTTTCCTATTAAAAAATGAAACCCCTTATCAAAATCAAACATCCTGTTTAACAAAACCAAAATGATGCTGTCATTCACCAGCTACTTCAATGTGAAGCACTGGAGAACCTGCAGAACCCACCATGCTCTTCCTGCAAACTGGTGCATCATTAAGAATGGTTTACAATGGTCACGACTACCCAGTGCAGAGAAAAACACCTTCACTGCAGAGCTCAGATGAAGAAACTATTTTGAAGTCATTACTGGAAGATTCTAACTATTTAAAGCATAGCTGGCTTTTAGTAGGTGCTCTTACTGACATTGCTGATATGATGAAATGCCAGAAATACCATTACAAGCCAACAAGAGTAACCGTTTACACCTCATGCACGCAAGGTCTGTGCTTAATATTCCCACTTCTTCATTTCAAAGTCACAAAGATCACAAGTTTCACCAGCAAGTTAAAGATCTGTTTTGACTTGTACTACAGACTTAAAGGTTGTACAGTTCTGGGAAGCTTTTGGCAATACCATCAGTTAAGCATTCACAGCAGCCATAAGCAGCTCTTGGAGGCCTGAAGAACAGCAGCACACAGACAGACTGGAAATACCTCCAAAATAAAGGCAGTCCTTATCTCAGAGAGCCTTCCACATGCAGTCAGACAAAGCAATGCTACAGCTCAAACTTTTGCTGTTATTTTTTCATTATGTACTTTTTTCCATGTATAAAGAGTAGTCAACTGTAGCCCTTTAAGATGTGGAAAAAACACACCAGGTCCTCATCAGGTCTCAAACAGGCCTAGAAACTGCTCAGCAGAAATAAGATTGACTTGCAGAAACTTTTTCACTATTAACCATGCCACACAACCGAAACTGTTAAAGTACAATCATTTTTATAAGTTCAAATTTTAAAATGGAAACTACAAACGCACAACTTCTAATTTCTTCTGTCTTTGCTGGAATTCCAATGAATTCAGGTAGTCTGAAAGATATTTTAGTGTTGCTTTCCAGCTGACAAAAGGGAAACTATGAACCATTTTCACCTTCATAAACTTCTACCTTTAACAGCTGCACCTTCTTCCAGTCAATGCAACAAATGCACTCTGCTGAGCAATCAAGTCTTACAAGCCTGCAATAATTCAAGGAAAGAAAATCTAGGCCCCAGAAGTTTGCTTTATCTGGGTGGGTTTTATTGGTGGTACATTGGAAGTTACTCTCTGATGCAGTGAAGTAAGTGCATCCTTCACTCACCAGCCAGAGCAGACAATAAAGATGCTGCATTTTTGCTGTGCTGGGTTGTTGGCCCTGGACACCACTGTACTTGGCTATTGTTTAAAAAAAAAAAATAGGAAATGAATGCTTTCTTACAGAGATAATATTAAACCTACGTTCAGCTATATATTTATGCTGAGATTTTCAAATGTCACTGTCATAAAATGGATTAAAATCTAAAAGATGTGTTACAGGAGTTTTATTACAGAGCAAACAAATAGTATCTTTCTGAATCTTTTCAGATCGAACCTGCCCATCACTGTTTAAGCAAAAACTGGGCCCATAAAGACCAGTTAAGCTGTAGATACTTGAAGGTGTTCCACGAAACTGGTTTAGCCTCACATTTAAAGCAGAAATTCCTCTGGAAGACACTTGACTCTCACAATTTGAATATTAGAGATATAATTAAATTATAATTAAGAGAGGATGGGGCTGGGATGGGAAGAGTAAGTCGCATCCAGCAAATACACACAGTAGCAAACAAAGCAGACTGTAAGTACTCAAGTTAAGCAGTATCAAACAAATGCTTTGAGAAGAGAAAAGTAGTTATTTCCACCTATCTGCATCGACTGTGCCTTAGTTGCTTCTGCTGAAGAGAACCTAATCCAAACTCTCTCTGTTCTTTTCAAAGTGGTTAAGAACCCATTTGTGAGCTGCATTCAAAACGTGCTAAGATGAACAAAACCTGTTTTGCATGCCAATATCCTTGGAGAGGGCAATATTCATGCAAGATGATTCAAGCAACTCTTCAGAGCTGCAGCACTCTGCCTTCCCACTGAAGCTCTGAATGAGTATGGACAAGAGAGATCCATAAATGATTTTTCCAAGAGTCTATAGACAGTTGGTTTCTTAACACTCATAGAAGCATGTTCTTGGGCATTAGCAGAATGACTTAGAAAAAAAAGTCTGCTTTTTTCTTCAAAGCTGCTTTTCTTTTCAAGCTGTGTAACACCACTTGATTTTTAATGTACATTCAACTCACATGAGCTACTCAACCAAGCACTAGGCTTCGGCATACTGAAGGTGTGTAAGGGTTGAATAACAAACATAGACCATTTCACATGGTTCTGCTTATTTACAAATACCACTTACATACTGCTGACATTTATAATGACACCTGTGATATTGCTGACACACCACTACCTTTGTAAAGTTTGCATCTACAGGCACAGTTGATTCTAAGAAACTTGCTGGTGAATATACACAGCACTTCCTTTGACTAAAACTAGAAAGGTTATTTTGACTATTTCCTATTTCAATAGGAAAAAAGCTTCAGAAACAAGGTTTAGCAAGGCTCATCTCCCCCACTGATTTCCTTATCACTCAACACTAGTTCACTTGATTACTTCTGTCATCAGTTTTCTCAAAAACATTCTTCTGTCCACGTTACTAAGTTGTTTAAATTACACTGTAGGCATGCATTCATACTTACCCAGAAAATCATTTATTTGTTACTATTATTGTTGCCTACTGACTTGTTATCTCCAAGTCTACAATCTCAAAATACAGCACTTCAGTCCCTCCACAAACCTTGCCACGATGTTTGATGATAGAGCAATATTTGGTTTGGTTTTGTATATGCAGGTAGACTAAAAAGAATGCAGCTTACAGTTGAGGTAAAGAGGGAATATAGATGATTTACTCAGCTTCTCAAAATCAAAGGAGTCCTAAACTACGTGAAGACGAAAGAAAACATGTACATGTTCAAATTACAAGCTGTAAGAAAGCACTTGGATTCAATTAAAAAAAATCTAATAATTGTATAACTTTTAACCAAACTTTCCAATTGTTTTGTTTAAATATGCTTTAAACAACAAAACGTAACTGTTCTATCCCCTTTCTCCAACCCCAAAAATCATACTGCATCTTCTGCCTGATGTTTTCCCATTAACGACAACAAGGGGTTTGCTTTTATCTTCTTTCATCCAAAAATGCTGAAGAGCTTAACAAACATTAATTAAACCTCACAACACTCCTGTGAGGTAGGTAGGTATTGTTATCTCTACTTCACAGATGAGAAAACTTGAATAGGAAATTGTGATTCGCACAAGTATCCAACAGTAGTTTTATAGCAAAGTCAAGAGCAGAAGAAAGGAGCAATGACTCGTATGTCCCTACTTGCAGCCACTACAATATACATTCTCTTTTAAATCACCAGGAATTTACTTGTCATTTTGCCACACATGAAAAACTGTTCTGATCAGCAGTGTTACCTTTTCATTGGCAGTAGACCTTGTAAGAAAATACAAATACATCTTTTACCCAGATTGCACTTCCATTATTTCTTTTTTTTTTAAATTAAGATAAAAATTTGTGTCCTCTATTAATATCATTCTTCATCTGGTTAGCTGATGAATTCATCTTCAAAAGGAAAATCCACACTTCTTGAAACCACATGAATTGTTTCCCATATGACTGAATCCCTGATTTCCTCTTTTCATTTATGTTTCTTAACATCTTCTGTTTTGTTTCCTATTCTTTTACCTTCTAATTACTTACTGTTGTGCTTCCCTTAGTCTTACATGATTTCTTTTTCTTCTTTAAACTTTCTCAATGCCACAATAAACTCAATAAAGGATAGCTTTGCAGCATTTCAACTACTACTTTGATGAGATGCATATCCAATTTTCCTGTTTCAAACTACCTTTACTTCCAGCTTTTTCCTATGCGTGGACATGTCTGCCACATCTCCTAAGTCTACAACTTCAAATGTTCTTCTCTTTTCCCCATCGTGCTTCATTCCTCATTAGGAAATCTTCACTTTCACAGTTCTTTCTTTGCTGTTCCAAAAGCAAAACTTCATGGCTCCTTTTCCTTATTGTCCTTGCCTAATCTCTGGTCTTGCTTCCTGTTAATTCTCCTCCACTGAAATTGACTCAAACACCTTTAGAAATAATCTCTTTCTTCCTCCTGAATCTTACCACATGAAATCTGGACTTTCCCTCTTCACCTCTGAAATTTCCACCTCCACTCTCCCTTTAAGATAGAAACAGTTTTTAACCTGTTGCTAAAGAGTCATGCATTTTTTTGATCCATTCTACTCCATATGCTCTTTCCAATCTCCCCAATTTTCTCTTCTTTTCCTCTCCTTTGCAGCTGTTACTTACAAGTCTATTAACAATCTTCCAACATCTATTTTGTACATGCTTCTCTAAGCATAACTGTTTCAACCTTTAGTCTTCTACACTCCAAGTTTTGAATGGACATGCACCCTACAGAACCTTTAGAAATAGCTACTAAAATACAAGTAGATTAAGTAAGGGGGTTTTTTTCCCCCCCCCACAAAAAGATTGTTGTATTTTTGTTGAAGTTATACTATTTTCTGTGACTTTATTTCTTTTAGTTTGGAATCAGCAGGAAAATTTAAATGAGGTCTTTTTTTAAAACTATACAGTTTCACACATCTTGTTTGTACTGCTTGTTCTAATGAAGTGAGCCTATGTTTGCCGGTATAGAGTATAAATAGGTACCTTTCTTATTCATATACTCTCTGCAAGTGTCAACTGGTAGGCTTTGAGAATCGCTCTCATCATATGGAAGATACAACAAATGTTCAGTCACTGTTTTCTCTTTCAGCTCTCAAAATTACAGCTGGATTCTTTAAGCATTACATGCGGTTTCTTGCATTTCAAAGCTTCTGAACTACTTGGATTGCAAGAAGCAAAACTTCTGCCCACAGATACTTTCTTGCTCACGCTAATTTCAAGCTACAGCCAAAAAAGTACTGAACGGAAGCAAGCTACTGCTCGTTCCACAATACACAACACTGGTAAGTGATTACAGTATCCCCTCCATCATCCTTCAGCTGAGTAGAATCTGTTTCTGCAGAAGACAAACCCAGTATATTCCTTTTTCATCATTCCACAAAGATGAAGTTACAGAAGAACCTACTAAACAAAATATTTTATCACAGATTAGTGGTACAAAAAAGAGGGTAGGGGTGGATGGGGGACAGGGAGCAAAAGACAGTCATGGTGCTTCACTGCTGGCTGGGCAAAACCGTGACAACAGCATTAGGAAAATGATGGTTCTCCAACACCTTTTGCTGTTTGGTTACCATCATAGTATTTAAATTCACAACTTCTACATTGTTCTACAATAAGCGTATTATCTAACGGGAAGAAATAGATGCACTACTGGTTACCATTTGTTTCCATTTGAGAAGACTTCCTGAAGCTCTCTTCATTTCTGCATGTGTAACAAAGGCCAAGAGTTTTATTTAAGCTCTGCCTTTTTTTCCCTCTCTAATATCCCCTAAGGTTACCAATTCCTTTTCATTCAGCTAGCGATAAAAAATATCTGAAACCCTTTGAAAACTTCAGTACAGATCAATAAGTTTCATTATGAGAGGCCTCTCACAGCACATTATACTCACTCTCCACTACTGTCATTTACTTCTTGCATTCATTCACAATGTTTTGGCTTTCCTTTTTCTTTTCTTTTTACTTTTAGTCCATTTTTATCTCCAAAGCCACAAACGATGCGAGCCTCACCTACCACGGAAACTGCCACTAATGAGCAAACATTCTGCAGTGCTTCAAAACAGGTTGGGACCCACATAATATCAGTTTCAGAGACTTCTGCTCTTCCCCTCCTCACACCCCAACTTAGATATATCCTATCTTCACTGAAAACAGTCACTTTTCTCAAATAGTTTCTTCAAGTGAGACAACAGAAAATTGCTTCCAAAACTCTTAGCAATTTTTCTCTCTACTACATAAAAAAGGCTGCCTCCCTAATAAATGCTTTGCAAGGGCTGTAATCAATTACACTCTGTGGCATATGAAAATCCAGACTGAGATTTGGTTCTGGCTCTTCTAAAGCTCCGCACTGGGCAACATCAGACCAAAGTGTGAGCACAAGCTTCTCAGGCATCAGAGAAACACCGGGAACATCAGACACTGAAATGTGTGTAGGTGTATTAGCAGTCCTACCATCCATCTGTCAGAAATCTTCGATGTTCCTGCACATCACCCACTGGCAGAGCTGACTGCCAAGCAAAAATATTATGAAATGTTCATTATATACTCAAAATCTCCCCTCCTTCCCAAGGAGGAAATGGAAAAACCTGTCCCTCCACACACACATACTCCCATTCGTTACCAAGAAACGGTGAAAGACTTTCAAATTCACCCAGAAAGAAAATCTACCAGGAAACCAGGACTGGGAATTTAGGTATATTTTAGCAAAACTTTATTTACCAGAGGATATACTGACTTTTAGTTCACATATATCTCATTTATTAAGGTACGTTAAAGACCGAGTTTACAATTAACTGAACAGACAGCGTACAAAAGGCTTTTAGAACTACACCATATGGTCGAGGGAAAGGAACAATCTGGACTATCCACATTTCAATCTGCAGGCTTGTCCACCTCTATAACACATTGTATTGCTGTAATAAAATATTAACATAGAAATGTAAAAGTGAAAATAATCTCTTTTTTGCACTACCAGGGAACAAGGCATCCCACAGTCGAGTGTGTTTAATAAATATTTGAAGTTTTATGATTTTTGGCATGCTGAATCAGATACAGTCAATAAAATTCCCAATTCATTTAAAACAGTATTTCCAGAAGGATATGGGTGGGTATTCATCTTATGCTTCAGGGAAATAAAAAAAAATACCAGTATACATGGGGTATATTGGCAGCAGTTTATGTAACAGATGACACATTCTTGGAAATCAAATAAAAGCAGAAAGAAAATACCCATTGTTGTTTAGTGAAGGACTAATCACATGGTCACAGCTGGAACCAGTGTAAATCATTCATTAATAAAATTCTGTTGTAGTAGTCACTTTTTTCTGCTTTTCAAATGTCAATAGAAAAGAAACAACCAAACAAACCCTATTTCAATCCATTGCAGAAAGATACACTTTTAAGTATTCCATAAAAACTATTAAACTTACTAAATCTTTGCAGAAAAAAAAAAATTTGCTTACAATGAAGGCACTGTTGGCTCTAAGGGAAAATGTAAATACTTGTGTTTTTTGTATATAATCCCAGAATATAGTCCAAGATGATACTTGCTACACTTGGAGGTACTGGCTTGACTTCTGAACATAGAGAATCCAAACCTTCAGCAAAATCAGCTGAAGTTTTTTGTAGAGTATAATTTTACAATGTAAAGGAATACAAATGACAGCCTTGCGAGTCATATCCCTCAATGTAAACTAAAAAGTTGCACTAGACTAAAAGCAGACACTACAGAAAAAGATGATGAAATACTCAAGTATTCCATAATTACATACTCTGTTGGGTCTAGGTACCAGGCTCATGGCCAACTCTGCTTTGAGCAAGAAGTTGGAATAGCTGGCCTCCAAAGATTCCTTCCAACCTGAATTATCATATGGACCATGCTTTTACATCCTCCAGAGTTGTCCTTTTTTCAGTTGTGATCCTTATGTCCTCTTTCATTTAAAGAAACCCAAACAACTATTTCAAGTTTTGCATTTTATTGCCTCCAACAGTAGGAAAAAATACTCTCTTACAAATCTGTAAGACTTTGCAGACAGCAAGTTATTAAATCACAGAAATCAGATCATCCTCTGCAATTATTTTGAAAGCAACCTTCCGCTTTATCAATGCTGATATGTTGTTCTACTCAAAATACTACAGGATAAGAGGCTTGTTTTTCTTATCATTCCAGAGAAACTACTCAGAACAGTAAATATAAACTATACCATTTGATGCTTTAAACTGCAACAATATAAAAATAAATGGGATAGGTTTTTCTCCAGTCTGAAATAAAAAACTTAAGAAAATAAAAATCAAGTCACACCATTCCTCATCATTCAGTGCAAACACTGCAAGAACACAGCATTTAAAATTGTCAAGAACTCCTTTAATTGAAAGGCTTCTTTGAATTTAAAAGCTAAAAATATATTATCTCCCTTATTCTGTGCCTACTAAGCAGTCTGAGTAGAGACTTAAAGCACCCTGGCTTGATAGGATATCTGGGTTTTATTGTCGAGCCTGTAAGGACTTCTCAAATCTCTATCAAGCCATGGACCCTTGAAATACGGCTGCGTAAGCCCTGTACAGCCAGTGGGAATGCTCAAGTGTAAAGTTCAACACAAGCTTACATTTTCGCATGATCAAAGGCTCAATTGCTCTGTTCTTCAGTTTACTGTAGTTCTTCCTACCTCACAGTGACATCCTCAGTAAAGGAGATATACTTTATATGAAACTGGTTAATGTACAAAAAAAAAATAAAAGAGAAAAGCTCAGTTTTCTAGCAATTAACTTCAAGTGGTGTGAAATGACAGTTCAAAGCACCGTCGCTGCTAATAGCATTACTTTCATACAGGAGGAAATCACTACCTAAGAAAACTAGAATATATAAATGAAGTGCAGTGATTTTGTCAAATTCAGAAACAGAAAAGGTCCCCAAATTTCCTGCTAACTTCTATTTTAGCCAGTATCCGCATACTCTTTGTCAGAGCAGATAACATCTGAAGGCAGGCATGTGAATTGAGTAAGTAAACCTAAAGAAAGATCCACCCAATGGCCAAAATCATGAGCTCTCACACACATACGGTCGGTCCATGATACAGACAGGCAGCTTCTATATTAAGATACTATTTTCTGCTCTTCCTTTCTTACAAATAATAATGTGGATTTTGTTTCTGGTAACAGAAAATTGCAGTAAAGCACACATCCTGACTGGCTGGCACATACAGGTAGGTTTAATTCATGCTGTTTGGTGATGTGCTTCCACTTCGGTGAAATGATTACTTTCAAAATATAAGCCTGTGAAAGGGCGTATCTGACCAGCTGATGACTTTAAAAGAACTTTTGTCGAAAAATTCAATAACATAATTCTCCATCTGATCAAAGAAGGCTGCCATTACACCCAGGAAGGGCAGCCAGGCACCTCGCTCTTCCCCATCCCAGAGCCTGCCAGACATCCTGCTTTTCAGAACTCTGTCCAAACGGTTTTGAAACATAATGAAACCAGGCCTTGGAGGACTCCTCCATACGCTTCCCACAAAATACGTGGCTGACTTCTGCATTTGTCTGTTTCTGGATGAAACGTGAAGAAAGAATAGTTACAAATTCACAAGGAAAAAAGGCACATCCAATCGAATTGAGACACATATCTCCCCATCACGCTTTGCAGGCCCACACACTCCTTGCAGCTACACCACGTACACCTGACGGCTCTAAGTCTGTCATTTTTTCAGTCTGCTGCTAACACTTTACAAAGTGTATCATTTCTTCTGACATTAGTATCACGAAAAGGGCCATGACCCAGTGATTTTCATGGCTTCCATGCCTAACTGCCATCAGCTGGCAGTTTCCCTGCTGCCACACAAGGCCATCGCTCAGGCTACCTGAGATGCCTCCAACAAGCAACAGCACATGAAACAGGTCCTCACATGTACCTCTACACAGTTTTGATGAGTGTGCAGCAATAATCAGGAAAGACAAACACCACAAAAATCAAACATTTGAAAGTGAATCTCTATTAATGATTTTTTTTCCTCACTGGAAACCCTGTAGCAAGCTCTAGGTAGACAAGTTATTTTAAATGATGTGTCACAGGCTAAGGAAAAAAAAAAAAAGGCAGTATTTAGTTTAGCTAGGAGACAAATATGACACATATAAGCTAATGTTAATGCTACGAAAGCTAAGGTTTATCTTTACTAATCCCTCTCAATGAAAACAATAGGACAGAATTAAAAATGACAAACTTAAGACCAGGAAGGACATTTTGGGAAGGCATGAAAAAAGAGACATACAGGAAAGGCTGCTGCTGTCCCACACAGAGAGCTGCAAATTTATTTAAATCAGTATAACAACTTTCTCATGTAGACAAGCCATGGATATTACCTGGGTGTGCATAAGAATATAAACTTGTAGACCGATTCACACTTTGAAGTCAGAAGTAATATCTAAAGAGTCTGAAGTGTCTCTACTGAAAGGTAACGATCAAGTTAATTTCTTTAGTTTAGATCATTAAGGCATAAAATTTCTCACCACAGTTACATAAGTGAAGATAAAGTTATTCATAGAAAAGGAATAAATGGCTCCAAAACATGTTCTTTCTCTGCAGCACAAAAAGAAACCAATGCAGAAAGAATGACATTGCCGGATGAGAAAAAGAGGGGTACTATAACTGCACCAAGAGAGAATGTCTTACTGAACTAAGGAGTTGAGTAACAGTAACAATGAAAAGGGGTTGGGTTTAATCCAATAGCTATCTTACAGCCTATATTTTACTAATCTGGTATTATATATTTATGTATTAAAATGTGTCCCCCATTAGGCAGCAAACAGCTTTTAAGTAACTGTTTTGTTTTCTTTAGCAAGACAAATCTTCAACCCCAACTGCAAGTACCAAAGTATTCTCTCACATAAATGCTCTCAGATTTATTTTTTTTATTCCTCCCATGTCACCCCAACTTGGTGCCTGCAGCTATCACATAAACCTGAATTGTGGCATTTAAATCCATTCATTAAAACCTAAGCACTGCATTGGTCTGAGAAGTTTAAGCAAAAGCAACTCCTCCTTCAACCAGGCCCAGTGAGCATTTATTCCAAGGATCCAGCATACACAGGGTGAGACCAGGTGGGAGTGTCTGAAATTCAAGTCCTCACCTCTGCATTTTTAAGGTGGCACTTTGGGTTTTTTGCTCTCCTCTTCCCCACTCTGTCCTGCAGCTCTGATTTTTCCATGAGGTTGGTACGGTTTCTTTGAAAAACCAAAACCAAGTGGTAAGCTCTCATGCAGGGTGCAGGAGGGTGCTCTCAAAACACTCACAGCATCACTTTTCATCTTCTAAGACAAAAATTCATGTGATCTTTTAACAACTATTTATTTCACACCAAACCAGATATCTCCCTAAAGCTTACCAATACAGCCTGCAGGCATATTTCTTAAATAAAAGTACTGAATCCTTGTATATTTAAAATTTGCATAGCAAAGGGATGAATCAGCTATCACAGAAGTAGTAACACTGTGCAGCAACTGCTCACCTCTTGCAAAAGAAAGAAAGAAAAAAAAAAATCTGTTTATCAGGTTTGGGTGGGACTCTACACCAAGTGCATTGCTTTCACAACTGTGAAAAATATTGCTTTCTTCCAGAACTATGACAAGCACAACTGCTGTTCAAGCTAGTCAATGCATCAGCTCTGCTCGTGCAGTTTACATTTTGCATATGGAAACCATAGCACCTCTTGACTTGTTGATTTCATATCATTTAAAGGTTCATGAGATTGTACACCACCAATTCACTTAAATTAAATTAGTAAGACAATTATTTTGCTGTAGTATTTCAGATTATTTCCTGTATTATCTTTGCTGCAAACGCAAGTATTTCTGCCTACAGATATGTGTCCATTGTAACAAACCTAGCAGAAAGCAGCACCTATATTAAATTATATATCAATAAATCTTTCTCTCTCCTTTTTTTTTTTTTTTTTTTAAATGTAAGGTGTTACATCAGGACTGCATTTAACAGAATTAAATCCATCTGCTACTCTGGCTGTGTTTAAGCAGGTATATTTAAAGACTATAAGAAAAGAAGTAGGTTTATTTAAAAACAGGGAACAAAGCCTCTCCCAAAATTAAGACATGAATTCTGCACATTTGTTTAGAGCACAAAAGTAACTGTATTTTACCTAAAGAACCAGACATCAGAAACAGGCAAGTAGCGGAGCAAAATCCACCAGGAAAGCTTCTGCTTTCACGCTCACTCTAAGAAGTATTTATGGTGAAGTTAACTCTTTTGGACTAATAAGATCACAATTAAAGCTTTAAAAACAACTATCAGAGGAGGAGATCTACTGATACATGTCATGGAAGCTAACAATACATGACACGGTATCTCCTGTGATCCAAAAAAGTCCTTACCTGCTACACTGCAGAACATAAGCTAAATGCCAGTTGGCTTAAAATATTGTAAGAAAAGGCTGCTTTCCAAAAAGGCACATGGCTGAAGTGGGGCTGCTTGTAATCAAAGTGCTCAAGTCTTTGATTACAGGGAGCTCTATTTTTAAAACTACACTGGGCCTTCCTTTTGCCAATCTCCCTCCAGCAAAGAGCTGCACCTCCTCACATGTGAGCTCTCAGGACCGAGCACACGTGGAATAATTATGTATTCTTCCATAATATATAACACATGATGAATTTATATGTTCAAAACATGACGCGGCTTTACATTTACTTCCTTTATGAAGCAGCCAGCACTGTCCCATGCAACGGTGTGATGTAATCTCCTAAACGGTGCCATGACAACTAATGTAATTATACCAAAATAGTATTAGCTATATTTATATTGGGGATAGTCTTACCACTGTTCTTAAAGACCTGTTTTGCTGCTCAGGAATTAACTGTATCTCCTCATCCCTGTAACATCATAATTAGTCATTTTGACATTTCGCCTTCTGCACTGACTAACAAACTCCTCCCACTCTTATAATTCACTGGAGATAGCTCAGATTTAAATTATATGGTTCAGGTTATGTGTACTCACATGATCTCATTTTCCCCCCAATATCTTATTTTAATTCACTGAAATGAATGAAAAGAATTATTACATGTTTCCTCCCAGCCTCAAGTGGAAATTTGGGGTTTTTGTTAAGCACAAACCAGAAGTGGTATGTGAAAGAGCTTGCACAGTAACATTTCACATTAACATCTTCCAGTTAAAAGAGAAAAGGTTTTACTCTCTTCCCCTCAAATTCAGCTAATACAGTCATCCTGCAGCTCACCACATTTCCACCAGCCGGTGTGCCTTTGGCACAGAGAACCTCTGCACAGACCCATTTTCTGCATATTTTTAAGTGGTTTTGCTGTATTTGCATCCACATCCACCAAGACTCCTCAATAACAAAATGGTTAAGCTTTCAGGTTAAACATGCATGTGTTCCAAAACACACTAGTACAGACTAACAAAAAATATATCTATCATGTACAAACTGGTAATTATTATTTAAATTCTTTTCTTTCAAAATGTTATTAACATCACATCATTCCTACAACTGAGGGTTCGGAAAACACAACGTGGGTGTCCGCTGCACCAGAATACAGAAGAAAGTCAATTCTAGTCAAATACTTTCTTTCGACTGAAGTGCAAATCGTATGATTTGAATGTGCATGAGCTAATTAGCAAAGCAGGTATCCACAAGCCTTGGGTAAACTTCTCACTCTGTAGGCTACCTTGTCAGCAGATACTTCACTACTTTTAACGACCATCATCCCAGAAGTGTGACAGAAGTAACCAAATTGCATTTGGCCAGCAAATACAAAGAGATATTCAGAGATGTTCTTACTGTTTATTATTAATTCTGAAGTGGAAGTTAGTACTTAACAATATTTTGAAGAACTACCCTTACTTTTGTGTTGAAGCCACAAAAGGAGGTGCGATTATGGCACACAAACCCCTTTGGACTAAACGCCCTCATCAAAATATCTTATAGGTACATGAAAAATGGAACAGGCATAAACAACTCCATTGGCTTGGAGCTTAAGTTGGTATGGCAGTGATCTCTGCAATTCATAAACATCAACGATTGGACTAGTTTGCATGGGAATACAAACAACTAATTATTATCTTTTGCTTAAGGGCACGCATGATGTGCTCTACAGGTATTGCCACTGCTTTTTGCCTAATGTATTGCCTCTTGAAGTCTTTCAATGTAACAATTTGCTGATATCCTCTGAAGTATTTCTAGTGTTACCAAACTGCTTTATATTCACAGAGAACACTCTGCAACTTCTGAAAGATGTTGCTAGGAAAGAAGCCATAGCTACAAAACTGTATGTGACTTGCAAATAGTCGTTTCATCCTGTTAACTAAGAGACACTTTAACTTGTTACTTAGCACAGACAGGGTTTTTGACAAAAGTATTGATGCTTTGTAAAACAAACAGATGTGCATGTCCATATCTTTTTCTGGAAACAATTTTATAATATTATTGGAACTTATACTTTAATTACCGATTTAAAAACAAAATAGTTTTGTTTTCATCAGCTGTGTCTTTTTGCATTAATGGCATTAAAAAAAGCACAGCTTCTGGAGCAGGGTAAAGGAATGCTGGAGGACACAGAGCTGCCTGCCATCTTCCCTAAAGAAGTTTCATGGCACTACAGCGCATAGAATATATTGTAGTTAAAAACTATTTACCACAAACAACCAATAGAAACATTTACTATTATAGTTTTCTCTGATCTATTATCATTTGTCTTTGATCTACTAAAAACATGAATTCAAGCACTGAACCTGGATTACTTTCACCAAATCTACATGCAAAAGGCAGAAAGTACTACACGATCATTTAAGAGTGCCAATGGCTTCTCTAAATTATGCCCCCCAAGATCTGATGCAGTGGCTGAATTATTACATACCTCAATTGTATCACCTTGAGCCATCTTTTCCTATTTCATGCTTCTGTATTATTCTTCTATAGTTGGAAAATCTCTAGATGCTAGAACTCAATTTAAAGTGAAATTTGTTTTGATGGAATAGCCTCAAGATGATCTAAAGTGGGCTGTTGAGAGTCTGAGCCAAAATTAACTTAAGGCTCCTTCACCCTAAAACATCAAAGTCCAAGAAGTTCCAAAACATTTTTGGAAATGACAAGTAAAACCTGCAAAAGCATGCTGTCATAGCTACAGCCAGCAAAAGAAATAACGGTCACCATTAGCCTGCTATTCAGAGACTGTAGAGAGAATTTTGAAGTAGGTAAATTACAATTACTCGAACTAGAAGACACTTAAGGTTATTACCCAACTATAGTAGAGAAAAAAAGGCAATGAATCTTGAAGGGAGAAAAAAAATACAACATGACTATGGAGAGAACAGCATCTACTAGCACCACCAGTGCAGTTTCTACAGTAGCTCTGCATACTCATCTCCAAATTCTCTCATCCTAATTTTCACTACCTGACATGAAGGTTTGAGGTGCAGCAGATATGAATGTTGGAGATTCTCAGTCCCGAGTCTGGTTTACAAAATGCTTATGCTGCAACTTTTCACTGAATTTAGCTATTCCAAAAAGAAGCTTATTTGCAATCCTGTCAAAATTCCATGCAATACTTCAGGTTCTTATCATCTTGCTTCAAAGTCGAATTTGGTCCACTAAGCCTAACTCAGTATTTTCCACACAGAATTGTAAACACTACTTTCATTTCTTCATGTAAGTGAGTGGGTATGATTGGTAAGCAGTAGTTTCAATATTACAAATAATGAGGCAGCACAAATTCTAGAAAATGAAAACTTCCTGAGCAAAGCTAACAGCTTCTTCAAACACTATTTGTAATGTTTTGTTATTAACTGTTTCTTCACTAAATGACTTTTATTTCAAATTTAGATTCACAGATATGTCAGGCTGCTAAATAAAACAGGAATTCAAAGACAGAAGACATGTTACACATGGTTTACAGCTAATGAATTTTGAAAGCTGGAAGAAAACCTTGCAAAGGAGTTAGTTAAAAAACAGTGGTGAGATTCTGTAAACAGATTCAACTCTTCAAAAGGAAATCAGTCACGGCATGCAGCTTTAAAGTCACTTTTTCAAGTTAGGGCTAAACTAAACCTTTATTTAGCAAAATGACAATAAATTAAAAAAACCACACAATTAAAAGATGCAAGTGTAAAAAAAAACAAAAACCAAAAAACACTAATCATCCTCCAAAGACCTTTTTTTGGTACAAGAAGTGCTCCAGGTTCCAACAGCACTGCTTGCATGAGTGGGGGCTGAGGGCTCTACTCATTTAAGTTGTGTTTGCATCAGTTGACTACGTGGTTATAGGAAGATAAACAGAACAACTCCATCTTTGTGATGGGGAAATCTTTGTGAATGATAGCAGTGCTAGGCAGATGAGTGGCTCACAGTTAACTTACCGTCAGTCCTACCAATAAAGTCACATGCAAGACTAAACCAAAACACCTTTTCTCAGTATGTGGCACATTAAGGCATTCATGTTTTCTTTGACATTGCAATGAAACTTTTGCTGAAGCTCGGAAACAAAAAATCCTCTTAATCGACTGACTGACAGTACACTACATACATGGAGATGTATAGCTGGTTTAACCACTTAAACCCAACCATTAGGATTTTCCCCCATTCCGAAAACATCTAGGGCTTTCACTTTCTTCTAAGGTATCAAAGACCAAATAACGTAGGCTCTTACAAAGAACCTGGAATGGATGTCTCCATTTAAAGTGAAGCAGAGTTGAGCATAAATCAATATCAGTAGCATGTATCATTAAAGCTTACTGTCAGCTAGCACGTAGGGTCCTTTCAAACACCATGAGAAAGCTGTATGTGTACTGAGTAGCAGTATCTGAGAGAGCTTAATCTAGCTCACAGAGATAAAACACCAGAGTCAGAAGAAAGTTTTAGCAACCAAGACAAATATTTTCCAAGAAGGCACAGTATGTAATTACATTGCAGCCATATGCAAATGCAGTGCCTCTGTATCTGCACTGCTGCTCCTACCCACAATACCTAGACAGACTTGGTGTAGGTATGTTTAACATATCTTTAAAACAACACACCTTACATTTTGTGGCTGAAGACCTATCCTTTGATTTACTGAAATGTGAATATAAAAAAGCAGAAATCCTTCCAAAGAAATGGTAATAGCTAGCTGCTTTGATACCTATGGCAACAAGACTAAAAACAAGCTACTCAAAAGAAATAACTAATTCAGTTTAAAGTTACAAAGTTAGGAGCTTTTTTTTTTGTGGTGTTAAACTTATCTGAAAGGCTCTTTCATCCAATTTTTGTAAAGACATGTAAGTAGCCGTTCTGTGTTGATTATAACAACTTCAGAATGAGTGACACTTGACTGAAAAAGTAAAAGGATGGCAGTCTCCTTTGTTTTAATTTTCAAAGAAGGAACACAAAACTACTCTTCTCCCTCCATGTTCTTCTTCTATTCAAGAAATAAAGCTTGTTGTTTGGGCCCATGGTCATAGACTCCACTCTCCTTCCACAATGACTAAATACAAGGACATAATTCATCTGGTAGTTTAGGTGAAACAGTTCAACTATCTGGACAATGCAAGCTGAACATGAAGTCCTATTTAACTAAAATTAGGTCATTTCCCTGCACACAGGATGTGTGCAGGATTTGGTCCAAGTCACCTGAAGTCTATATTCTTCCAACACGTTACAAGTTACCAAAAGAACATATGTCTCTTCTTTCCTGCAGCAATTCAAGTTCAAGAAATTCAAGGATACAGGCACTCACTCAATTTTCTTTTCTTTTTTTTTTAAATTTATGTTTGGAACCCAGCAATTCCTCTTGTGACATAAAATGTTTATGGTTTCAACTTGTATGGAGAAGCCAGCCGCCTTCAGAGATCGAAGGGCCATTCTCACTGTCAAAACTGTAAGCTTCACGATGATAACTTCATTTTCATTACAGTTTCACAAGAGATAAATACATAACTCTTAACTGCCAATAACCTTACGGAATAAAAACACTCGACACCAACCAGTACATTTTTGCTGACCACAGAACACACACTTAGCTTTTGTCAAATGCTTTTAGAACTCTCCAGTCACTTATGCATTTTTAAGTCTATAATTAAATTGCCAAAAATTTATAACATGACACAAGATGCAGTTTTTCTGCATAAAACGTTTTAAAAACCCCTTTATCTTCTTCCAGTACACAGATAAAAGCATATTTTAAGTCATTATTTCCTCTTTAGGCTTTTCTTCTAGGTGCAGGGAGGGGTTTTAGTTTCCCGTCTAAGCTGAGATGAACCAGTTGGCCTGGCAAGCTCCTTCAATACTTCAAAGCTGTCACGCTGCAAATCCAGGTTTTATTTCCTAATTTTTACACCCCAGGTTAGCCAGCATCAAGAGTTCTGCACAGGCTGTATGTGTCCACTCTCAAGAATGCAAAACTGAAGTCATCTCATTCTCATTGCTTAATTAAATGATATTGATAGGTTATTCAGTGATTCAGGTAAAGACACGGTGCCTGGAAAGTGACCTAATGAATCCTTTGACCTCATTAAAATCTGCTCTATGGAAGCAAGCCACTGTTGCAAGTTGCAGGCTTTCATTTTCAGCTGTTTTTTCATTAATAGAAGAGCAAAATAAGATCCTCCCCTATCTCAGTGAGAACACTGCTTCCTACAGATCTGCACCTCTACTTGTTACAGAGTCTCCAAGCTAGTAAAAGTTAAATATCTGTTAAGTGAAGGGATATATGTGGGAGTGTGTGTATAAAGTCCATATTTGAAATACCTTGAGTTCATCCTAAGTGATTTTTAAGTTGTTTTCAACTGTGTCCCATACACATCTAAGACACACTTCAAATTGTTTTATTAATACATTACTCATTAAAAAGTGAAAACGAACAAAATTCCCACAAATAACCAACCAACCAAAAAAGTACAAAAAATAAGGCAGAATCTGATATTTTAAGATTTACTTCTGCAAGAGGTATTCTGGCTACACCAGGGTCTTACCAAGCATGTTGGCTCAGATGAACTGGCAGCCCATTTGCAGCAGGCAGCCAGTACTTATGCAGCTGCTGTTTCCTAGCAAACATCTGAGTAACTACTCCTGGTTTTAAAAAAAGAGTAGATACTGTTATAAAATATGCTGAAACAGTGAGTTAATGAGATTACATACTGGAAATCACCTGAAAATAATTATTAACTGTTTACCAGAATTCTGACATTTCCAGTAGATAACATCAAATTCAAGGTGTCAGGAAAAAAAAAAACCCAAACAGGAAAAGAACACATCGGCCTATGTGTAAACATATGAGTATACACAAATCATCAATTTGTGTTCTGCAATTGCCTTTTCTTCTTCATGGGAAAAGCCCATGCTACACCCCTCTGAAAAAATACAGCAATTTCCCCCCACATCTCAGCCACTTCCAGACCAAAGTGCAGCATGACATTTGATACACACACTTTCGATCGGTGCTTTGCAAGAGTGTGGTAAAGTCCTTTTTAAAGATGATGTGAATTACAGGTAGGTAAGATGGAGGAGCTAGAAGGGGTTCTAGTTTCAGTCTCTGAAGTACCTTCACAGCAGTAACCACATGATTCAAAACTGTCTCTACTCCTTGCTGCTACCATTTGAACACAGGATATCGGTTTGCTTTGCACTAAGACATATTCCTCAGATTCTAAAGCACTACATTTTCATAATTCAGCAAAACCTCCCCCAAGCTTCTACCAATGATGTCCTAAAAGAACAAAGGAAGACTGTAATTTTTTTTTCTTGGTTTAAATTAAGCTTTATCATTTTTAAGCCTCAAAAAATTTCTTACTTCATCAACTAGGCTTCCATTAGGCTTTCACTTGTCAAAAGTGGCCTTGTTAAAAATGAACTGTGTTCAGTTTAAAACACAGTTGCATGTCCTTTGTTAACAGGACAATTCACTACTCAAGAAAAATATGAGAATCAGAAAGAATTGCCTTTAAACAATAAGAATGCACCAGATATAGTGCACAGATGCACTCCACAACTCAGCTGGTTGTCAGTACTCCAGTTTCATCCCACTGTTTTCCAGAGGGGATGGGGACAAGGTGAACACTCAGAAATGCAGTGAGAATGGCTTGTGTAGCAGAGAGGCAGTTGGGAATAGTCCACAGAAGAGGACAGTCCTTAAAACTCATCCTCTGAACAACCAAGAACACAACTGTCATCTTTGTAATCCTGCAACCTGCCTTGCATTTTTACCAGAATCACAGCACAGCAAAGGAGGCAACAGCTGAGACGCGCCCTAAATTTTCTCTTACACTTGACGACACTTTCATATCAAAGCCTACATGTGGAAATCACTAACATTTATGGAGCCACTTAACTGCACACTGAAGCTTGAAATGAGTTACAGATGGACAGGTTGTGACTACCTACCTAGTATATGCCTAATGCAACTAAATGAGGAAGTTAAGTCATCTCAGAGTGGCACTGGTGGTCTCCACATTACATTTCCACTCACCCCAATAAACACTTGTCTACCCTTGCACTCACTATTGTTTTGCACGTGCATTTTGGTGCATTCCTTCCCCTATGCTCTATGAAACTGAGCACAATTAAAGTATTTTAGAAAACAAGACACCTACATAACTTGGAGGCACTTTTTTCAAAAGGAGAAGTTGAAAGCCTCAAAGTCAATGTAACCAACATAGTCCAAGAAATACTTGAGTTCTCTGATGTCTTGTAAGCACTTACACTGCAACCTATAATACTGTCTTTTACTTGTAGGACTATGTATTTCAATTTTTAAAAGGAGTTTAAAACCTTTAAGCTAGTTACTTTTTCTCTCAAATTCAGTAAAAGTTCAGAATTTAGGAAAAAAAATGGCACTGACACTATGTCACATCAGCTCATTTCCTTACATGGACCAGGCTCAGAGCAGTTTTACACGTATAGAAGCTGTAATGATGAAGTACAAAGCCTTCCCTTAAAAGATACAATCCCAGTTGATTTAGATTTTAAATAAACTGGGGAGGAAGGAGGGGGGGTTCCTTCACTCAAAATACTGAAACATTCACCAAAAAAGTGATCAGATATCCATTTTGTTTTTGATGCAAGTAAGAGTCTTTCAACCAAATGTACTAATTCTCAGTATGAGGAAAACTAATTTTCCCCACCAAAAGCATAAGCTACAGTCTCAATTCACTGTTAGCTACCGTTAGCCTGAACAGTGGAGTTCCATGTGTTGTCATTTTTGCATGGAGGAGGTGAGGATGGTAAATAGGAAATACATCTCTGGACGGCCCAGCCTTTTTTGGTACCTCTCCCTGGTTCATTGCAGCGCCCACCCATCTCTTAGGTCTGTCAGTCATTTGAAGCCAGTCTACTTGAATTATAAGTACAGCACAATTGTTAACAGACATCTCTCATTCATGATCTTACCATTTCCCACCTCAGTTGCAACCATGTGAATCCAGGTTTTGATTAAAATAGAGAAAAAGAGAAGTCAGCAAGCATGTTGTTAATCTTGCCTTGAAGGAAAAGTTCCTTTGATTCCCAAAACCTGTAACTTTATCAGACTTATAATACACTGGAAACACAATGTGAACTGTGCTGTCATCTCACAGCAAGCACAGTAGAAGTCATTAGTAGACCCCTATGAACACCAGGGACTCTGTACCCGTTGAATGTGGCACAAAAAGCAATCAAATCTCTTTACAGGGACGGTTAGTGCTACTACACAACCAGGCCAGCTGAAGAAAGGCAGTCCTCAGATAAGACACATTGAAGTTCTTACTGTAGAGTTCCTGCTGTCTGCTCAAACAGAGCAGACACAGAGATAGGAAAAGTTTTTTACCTTGATCCATTAATGATCTTCTGAGAGTAGCAGCTTCACAAACAATTAAGAGGATCATCCCATAAAGTGTAGCATGAAGTCAAACTAATGAGCTTCCTCATTGAATTGATGATACTCTGCATGGACACTGTGACCCACAAATAGACAACACACTGCAGCAGCAGGGAGCCCTGGACTCCTATTGGCTACGAGCCACTAAACTCCTATGTCTCGAGTTTTCTGTCTGTCAAATAGGGAACTACATATTTTCTCTTTTTCATCTAAGAAACATATCATGTTTATCAGAAGTATTATTACCTGCATGCATAACCAGAAGGAATAAAATACCAGGCTGTGTTGCTAGAGAGGTCTTCAGCAAAGCAGTCTGAGAAGCTTGTCTAAGGATGTCAGTGGTGAGCAGTACTTTCTCCCATCCATTCTATCTGCTTCAGTCCAATGGACAAATGATTAAGTGCATTTTCCCAATTGCAACAGCATTCTTAAATCTGAATAGAGTTGGGGAGAGAAAAGAAAGAAGGATATGAGCTCATCTGGTCAAATATCTCAAAACACATCTTCATCAAAACACTACCCAATATCCCATCACTCAACTATTTATCCCAAATACTTTCCTTCATCTAGTAATGCCTGCAAAAACAACTAAATGCCCAAGCTTGAACTAAAGACAAAAGAAGGCAGCAGCAGTAACAGTAGGTAGGCTTGTTTTCTTTACACTTGTTAAGCTCTATAGTGGAAGAGTCAGGTGAGCCTTTTCTCCTCTCCCCCAAGACCCTATCAACCTGAGCTGCTATTAAAAGTCCTTTCTACAGGAGATGGCCACCGTTACCATTCAGAACAAGCCAGGAAAACACCTCAGCACACAAGAACTCCAGACAATACACTAACAGCAGTCCCACAGTGCTGAGTAAGTTAATGTCAAGATTTGACATGTCTGTCTACTTCATGGTTTCTCCTAAACATATCAAGACTACACCATCCCTTTTGTCAGAGCATTACAGTCACCACAGACAATCATACCTCCAAGTCCTCCCCCGTATCAGGTGATGGATGACGTTGGAGAGGACCTTCAGGGATTTACTGGTCTAAACCAGAGCTCTGCTCAAATCAAGGTCAACCTCAGCAGCTTCCCCAGGACCATGTCAAGCTTTGAGCAGCTCCACAGTGTATCTGGGCAACGTGTTTCTATGTTTGACCACTCACAGTGAAAAATTGCTTCCTGTGTTTAAATGGAGCTTCCTGTATTTCAGCCTGTGCCCCTGAGCCTACCCACCTCGAGGCTAAACTGTCCCAGCTCTCCCTGCCTCTCCTCCTATCATGTCCATATTCTCAAATTGGGGTTTCCCCAAACTAATTACAGTCTTACTGCATTTTGATGATTGAACTACATGACTAACTGTAGATACATTTCCCCAGTATTTTATGCATCATCTGAAAAATAAAGCAGCAAAAATTAAATCACCAACAAAACTGGTGATTAAGTGCAGTTGGGCCACAAAGACATTGCAGACCCACCAAATGTAGGTCTTTCTCAACCCATTAAAAGTTACACTTCAAGCAAGAGGACATCTTTAATCTTTTTTGTGTCACAGCTACATATAATCCAAGTTTTTATATCAAAATATTGTGTTGCAATGATTAAATGCTTTAAAAGAAATTAGTTTAATATAACAATATAGGCCAAACATATAATCCTATTAAAAATAAAAATACATCAGCTTTGTCTCACAAAGCCTTCTATCATGAAACCATAGTGACCAGCATTAATGTTTATTTATTTAATTTTTTTAGCTTTTAAGCCTTTGATGATATCCAGGTTAACCTTTATTTTGTCCTGGGATAAAGCCACTGTGACATCCTTTTTGCCCTTTTAAATATAGAAACTTTTTTGGAAGTCTTCCAGTACTTAGAAATAAACACATTTATACAAGATCTGCAACAATTATTGTAACTGATTCTAGAGGTTCCTGAGGCAGTTCTCAAGTCCAGATGATGTGATGTCCAGATTTAAAGATTTTTTTTTTTTTTTTATTTAACAGATAATTTCAGAATTATTATTATACCACAGAACCTCAAGGGCTGGAAGGGACCTCGTAAGCTCATCCAGTCCAATCCCCCTGCCAGAGCAGGACCACCTACAGTAGGTCACACAAGAACTCATCCAGGTGGATTTGGATGTCTTCAGAGACGGAGACTCCACAACCCATCTGGGCAGCCCCTGCCAGTGCTCCCTCACCCTCACAAGGAAAATGGTTTTCCTTGTGTTTCTTTGAAACCTCTTAAATTCCAGTTTGTGCCCGTTGCCCCTTGTCCTGTCATTGGCCATCTCTGAGCACAGCCTGGCTCCATCCCCCTCACACCCACCCTTTTATGTTTTTGTAAGCATATGACATCACCCTCCAGTCTCCTCCAAGCTAAAGAGCCCCAGCTTCCTCAGCCTTTCATCAGAAGGGAGATGCCCCACTCCAGCATCGTTGTGGCCCTGTGCTGAACTCTCTCCACAGTTCCCTGTCCTTCTGGAACTGAGGGGCATGGAACTGGACATAATATTCCAGATGCAGTCTCACAAGGGCAGAGTAGAGAGGAAGAAGAATCTCTCTTGACCTACTGCCCACAGCACTTCTAAACACACCCCTGGATGCCATTGGCCTTCTTTTTACTAAAAAAAAAAAGACATATAGGAAAGGAGTATATATAAAGTGTGCGAAAAGTAACATTACTCTAAAAAGGCAAAAAATACATTAAAATGATACACGTTTATGCTTAATGATGTCTAAGAGAAAAATCTGACTCATAAGACACACTGAAATTGACCATTTCACTCTGTAGATGGTTGGAACCAAGGATCTTGCTGCATTAGATACAAAGATCAGATGATTGTGATGTTTATGCACCTATAAGTTGATAACTGTCCTCTTATTGATTCTAACTTAGATTACATGTTTCTACATGTTTCTCAAAGTGACGTTTAATGCTTTTTTACTGCAGTCTTCACAGAAAAACTTCAGATCCTTCAACAGCAATGAATTTGTCAGTTTCCAGTCCAAGCTTTCAAAGACATAAGACCCTTACTTCCATACCAACAGATCACCAAAACAAGAGATTAAATAATCTATTTGTACACACTTAGAGGACCAAGTAGTCAATATTTGTTAGGAAGAAAAGTCACATCAAACTCATCTTAATTTTCCCCTTTGTCAAGAAATGCATCTTGATTTCAGTGCAGTTTTTTTCATACAACATTTTAGAAAATCAAAAACAGGAAATATGATCTAGGTTATACCACTAAGATGTGGGAACACCACAGAATGCCAAATCGCACCGTGGTAAGTACCAGTAGCTTGCTATGAGAATGGCAGAGTATTGGAAACAGGCAGGAATCTGGCCTTTTTCTACTATGCTTCAGTATTTTCATTGATGGCTTGCAGAGTAAACACTTGAAAATCTTAGCAGGTGAGGTGTTGCAAGCAAACACTAGAATTTCAATATATCTTCAACTCAAGTGCCACTCATGATTGAGAGCTTGAGCCTTAAGAAAGAAATCTGGCAATTAAATTCCAAATTATGGTCTTTAACTGATTTTTTTAAAAAATGTACAGTAAAGTCAGTCAGAAACAACTCCAGTGAGTTTCATTCCACCTAAAGACAAGAGATAAACAAATCTCAGGATCCTCTCCAGATCACATTTCTACAAGTGTAGTTTGGATCTACATTGGAGCAATAGAAACTGGATGGAGAAAAATGGATGGAGAGATGATTCCTCATCAGTGAAGCAGCACAGAGGTCCCAGCAGTGCAAAGGCACAGATGACCCATCCTCACAGATGTCCTGCTAATCCTCACCAGTTCTGTCCCCCAGACTCTAGTTTTTCCATGCTAAACTTCCCTCAGTGCAGGATGAAAGGATTCAGAAGCAATTCTAAGTAAAGTCTATGTCACAGTCATTCCCTACGCAGGCTGTTCTGCAAAGAGTCATTGTTTTTAAAAACACAAGTATTCTTTTAAAGTTACCAAGGAAGCAGTCAAATAGTACTTTTTTCTAATAGCTATGTACACATCGTGGCTCTTCAGTTAGTCAATTAGTAGAAACACTAAATCTCCAAACTTATTATTTTTTACAACATGTACAAATTATTTGATATCTATCTCATGATTTTAAGAGGTATAACTAAATGAAGTACTACTGTAATCTTCTAGTTGTATTTTTGCAGGTTTTTTTAAGTGTCAAAACATTTAAGTGATGAACTCTATTTGAAGATGACTAATTATAATGCGTTCCACTTGGGGAACGGGAGTTCAGTATCCTAGTACCAAATAAACAAAATGCACTTTCCCAGCTTAAGACTAAAAACCAAAACGCAGCCAAAAGAAGTTTCTTCCTCACATCTGTCAGATCACAAAAGCACCCAACACAACAGGATAAGGTTGCCAGAAAACCCTAAGACTTCCAAGTGGATATTATTTTGTATATGTGGCTTAACTCTGAAGCTGAACCAGAAATGACATCTGAGCTTAGGATAGTAAGCCTTTTTGCCAATGAATTTCTTGTAAAGTCAACAATTATAATTTATTCTGATCCTTTGTGTCACCATATTAGTAGTTATTTTTCAGCAATCCCAGAGCAGCAACAAATAATGCCATAGAAGAGGACTGATATAATTACAGGCTGAAAAAGATAGGCCAGCACCCTTACACTCAAAACTACCCTCTGTGGCTCCTTCATACCCCATATGTTGCTAATAAAACTGCTTGAATCATACCTATGAGACAGTTTTACTGATATTGTATCAGGTCCCTAGGTTCTTTGTATGAGATACGATGTCACTAGCACTATAACTATGCAAATTTTGTGATACAGGATCCCACTGGACACAATATTACCTACGTAATTCGCAGTATGAAACCGTGCATTAACAATAATTCTGGTGTTATATAAATGAAACCACTATGTTTATTGAAAAGCTCGCCAAACTACGATGAAATCAAATTTAAAAAGCAATAAAGAGCGACTGATGTGCTCATAGTAAAGATGGCAACATCAGTATTTTTCCCCAAACAATGTAAATTTTGCTTTGTGCTCGTGTGACAATGCTTCACAGAAACTTTTAGCACTGACACTAAACATATGCAACTCCCTCCCCCTCCCCACACACACTATATTAATGACTTAAACCTGGAACCTTCTGAGCCCTGTTTTTAGAAACCACCATGTGATTTTTCAGCAAGGATTTGAACTGTACTCACATGCAAGCGTGAGTCTCGGTTTCTACTACTAATAAAAGATTAAATGATCAATGATAATGACAGACTAAGAACTGTAGCAGTAAAGAAAACAATAGCGTGGGGATATCAACACATAAAGTGCCCCAGAAGCATCATCTTCTGGTCAGAAAACACCTGCACTCTAATCTGCATCTTACTTCAAATGTCTGTGTGACCTCACACAGGGTGCTCTTCCCAGCTCAGATCAGAAACATTAAGGTCTCTTACCATTTCCTGCATAAGAATGTGGTCAGTGCTTTTTATATGTACCTGCAAAAGGCATGTCTGAAAGGGCTTAAAAATCAGTGTTGCAAGAAAAGATAGGAGAGGTGCAATCAGTAATATGACAGTAGGAGCAGCTTGATATACATCCCTCTTCTGTTTGCAGTGATTTCTTCCCTACGCTATTAATTTATTGGTTTGCTGCAGGTGGGGAGTATTTGGTCTTGTAAAAAGAAGTCTATTTTTAAAAGTAAACTGAAAAGAGATAACAGGCTAACATGATAAACTAAGTCGGGTAAAGAGCCAGATTTGGAGATAAAAGTACGCTGTTTCACCAAAGCACCATGAGAATAAACCAATCAGTTGATTTTGTAAAGCAAATTGTACAGTAAATTTGGATAGCAAATTGTATAATATGTACAGAAAAAAAAAACAACCCCAGAGCTCAGTATTCCCTGGAAATACTTTCAACATTCTCATCTACAGATAGAAAGCATAAATGACACACACACCACAACTAGCTAAGAAGTCTCACAGAACCAATGACTTACACTGCTGTAAGGTTTTACTTGACGGAAAAAAAAGGGAGCTGTAAGCAGAGATGATGAATTGGCTGCTTCCTATGAGCATAACTCATGTGCTTCCCACCATGGGGGTAGCTGAAGCAGTAACCTTTCCTGAAGTCTTCCTCGATACCACCCTCTGTGCAATGCAGAAACTCGAGTAGTTTTATTCTCTATTTAAAAATAAATAGCAGCTTAGGTGACATCTTATGAAGCAGAAAGTTCACACTCCATCCCATGAACATTCTGCCCTCTGGTATTGCTGCCACGTTTTATCATCATACAATTCAGAGAGGATTATATGCCTATTTTCAAAGTTTGAAAAAAACAAACCCCTCCTCCTCGATTACGGCCCAAAGCTGTTATAAAGCAACTTATTTTTAGAAAAAGCACTTAATGCAGATACTTAACTTTAATTAATAGTCTCACTGACTTCAACATTTGCACAGCAAGACAACTCCACGCTTCAATTAAAGCAGGGACATAAATGCTTTGCTGATTCATGGCCAAAAGCATGACAGGAACATCATTATATAAAAATTCTCATAAAATTTAAAGAAAAAAATAACAGCATTCTCACCCTCAAACAGAGTATTAGAAACCCTTAAAACTCACAGCTTGAGCAGAACTTACAGGCTGCTGAATACATGTTGGGGTTAAAATATATTCAATTAAATTATTTCAGAGTGGGCAGAAGAACTTTGGGGAAATAAGTACACAAGCACCAGCTCTCCATCCTTGGCATCTGCTGTCTGCCAAGATTGGGTCTTCAGGAGCTGAGGATTCTTTACCAGAAGAGAGGAGGCAGCTGCACCTTTGCTTCTGAACATTGGCTCTCCTTTTCTGTTGATCACATAGCACAGAAGCTGTTTTCTTTAAATAATCAGCTACATCCATTTCACCACAGATCATACTGAACATCTTCAACAGAAACTACTAGGAAACAGTCACTTTGAGCTGCAACACTGACATACCTACAATAAATCTAATTTCTAAATAATATGACACAAAAGAAACGCTAGTTTTTATCACCTAGAACATAGATCTTTATGGTTGGAAAAGACCTTTAAGATCATTGAGTCCAAGCACTAACCTCACACTGTCAAGCTCATCACTAAACTAAACCATATCTCTCAGCACTTCATCTATGTGTCTTTTGAACATCTCCAGGGATGGTGACTCCAGCACCTCCCTGGGCAGCCCCTTCCAATGCTTAATAACCGTGACTAGGTGAAAAAGTTCTTCCAAATGTCCAATCTAAACTTCCCCTGGCACAGCTTGAGCCTATTTCCTTGTGTCCCATCATTCTTTACTGGAGAGAAGAGATTGACCCTCACCTCACTACAACTCCTCTTCAGGTAGTTGTAGAGAGTGATCATGTCTCCTTTCAGACTCCTCCAAGCTAAACATCCCCAGCTTCCTCAGCCCCTCCTCATCAGACTTGTTCTCTAAACCCTTTACCAGCTTTGTTGCCCATCTCTGGACATGCTCCAGCCCCTCCATGTCCTTCTTGTAGTGAGGGTTCCAGAACTGGACACAGTATTTGAGGTGCGGCCTCACCAGTGCCAAGTACAAGGGGACAATCATCTCCTTGACGCTGGTGGTCACACTGTGTTTGATCCAGTCCAGGATGCCCTTGGCCTTCTTGGCCACCTGGGCACACTGCTGGCCCATATTCTGCTGCCTGTCAATTAACACCTCCAGCTCCTTTTCCTCAAGACAACTCTCAAGCCCCTCTGCCCCAAGCCTGTAGCATTGTCTGGGGTTACTGTGGCCCAGTTGCAGAACCTGGCACTTGGCCTTGCTGAACCTCATCAGACTGGCCTCAACCTATCAATCCAGTCTGGCTAGGCCTCTCTGAAGAGCCTTCCTGCATTGAAGTAGGTCAACAATCCTATTCTAGCTTAGTGTCATCTGCAAATTTACAGAGGGTGCACTCAATCCCCTCATCCATACCATAGATAAAGATGTTAAACAAAGCACACTCCAGCACCAAGCCCTGGGGAAAACCACTGGTGACTGGCCACCAATTGGATTTAACTCCATTCATGACTCTCTGGGCCTGGCCATCCAGCCAGTCTTTCACCCATCACAGAGTATGTCCATCCAAGCCATGGGCAGCCAGTTTCTCCAGCAGGATGCTGCAGGAGATCATGTCAAAGGCCTTACTGAAGGCCAGGAAGACCACATCCCTCATCCTTTCATCCCTCATCCCACAGCCTTTCCCTCATCCACTAAGTGGGTCACCTTGTCATACAGAATCACTATTTATGTAATACCATAAGCTGTAAGTTTTTATTTTTAGGTGGAATCCTTTAAGGTAGTCAGTAACAAATTTTTGTTGAAATACTCACTGGTCCTATTTAAAAGCAAAACTGTGGCACTTCATAGCCTGTGGATCACTAATAACAACTTGCAATTTTAGGAGTTTTAAACATAAGAAAACCTTAATTCCAGGTCACCCAAGAAATACTTTAAAAAGTAATCCCACACACATTTTTATGAAGGTATCAAGAAAGTTACAACCGATAGAAAAACTGAGCCAAACATAAAAATGTGGAAGTAGTAGTCACTAAGAGCTAAAACTGTTTAAAACAATGTGAAGGATGAGAAGTGGCTTCTCAAATAACCTGCCTCCTCTCTCCTTCACTCCAACAACCAAGCAGGTACTGTTCAATTAATCTGGCTGCTGGATGACAGGACAGGCTGAAGCCAGAGGAGTTTGCTGCTAGCCAGGCTGTTTACCTCCTCACAATGTTCCTTTGAGCATGATTATCAGTGTAAGCCTCCAACCAACTCCTCTCAACACATGCATCAGGAACCCATTTAGCTAAACACTCTTCCACCTTGCAAAACCTGCACTAGTTAATGTTCATCACATGAGACTGCACATCACAAAGCAGCACCACAGCATGAATAGCAAGAAGAGATCCAAGCTGCCTCTTCATCACCTGGAACAGGAGGAACAGGATAGCTCAAGTAAAGGACAATTTGAGGAATAAAACAGACATTAAAGTACAGGTAGAGAAAGAAGAGTTGATCTGTTTTCTACAGAACTAATTTAGACCCTGGACAGCAGACTAGTTGCAGCTCAGCGTTGACCTTGTCAGACTGCCCTGCTTTAGCATACACAAGCTAAAAGGAAGCCAGGCCAAACCTGCCTTGGCTCTGCACAGCACCAGCTTGTGCGTTTCTCCAAGCGTTTCACACCTAACTTACACAGTACATTATCCATCCACGTATTGCTGAGATCTAACCTGAGAAGTGACTGGAATCAAAATCAGCTCATTGATTAACACTTAAGTGAAACACAGAAAGCAAACATAACACACCAGAAGACTTCCTGAAAACACATTGGTTTCATTCTGACTTCATTAAGCAGCCCGGTACTTTTGAAGCTAAATGAAAAAGCTATCAAGAAATAACACAGAGAAAGAATGCTGATTCTCAGTGAACATGCCAACACATGAAGTGCAGAGAGAATGAACACATGAAGTGGCAGTAGACTAAAGCCAGGGCATTCAAAGAACTACAGGGACATGTGAAATTACCCACTTCATTCAGAAGCTGAGTTTTTGATTTTGAGACAGCAGTTTGATGAATCCACCCTGAATCACAGACTCACTCTAATATTACTCAATTAAAAATATAACACAGGTATTGATAACACATTTTTTTCACACCAAGGGTTAGTAAAGGATAGAAAATTGCACCTAAACACCCAGAACAGAATTTTTACCTTAAAATTCATACCAGTGCTCTTAAGAGAATCGGTCACTGAGTGTATGTATACATGTAAGAACTAAACCTACAAACTACTTGTTAAGCAGGGCACAATGTTTCCTTTACAACTATCACTTTCTAATCTGGAACTGAAGACAAGGCCAAGAAGAGCACAGAGTAAACAAGATTCTAAACAAACAACTTACATAGATGTTTTTTAGCAGGACCTGGCAAAACATTTCTTAAAGTTGCATTTACAAGCCAAAGCTGACCTCAGGCATCACACTCACTATGTATGAGATAACCTACGTGGATACTGACCTTAATAATACCACAGGGGCAAATTTTGAACAAGGAAGACATGCTCTTAAACAAATGTTTTCCAATATATTAGGCACACAGAAGCTTTTTTTCTGCATCAAGAACCACATGTCACATTCCTTACACTGTTTCTTTTCTTGATCAAATACACTGTGGACAAGCTACGAGGATGCCTCACGGTGTTCCTCTAAATTTCTCATCTACAGATTCCACTAACAATGAAAACATTATTTTTGAGGGGAAAAAAACCAGTCACATTTAGGATCAGCTTTCCTAAGTTCATTTCCCAAAAACAAACCCTAAGTGATATGGACTTTCAGCACTAACAGAAGCTCTGATAGAGATTTTATCAACCTTAAATCAAGTGCAGATCCACATCCCAGGTAACACAAAAGCAGGCAGAGAAAAGGACAAGCAGCAGCACCAGTGGCTTCATAAGATGCATGAGAATCCAACAACAAAACACGATGCTTTCAATCTCTTCCTAATGCTTCACATTTTCTGAAGCAGCGCCATACTTCAAATTGTCAGGTTCCTCTAGATCTTTCAGTTCTGAAGAGCAACCCCTGTCCAGCTGACCAAACATATTCCTTCAATGGATCTTAAAATTCTTTCATATGCTTAAAGACAACATCTTGGTCTCTTATTTGGATGCTATAAAATGTTATTGAGGCTTTTTTTTGGGAAGTTTTTTTATCAGAGGCAACAATCTTTCAAAAAACAGGCCAGAGTTCTAGTCCTACAACTCCAAAACCCAAATTGTAAACCATGCAACTAAGAAAATGTTTAAGACTGGACACATTTAATTATTTGTACTCCATAGACTAGAGAATTAAGAGGCTGGAAACAGAAAATTGGCTTAAGCTGAAGTGACACAGTTGAGTGGGCAGAATGCTTTTGTCCACAAGAAAGCCTTCACATTTGTAATATTTAAATAGGTTTATATCAACTTAAAAAGAGAATTTTAACTATATCCTTCTTACAGTTAAAAGTATGCTTTATATCTGAGTAACTAGATAACCAGTCATAAAAAAATCCACACACCCCACAGATTCTTCATGCAGAATATACATGCTCTTGATCATTTATCTTTCTGCCTCAAACTCTTCAAGCTGCAGAGCTTTAGACCACCGCAATAAATTAAACAAAATTCAGAACACAATGCTCAGATACTGCCTTTACTGTTAAATACAACAATGGCAAATGCTTACCAGGTTAAACATGCTAAACAGTTCAAGTGATAATTATAATGATGAATGTGTAATTCACTTTGATTTATACAAACCATCAACTTAAAGCCTTGCATATCCATTCTAAGTCAATGGGAAGGATCTCATTTTTCCTGACCTGAATTAGTGTTGGGTCTAAACTCAAGACACTTGTTTTGGATTTTTTTGCATTGAACAGGATCAGTCTTTGCACATAGTTGAAAGATTCCTGGGGCCACACAGTCCTTTGCAATCTCAGCAATTGGTCCTATCATTCCCTGTGATAGTCTTGCTGAAAAAAAATAGGATCAACCAAATCTCCTCCTGCCCTTCCAGCTGTGGGACAAATAGATCAGCCTATTATTTACTTCAGAAGAAAAGGCCCTGCAAAGGTCAACCTTTCATTGAATACAGATCATTAACACTGAATACAGAACTACTTAAGATTCTTGCTTTTCATTTTTATCACTAAAATTCCATTCCATACCTATTTCAGGATACTTTGGATATACAGACACACGTACATAAACGTTTACACACATCCTCCCATATATACATCCCCTTCAATAGCTTGTTTCTAAAGCTTATGTATAATGCAAGGCTTGCTTATTGAATCAGAAAGAAGCCACCCAATGATAAGTCATTGCTCTTACTCTCAACGTGTCATGCTTGTAAGATGAACTACAATTCATCAAACAAGCTTCACCGTAGCCTGCCCTGAATGCAAAAAGCACTAAACCACACAATATGGACAGGAAAATGTAGGTGCCGAGTGCCAGCTAACTGTTGTCTGTTACTTATTTTTACCACAAGCCACAGTTATGCTAACTGTCCTATGGAGAGAAACACTCTCCTCCAAGACTGTTAATTCTTTTATTCTAGAACATAGAAATCTAGACCAAAACCTCATACTGCAGCATCTAAGCCTGTGTAGTTGCCACGCAATGCATCACTATAGGGTTCACTTTTCACTGACCTAAGCAAGAGTCTACCAGATCAGATCCTTACTTCAGACAGAAGAAAAGGTCAAATTAGATGTATCAGTCCACATCATAAAACAGCAATACTGTCACATTATTTGAGGGAAGGAGAAAAGATGTGGCTTGCAATTGTCTCGAGTCACACCAAGTAAGTCATATTATGCTACTTGACAAGTTACACTGCCAGGTGCTTTAAAAGCAAGCCTGGCCCAAACTTGCAAATCCCAAGCTACAGAAGCCCCTGCAATTTAGAAGACTAAAAAAAACAATAGGCTTTAAAAGTTTACACAGAGCTTCCAAAAGTCACCAAAGCATAGTATTTTTACTTAAATTCCTAAGTGATCTGAAGATAATCAAGTTTTTTTTTCCTCTCTCATTCAAAACCTATTTAAGTAAATTTGTGGCAAACGGCTCAATGTTTTGGGTTTACATTTTGAGACTATTAAAAATGAAACTGCTCCCTCTGAAGAGGACATAATACCTGCCAACTCTTCAAATAAAGAATAAGAGTTTCTAGAGAGAGATTTGTAGGTAGGGGACACAAGCACTGTAGTATTATTGAAGAGTACAGGCAAAAAAAAAAATCTGTCAAGCAAACACAGGAAGGTTCCAGAGTTTGGAAAGCATGTTAATGTGGAAATCAGTCTCCCCACATTTTGCTAATACTAAGCTATCATTGAATCAAAGCATGACTTCCCCAACTAGTTAAGGAAGCTAGTTACCTGAGAGGTTATGAAACACGGTAATGAACTTGTATAGAGGTATACATGGAAAAGTGGTTATTAGGGTATTAGAAGCTTGGGCAAGGATGAGGTAGGGTTGGTTGAGATTGGGAGATTGACGGTTCAGACTAGCAAAGTGAAAATAAATTAAAAAACGTGCCCCCCTGACCTTACAGGCAATGCAAGGCATCCCTTAACACTTTCATGTACTACTCCTTGGCTGGAAATAAAACTCAGTAGAGAATTTACGATTTTTACTGGCAACACAACGTAGCTTTGTGTACTAGAGACAGACTGAACAGAACCATATCCATCTGCTTTCACAGAATCATAGAA
>WBNH01006948.1:7771-66756 GCA_013401255.1 Urocolius indicus
GAGTCTCTGCTCTGGTACACCTCCTCCTCTCTTTCATCACTGACCTTGGAGTCCGCATGGTTGTTTCTCTCACTGTTCCTACTCCTTGCACCACCACCAGCCAGAAGAAGAGACAGAAGAAGGAAGAAGCAGGAAGAAGATGAAGAAACCTCCTCTTCCAGCTTCTTCTTAAAAAGTGATCGTGGAGGCGTCTGATTGGCTCAGCCCCAGAAGTGGGTCTGTCTCAGAGCTGGGGAGAGTTGCAAACAACTTCTTACAGGTGCCATCTTTACAGCCCCTTCCCCCTTACCAGAAAAGGTTGTCATGTCAAACCATGACACAACCCAACAGAAATGTTTTACTGTGCAGTAAACCAGGGAGTTTCTAAAAAACCTTGTCTCTCAAATGCAGTCCCAACACCTAATCTAGAGAAAGAACTAGCCAAAACATATGACAGTATAAAAGCAAGAACTCTGAAAAAGATGTAATGGTTGTGATGGATGGATATTCAACTAGCAGTTCCTAAAAAATTCTGCAACTAAAAAGCCCTAATGTGATGCTTGATTGTATAGATGGGGAAAGTTATGGGGAGTCACTGCTATTTCTGTTTAGTAGGAATATGAATTGGGAAATGGTTCTCAACTGTTCCAGCACTGACGATCTAAATCAATCTGATATCAACTAACTTTTATTTGTTTCTTTTATTTATATGAGTAGCATCAAAGTGATACTTTTAATATATTATCTTTTTCATATGTTTCTATATGTTTTTCTTTGTTGCCAAGTTTTTTAAAAGTTGAGGAAGTTTTCTTCCCTTATTATGCTACTTGTTGAAACCATGGCTACTTTTTCCCTTTTTCTTAACCAAATCTCCACATTTGCCACCTTCTTTGCTATCTGTTCATCTACTAAATAAACGATAATTGGTATTCAGTGTCTTAAATGTATTCAGCCCTAGAATTTTTGAAACAATTCCAAACTTTCTGTTTTCAAGACTGTGTCTTACCTTTATGTCCCATTCACATCCACCCACTCAGGGAATAATTTCTGCAATGTATCATTGTAATATCTTTCCTTATGCCTACATTTTCCCTTCAAACCTTTCACTCAGACTTCAGCTATCACACTCACTTGTGAGATCTCCTGAGTGCTGAAGCTTCCAGGTAGTATTTCAGTCAGTGGAGGTGACATAGTTTTGAGCAATTTCTACAACTAAATAACCTGTTTCCTTACATAGATATACCTTTTTTTTTTTCTCCTTTTTTTTTTTACTGTCATTGAGGCTGTGCACTAATGGCTTTTCTTTACAGAGAGTAACTCTGCCAAATGCAGATTAGTTCTCAGTTCTGTGCATATCTCTGTTTTCTTCACATTCTTTGTTCCAATCTGGAAACAACTGTTTCTTCTTGCAGCTTCACTTTTTATTCCACTTCTGCATATTTCTGGGTTTTGTTTTATTTTGCTTTTAAACCTAGTTCACTGTGCCACTGAGGAGAAGGAAGGAAAAGATAAAAAAGATAAATGGAATCTTGTAATCTGATCTGAGTACTTTCTGCAGGCTGCCATATTTCTGTCACTTATTCTGTTATCTTTAAGCCTGTTTTCAAAAATATTTTTTTATCTCTATTCCATGTCTCTGAGGCCCATTACAATCTAATCTTACATTAGAGATTGTATAAACCCTCCAAACAGCATGTCAGACTTGCCCAACTGAGTTCTGCTAAAAATGCCTAAAAATTTCTCCCTTCTTGATTTCATGTATGAAGCCAATTATCTTTAAAATAAGCCATTTTTTTCTAGGAGTGGAGTATTTCCTATGTCTGTGTCATGGCTTGTCTTTCAGTAAGTTTTAAGCTGGTGAGTGAAACATGTGCCCTGGATCCTGCGAGTATAATTTGTTTGACCCCAATATATTAAGATAGACCTTCACCTTGCTATGCCTTTCCATAGTTCCACCTCCTCTTAGAAGAAAACAAACTCTTGCCTGAATGTCTTCAATGAGCCTGTTGTATCTGTGGCAAATTCTAGATGCTTTTGTATGTTAATATGCTGTTGCATTTTGTCACTTGGTACGTTTTATCTTGTTTCATGATGCTTTTCCCCCTCTACTGAGCAAAATAGATAATGTTATTGGTGGCAATTTATAAACAGTCAATGTCAGACCATGCAACTAATATTAGCTGAGGTTGGAAATGGCCTGGGCTGCAGCTGCTTCATGCATGGATTCATGTGCAACTTACAAATTGGTTTTGGAGGGGATGGACCACTTTGTCAAAACTCAGTGGCATCCCAAACTACACACCTCAGTAGACTGAAGTGCACAGGCATCAATGACTGCAGTAGTCCTCAGTTACATAGTGTGCTAAGAGCTGTCCAAGATCTGTAATTAGCTCAGTGCTAGGACCTGAGATCAAGAGCCTCATCTTATCCAGTGAACCAAATTATATCCTTCTTTCAGACAAAATTAAAATAAGCTTTTTATTTTTTACCACAAGGCAATGGAGGATTATGCAGTCAGGAGACATTCACTCCTCCTTAAAAATAAAAACCAAAAATCAAAGGAATCAAAAGTTTTTGCTCCTGAACATATAGTAACTGTTATCTGCACAACTATGATCAGCACAATAGCTTTGATGAGACTCAGTCCACACAGTTTATTCCTCCAGAGCAGACCGAGTTTTCTGCCAGCCATTCTGTATTTGTTACATCCCAACCTAATAAAAAAAGCCTGAATGAAAATTTTATGACTGGTGAAAATAAAGGCAAATACTGCTACAAAAGAAATAATATTTCCGACATTATCAGTCACAATTATTCTGCTGAGAGGGAATATTCTCAGCAAACCTCATGCAAAATATACCTAAGCCACAACTTGTCTTTTTTTTTTTTTCTTATTTTTTTCTTTTTTTTAAAATAATAATTGGTGAGGAGAGATACAATACTGGGAGCTTTTGAAGCATCCATCAAGAACTCTGTCCAGACTGCCATGTAACACAAATTTTGTAGTATGTCCTACTCACTGTCAGTGTTGATAGAGCTGGTTTCTTCATCTTCATGGGTGTTTTATCTGCATTTTCTTTAAAACTCTAACATAAATACCTAAGCATTTTATCTGGCTCTGTACAGGTCAGCTCAGGTTCAAACAGGGTTCATGTTACCAGTGGAAACTCAAGCCTATGTTTCTGGGATTTAAGAAAATAAAGGATATGATAACTTTAGAAGCTAGAAGCCTCTAATTCAGTCCCAAAGCATGTTGTCAACTGCTTTCTCCTAGCCTATAGGTTTAATGTTGTGCCAGAGGGATTTGAACAGAGAGAGACTAATATCTGCTCACGCTATTGCTAGCATATTGCTTTACTCATGGGTTCCTTCATTTTGCATTTTATTATCAGTGGAGCAGATAGCACTATTATTAAAACTGGTGGATGTTGCCCTTGGAACTCACAATTTTGTGAAGCTTTTAACTACTAATGTTAAAAATTTTCATACTGATAAGGTGCCTGCCTCTGGCTGCTTTTGTAGACTTCATTTAGATGTTTGTTTTCAATACATTCCAGCTGTTTTGAAGAACAATGTCTGAGAAACATAGGTTATTTCACATAACTTGAAAATAACTCAATGGACTTTAAGCATCAATTACTTCTATTTTCTTTTCCTCATTACTTGAAGCAAGGTCAAGTTTAGTAGGGGAGACCGTTATGACAAGGAGATGTATCTTGTATTTGTACAAGGAGTAATCTGTTTTAAAAGAACTCTTTAAATATAGTTATTGCTAGCAGAAAAAACTCTCCAAACTTCCTATGGTGATCATAATCCAGTGTGATGCTATTGAACATCTGCTGGCAAGTACAGCTGTAAGCAGCACTGTATTGTCATTGTTTGGCCAACTGGGCTATGAGTAACAAGATTGTTTTAGAGCTCTCCATGTCACTGTGCTCCAGAAAGCAAACGAAGAAGAAATCAAGCCTGTGGAGAAAAGGGGAGTTTATCAAAGAGATCCTTAGGAAAGTGGGAAGAAGCCTGACATGCAAAACAAACAAAAATGTGTCATGAATAGAATGGGAACAAACACTGGGAATAACGAACAACAAAGCTGAATGAAGGTGAAGGATGATGGAAAATAAATAGTAAAGTCTTAGGATGTGATGTGCAAAGAAGAAGGCAAAAAGAGCCCAGACTGTCCAACTTTAGAAACAGACTTTGTATATGTGTGTTAAAGTGCTTTGCGACATTCGCGAGACTCAAGTTTTCTGTTTTGTAGTAAATTCTTAAATTCCATGATTAGGGCTGAAGAGAGTGTTTGGAAAAGGCAAAGGAAACTGAATAATTGAATAAAATAACTTTTCAGACTAAGCTATATAGAAAAAAGTCATCAGGTGACAGGTTTCTCACCCATAATATTCAAAAAGGTAGATATAATTTTGATATTTATCCCTTTAAATATCATTACACCACAAAATGAAATACATCTTAAATAAAAGATTTTGAATTACAGGTAAAATTCTGAAATTATGCAGTGATAACATTTTATAGTTAAGCAAAAAAAAATACTAAAAAGAATTCAAAACACTCAAGCCAGCATTCCTCACTCAGCACTCCTCCACATTAATTGCTTTAAGAATATCACTGATTTGCATGACTAAAATTTTCATACACAAAAGCATCAACTAGTTTTAGGATCAATTTTCAATTTTCTTGGATTTTTTAATGAATGAGTCTTTTTCTGTGAGATATCAGGCACACAATTTGAGAGGCATGCAGGATTTGGAGGAGATGCAGTTAATGAAAAAAGTTGTTGTAGAAAGAAAACACATAGAAAGAGCACCACAGAAAGAAGGCAGGTATCTCTCAGGTTTTTTTTGCTGTGTTTTCTTCATTTTCTGGATATCTGTTTTGATACCTCAGGATCTCACTTGCAGAAATAGTGATAATTTTCAAACACCATTGAGATCCGTGGAAACTGTCTTTTGATACACTTGCTGCTATATACAGTTAATCCTTCAAAAAATGTAGAGCCAAGGTATTTCAAATAGAGCAAGCAGAATTAGTGGGCATTCTTTACCTTAATCTCTCTGTGTAAGGATTCCCATCTGTAAAATGGTGATACTGATAAACTGATGCTAATGGGTGGTAAATGTGGTACCTCTTACTGCTGGAGTGCTAAACTGCATAACTTCAGCAGTTTTCTTTCAATGCAAGTTTTCTTTTCCAGACTGAGTATGAAAGAGTAATTGCTTTCTTTCTGTGGTTGTAATTCTGTGAGAGAAAGTCATGTGAACAATCTTGAGCCTCTCTCAGAGGAGGCTTGGAAAATATTTTTAAACTACTGAACTCAAGTCACTTAATCTTTCCCACTTTCTGCAGTGTATTGGATTTTTGACACCAAACAGCATAGACTTCAGCTAGCTTTATAGTCTTGGCTGTTTATAGAGTGTTTATCTAAAAAAAAAAAAAAAAAGTAATGCAATATAGATGCTTCTTAAATTTTCCATAAAATGAATAAACCTACAGGAATATTAAGGATAGGTGGATATATTGCATAATAGTTAATCATTCTCCATGAATCACTAACACTTATGACCTTTGTTCTGCAATTAGGTCTATATATACATAAAGACAAAATTGCAAGAATTCTGTGAATAAAATATTTCACTTAAATGTGTAACAATGGGAAATCAAACTCAACTATTTGAGAAAATGTAAATCTGAAATATGAGAAAACATTTCAGTGTTGTTTTTCCTCCCAAATAAAAGCTTCTGTGGGCTGAAAAAAAATATAAATGATACCAAATGCTGCTGACATGTTTTTTCTTCTTATTCAATCTGTGTAATGCATTAAAACTATCAATAATTACTTTGTAATTGTAAGAAACAGGACTAATTTCTGTTTATCAGGGTTCTCAGTTGCACAAATTGCTGTGAGATACAGCTTAGAACTTTTCCAATTACAGTCCATATTTTGTACAGTAGGCAGTGAAGCTGGAGGCTTGATTGCTTCTGACTTAGCTCCAAGCCCTTATCTTTTTCTTCTGCTATATTTTTATAGTTGCCTTTTACAAATTTCTTTTGGATTTGTGTCAGCACTCCTGATACCATGTAAAGATTAGTAATAACTTGAAGCAGTCATGTTACCTAGAGCAACAAGGGCCTGTCCTTCGATTCTCATCAGCTAGGAGGGGACCATGTGGCAGCAGTATTTTACCCTAGAAGTGTTTACCTCTCCCAACGTATTGAAACCTGGTGCTACTAAATAGTCTCCTCATCATCTCCAGGGCTGGCTAGTGTTGCAGCACAGTCAGAGAGCTACATAAGTTGCTTGTCCTTTCTCATGTGGTGCAGTCATCCTGGTTCACTGAATGGAAGAATGACGTCCATCTTAGCTCATATGTACTGCTTGCCTTGTAGTAGTGTTTTATCTAGTCTGCTCCTGTGTTGCTGACACTTTTCAGGAAATTACATGTATTGATGTTTGTTTATTTATCATGTGGTTGTAACAAGAATCCAGTGATGCAAACTCATTTGGAAAGAGGACCATCTGAGCAGCCAAAGCAAAGGCAGAGTCTCCAAGCATAAAATGCATAGAGCACACATAGTTCCAAAATAAGTCAAGATTTGTGACAGAATCAAGGCTGTCCAACAATCACCACTGACTAGTTTCAGAGGAGTTGAAGTTCTCTGTGGTTTCTTATGTTCTCTGTGGTTTCTTATATTGAAGCAAAACAAAGAGAGATGAATAAATCAAACAAAAAGAAGTTTGTTAAAGCTGTCTGCTACATTGATACACTATCTATTGGCGATTGCTGTCTGAGAAGAATGTGTTTGCAGAGTGTGGCAGAAACAGATTCTGCAAGACAAAGTATTGCACAATTGACTGCTATGGTTGGCAGCTTTTTGTGTCAAGTAAGCACTGGCAAACAATATAGTCTGGTCCAAGAACCAGACTTACGACATTTTGTTCCCCTTCCAGGGCAAGTATATGTTTCTCTGTGAGCTGCTTGGTGCAGTCCTGTTAAAATTTTCTTCCATTAGGACACTGCCTGTACCGAGTAAAAGCAAAGCATAGGGCAAGCAAGTCCCATCCGAAAGACAGACTATCTATTTCAATTCACACTATAACCCATTGCAGCATCCTAGCAGTGTCAGGGAGGTATGAACAGATTTATTTTTTCAAGTACACTCTGAGGTCCATTCACATGTGCAGCAGAACATAAACAATCTCAGGGCATATGAGAATTAAGATCATTACCTCCGTCCATGAGAGTCTTGTCATGAGTAATTTTTCATCTCTTACTTCTTTGCGTATAGCCTTCATGTGTCTAAATTGTTCTGGGAAAAAAGTGAGGATGACTGTCATGGGTTTGTGTGCAGCCGTGTTTTGCTTGGTAACGGGGAGGGGGCTGCAGCAGCTGTTGAAACATCCTCTGGCTCTAAGGTGGACCATCCTTCAGCCCGGATGGGCCAATCTGGTGCCTCTGTCACCACTATTTAAGAAGGGAAATATAAGCCAGAAGAGGAGGTGGAGGCGTGGTACAAGATGAATGTGACAATGTGGACCCCACAGTCAGAGGAGGAAGAAGAAGGAGGAGTGATGGACCAGAAACCCCTCTGCAACCCATGAGAACAATGCAGGCTGTACCTCTGCAACCCATGGAGGGCAATGGTAGGACTGAGAACTACCAGCAGCTCCAGCGCTTGGATGGTCAGGAGACTGTGTGAGGAGGCGGCCATGGCACAGACCATGCTGGAGAGCCTGCGGGCCCCAGACACACACGCAGGAGGCAGAGAGGAGGTGCAGCCCTTGGGATGAACACACATTAGAGAGGCCCGTGCAGGGCTACCTGGCCTGTGAGGGACCCTGCACTGGAGTAGGGAGGATCCACCAGGAGCCTGCCTGCCCTGAGAAGGAGCAGAAGCCATCAGGAAAGGACTGACTGAAACGCCCATTCCCTGCCCCCCTGAGCTGTTCAGACACCAGGATCAGGGCTCTGAGCCCAGGAAGAAGGGAAGGGTGAGGGGAAAGTGGTCTTAAAGGGCTGTTTGTGTACTTCATTATTGTACCTCTCCATGTTGTTTTCTGTTTGTTATGTTTTTGAGGTTTATGTTTTTGGTTGGTGGTTGATTAAATTACTGTCTGTTTTCTTCCCCAAGTTGAGTAGTCTTGTCTGTTTTTCCTGGGATCTTAAGTGGCAATTGAGCCCTCCCTGTCCTTAACTGTTCCAAAGACCCTCAGTACTAATGGCTGATTGTGGTCCTTTGTTCCTAATTGGGTCTAAATCAAGACAATGCCCTATCAAGAAAAGAGGATCTCTTGTCATCTCACTGTGAACAAGAACTGGTTAACTTGCCCACATATTTTAGTGTGATTGAGGTAACTTCTTTACAAAGGCAACAGCAAATGAAGGATTCTCTGTGGAACTGGGCTGGAGCAGATGACTGAAATGAATCATTATTACGCTTATGAGGAAAAACTAAGCAATGAGTGAAGCAGAGATAAGTGAGGAAGAAACAGAAATTCCCAAAGTTGCCTCCTTCTTTGGCAATTTACACCAACTGATTCGAACAGTAGTTGCTTCAGACCTCAGCATTTGCATTTCACTAGATTTGCACAGGAGCTGCAAAGGCAGAAAACAGAGAAAGAAAGGTACCCCACAGCAGCAGTGGGATCAAGGCCAGACTGTCCTGGGCAGGAGGCAAGTGCCATTGTGTGATGTGAGCTTGTCCTGAGCTTGGACATGTGGTCCCAGCACACCAGGTTCTCATTCATCCACCCTGGCAACCATTCTCCCTGTGACCCGGCTGTGCTGTAGATGTGTTGAGGACCCTTTTCTGAAGAGCTCCTTGTTTAAAATCCTTGATGTAGCTTACTGTTTGTAAGCAGACAAATATTGCTCATTTTTTAGCAGTTCACCATTGTTGTTCCTGTTCTCTGGCTTGTGGGACATGAGCTAAAGTCTGAGTCTTAGTAAGGACTCCAAAAACTTGGTCTAACCTAGCTATTTTTCTGGAATTTTGTTAATAAAATTTCAGGGGCTGGTTAGACATCACTGGATATATTCCAACTAGGACAATGTTTTCCAAACTGCCTATATATATGCAAATATCATTTAAAGTGGTTTTAGCCTCTTTCAATTTCTCTGTTCTTTTCCTTTACCCCATAAAACTTCTATTTCTGACACTGTTCTTCTGCTTCTTTCCATCATGTTGACACTTCTAGCTACAGAAAGGAATTGAGTAGGATGCTTATCTCTGAACTAACAGCATCACAGACCTCTTCTTGTCAATTCTACTCTTTTAAAAATGCACTTAATGGAAAACAATGCAGGAAAAATAAATGTGCAGGTGCATGTTTTCTGATTTCTTGTGAGAAAAAAGAAGCACATTTGCATGGTATATGATTGCTGTTGAATGTCTTCAGAGGAGAATACACCTGAACACAAAAACTGATGACGTGGAAAAGTATAATTCCTTTCAATTTCCTATGGGCCCCTTCTAGATCGTACCGTCTTTCTCTGTCTGCATCTCTACGTTCATACAGTTAATAATCCTGATCTTGCATTTATCTTCTGTAGAAGAGAGTCAAGATCTCAAGGCCATACCTGTACAGGAGTGCAGATGATTCATTAGCAGCTTTTAGCCAGAGTATCTCCCCCTGAAAGCTTTTCTGCAGTGGTACAACAGGAATTACTCTGTCTTCTGACAGTAGGTGATTTCCTCTGAGTTCTTCTCACTGAAGCTCCTGTGCTTGACATGGAAAAATTAAATATTCACCTTACAAAGGGGCTTGAGCTGGCTCTGTTGTTCAGTAATATGGATCAGGAAAACTTGAGTGCCATTACAACAGCAAATACTTTATTTAGTTTAACTCTAAAAGAAACAGCACAGCTTTCGGAGTTAAAACAGCATTTGCTAAATCCTAGATATTTTAGATATGTCACATGAGAGGGAGCAGTCCCACCAGAGAAGATGACTAATGCTCCACAGCTGGCTGCTACATGGTGTGTTGACTAACAGTTGCCTAGAGGTGGACTCAAATCCCTTTAGAATGAGGACTGAAATTAATTCAGGTCTCCTACATCCAAATTCTCTAGCTGTAGAGTTACTTTCTGAAAGTGGAGGGCTGACTTACACCCTGTCCCATTTTGTATGCACCCTGGCCAAGCAGACAGGGCAGACAAGGCATCACCTGGTTTGCAGACCACAGCTGCTCAGGGCATCACCAGTGGATTTGTGAGATCTTTGCCAGTGAGAAGTGCCTTTGGCTTCAGGTGTCTCTAGGGTGAGTTGGCAACTTAAGAAGGATGTGTGGAACTTTAGTTCTGGCCATAGGTGCCCCTCTGGTAATTTGTTGGATCCTTTTATAGATGAAACAGCTTCTGTACCTTGAGAGGCTTGCCCATTGGTGACACTGATGAAGTTTGAGGCTATTGCTCCAGGGGTGGGCTGTGCCTTGCCAAAGTTGTGATCAGTTATTCTGTCAGAATAGGTTGACCCTGTATGTCTTATTGCTTACTCCCCCTGCCCAGCTGCCCTTCAGGCCATAATGTGATACATCTCTTGACAGGAAGCTTTGAAACTTGGAATAAATTCTGAAGCCATGCAGCACTACCACTTGTGTTTCAGTCTTTAAAAGTTAAAGTAATTGTAATTCAGTTGTATTTAACTAAGTGCCTATATCCATGCTCCATATATAAATCAATCAGTATCAGCCAACTTGGTAGATGCTGCCAGTGAATAGCATAACTCCTGACACAGTGGGGATTTTAATCTCCTAATGAACCTGAAGATTAAGTCCTCTGTCTTGGCTGTACAATGAGTAACATGAAACAACAACAGCTTTCTTCTCCAGGTAACAATGCAAAATACTTTCAACTATTTAAATTGATAAATGTATCTTTAGCTTTGTCAGATGCATCCTCACATTTTGCATTTTCCAGGGAAGCTGCTTATCAGAAAGTTGGCCCCAGAACAGGCAACTTGTGATAGACAGAGACCTCTTGAGCTAGCAATATTTACAAAAAAAGAAAGTGAAGGGAAATTCCCGACCCAAAAGCCTGCTTATGGAAGAGGGAGCAGTGAGGCAAGACCTCCCCCTCTTTGCACCACCCAATGCTGCATGCATTTTGTGGCACATGAGGAAGAACAGCTGAGCTGGGCAGCCCAGCTTTGTCTATGTTCAAATGGACTTCAAACAAATCTCACACTTGTAAAAGCTGGCTTGGCTTCCACTGATCTTAATAACAGCTACACAAGAACATAAAAAGATCAGAATTCAGCCCCATGAAAGGCAAGAAATAACCCATTTATGGGTCTCATTGTAAGATATTAGCAGTTTAAAATTACAATCATTGTGTGGCACAAAGAACATTCTGAACAAACCATTCCCTTATGGATGTGATTTAAAATTAATTCATTCTTCCGCCTCACTCCATTATTGCCAGCAAACCAGTGATGTGGAATTACTTACTTCTAAGCCATATGGTCTTCTGAGGACAGATACCTCCTTAGCTTACTCTAATTAATACATTTCTTGTATCAGAAATTCATTCTGATTTTTAATTTTTTGCTAACTAAACTGAACAAAAGGAAAAGTTGATTTTGCAATTGGAGGTTAGGGATGCTTTTTGTTGTTTTTCTCATTTGCTATTTAACTTTAAAATCAAACGGGTTTATTTCCTGGCATGTCAGTGTTTTCTTGCAAAACGTCAGAATATATTGGAGAGGAGAAGAAATGGTATTACAATGCTATTTTGGATTTTCATGCTTCTACCTAAAAATGTAAGTCTTTAAAAGGATTTCTTGTGACAGAGTCACTTCCACACATAACTGTGTGCACAAGGATCTAGACCTTGCTGACTCATTTAGCAGAGATTTCTTGATTTTCTTAACAGCTCTTTTTTGTTTAGTTTTGTTCTTTCCCTGCTGTTTTGTTTCCTGCTGTCAAAAGGGCAAATAATTTAGCCCACTATGCTTCATCCAACTAAACAAAATAGAAGCAAGCATAGTAAAAAAGACAAAAATGCTACCTTAGCAAATTCATTCATAACCATTTCAAAGACCAATTTCAGTGTTCTGAATTGAAAAACATTTAAAAATTATTTCCTGTAAAGTATTTTATGTGAAAAATAATAACTCTATGTATTACTTGGGTCGAACTTGGTATTATAATAATGAACCAGCAGCACGTTCTGTTAAAATGTCAATGGATGTGTAAACTATTTCAAATAAGCCCCAGACGAATTCACATAGTACCTTTCAAATGCGTTTTTGCTGTCTTTCTAGTAGTTTATAACTCTTTAACTGAGTACTGTTTCCATTCTTATTTATCTTCATCTATGTAATTGTCCTCTATGGGAGTATATTCTTTCACAAAAGACCTTTCCCTGCCACTGGACAGTAGTGACATCTCATTTTGAAAGGAACAACTAGAGGGGGAAAATGAGAGGTCCTCTTGTAACTGTAAATGGATTACAAGTCTGTATTTCTTCCACCACTTTTCTTGGCTTTCCAACAAAATCAATTTGATGTTTGTCTCTATCTGCTAGTTCTATTAAAAAATGTAAATTGGAAATAAAACTCTTCCATATGAAACTTGTTGACCTTCACTACCAGTCAAAATTAAGACTCCTGAAAGGGCTCAAGAAGTATACAGAGGTTTGAGTGTGCAGAGAGACATTTTGAAACTTTCCACAGTCCCACAAAAATATCTGTTTGTTTATTTATTTATTTTGTGATTGAGCCTCAACCAGCAGCTAAGCACCAGGCAGCTGCTCACTCAAGTCATCCCCCTTCCCTGTAAGATAGGAAAGAGATCAGGACTTGTAGGTTAAGATAAGAACAATGTAATAATTAAAATAGATCTAATAGTGACAAGAATTTTAATAGAAAGGAATATAACAAAAAGAGAGAGAAAAAAAAAGAATTCAAGAAAAAAAGCAAGTGCTGAATAATAAAGTTGCTCACCACCCACTGACTGATAGCTGAGCAGTGATCTGCTCCACCTGGCCAACTCCTCCCAGGTTCTCTACCTGGCATGGCGTTCTGTGGTATGGAATAGCCCTTTGGCTAGTTGGGGTCAGCTGCTCTGGTCATGCTCCCTCACAGCTTTGTGTGTCCCCCCAGCCTGCTCACTGGCAGGGCAGTGAAAGAAGCAGAAAAGGCCTTGATACTCTGTAAGCACTGCTCAGCAACAATCAAAACATTCCTGTATTATCAACACTCTTTTCAACACAAAACCACACCACAGCACTGTATCAGCTACTAGGAAGAAAATGGAGTCAATCCCATCTGAAACCAGGACACTTATTTCTTTAAGTAGTGCTGCACACATGCAGAAAACTTTGAATTTGTGACCTAGCTGAAGATAGGAGCAGATGCTTAGCAGTGACTTTGTCTAATCTTGGCAATTGGACTGAAGATAATTAGGTGTACCCACTCACTCTGCTAATGCAAGTCATCCTTGCAGCTCACATCCTTCTCAGAAGCAGTGGCTGCCAATATTGCTCCTCCTCAGCCCCCAGCAGCTCTTCTGGGTAATCCCAAAGCCAAAAAAAAAAAATCTCTCTTACTTCTGAATACAAATGCCCACAGAAAGAGTTAAAGTAACAGAAATAATGCAAGCTAAAGTTCCATCATACTTGATAAAGGTATAACCTCCCAACATAGACATGGCCCTATAATACATACTTTTCCTGCCAACCTTGTGCAAAAATTTTATGCCTCATGCCTTTTGGCTATCATCTCTGCCTCTAATAATTCATTCTCCCAGAATACCAGTGAATTTAAATTATTAAGAATACTATTATCAGAACTTGCAGGGGAAAAAAGTCATGTAGCTTACAGTGTGTTTGGATGCCTCAGATGACTGTAATTTGGTCATACTGCTAAGCTGCATACATGTACTTGTTTATATTCATTAACATAATTCCCTTAACTGTTTAAAAGTTATACTTAGTGTTCCACATTTCCTTAAACAATAATTTATTTCTAGCCTTAAGGCAGGCTCATGAAATAGCTGACAGCTTTCTGTATATCTGCAGCACACTTAGATCATAATCCCATTTTTAGGTAGCATCTGTACCAACCTCAGTATGTTCATAATGATGAAATCATTATGTTTGTGTTAAAATTCATCCTTTGCCAGCAACAAGCTGCAGAAATCTTGAATGCTCCCTAGGCTAAGGTTCACAATCTGTTTAAATTGGCCTTCCATGGCCCAAGTAAACAGCTTTAATTATCTAGGCAAATAATCAAAGTAGTCTTAGATTCAGGGGTGAGGCTATAGTAATCATATCCTACCTCTAGAGATGGCCCAATTCTATCAGGCACTCCATGAAAAGACAGGAGTGCTTTCTCCATAATAACACTTATTAGCCTTCACAGATTATGAAAATATTATGAGTGTCACAACGTCAATTCTGTGAAGCTGGAGCTTCCTAATAACAGTTTTTACTAATCATCAAAAAGTACTGAATATATGTGTGTACCACCTGCATTTATCTCAAACAAAAGCTGCCACTAAATAACGTGCCTACAATATATATGCATCTATGATGCATGTCACATGCCAGAGGCAAGCAGAGCCCCAGTGTAACTGGTGAAGTAGCTTTGGACGTACCTAAGTCATCTGGAAAGAGAAGGCATTGCACCACTAAAATTAATGGTTGGGATTAAAAGTCCTTTCTCAATTGACTCCCTTTGCCAGTAAATCTACCCCAGAATTCATTTGCACAGTATTTAAGCAGAGAAAATGGCATTGGTCAACAGGTACTATACCAAATCTGGGATTTATTGAGGACTACGTTTATGGGTTTGCCTTGTCATAGGCTTCCAAATGTCTTACACAGTTCTGTATTTATGACATTACTGGTCCTCAATAGCTTTCCAGTTATTTCTATTATGTGAACTTAGAGGAGAAATAAGGTAGAAATAAATAAACTGTCACTTTTCCAGATGAATTGCTCAAAATGCTAAACATGCTGCTTGAAATTTATGGCACTAGGAACCAAATTACATAATAATGTAAATTCAGCAACGTGTCTTTTTTAACTTACTATATTGCAATAGTCTGCCTTGCTAACATCCCTGAGGAGTTAAAACAATGACCATGTTCTTTTATTAACTGTAACAACTTTGACAGGAAATTGAAATGCAAATTCAGCATGTTTGGGTTAAGTTGATGAGTTTTTAGAAAATGCTTTTGTGACTGATAATAAATGGCTAGGTGAAACCTCTGATCCCTACCTTATTTTTTCTTGACTTCTTCCACAGAGAAGCTTGGAGACAGACATCCTTGTTTCTTTTGCATCAGATTTTCAAAGGACTTGTAGTCTTGGTTAGAGACATATTTTCAAAGTATTTCAGAGCTTATCTGAACACTGAAGCAGTTGTTCCTTCACAGATGTTTTGATCTCACTGCTTTCAATTGCATTGACAGACTGCACATGGAGTAAGGAGGCTGTTGACCAGCCCCAAGGATGCGCATCTTTACTGTTGAGCTCTGTAGCCTGCCTCTCTTCTCTAGATTTTCAAATGCATTTGCCACCCAGTAGCAACTGCTTTCAGAAAACACTTTAGTGGTTGATTTATGGCTGGATTTTTTTTTTCGTACACAACCTGACTGCAGGCACCAAACACTTAAGAAGAAATGGCAGATTTTAGTAATTTAGTCAGCATCCCTAGTGGAGCCAAAGCAACCAACAACTACATCTACAGCATTCGAAAGGAGTAGTCTTGAAAGTGGTCAGGAGCACAACCCTTTTGCATTTCAGGCTGCTCATGTAAATGGCATTGCCTGTGGATTATGTGTCCTCTGTGTGTAATACAGTCTGTGACCAGAGTCATACCAATGTGTGGGGTGTGTTGCTGATCCTTGCAGCTCATCTTGAGCTACTTTCAGACTAATGGACAGTTAAACCCATGGAAGAAGGGCATTCGGAAACCTGTGAGCATCTACACCTGAGCCACTGGGCAGAGGAGCAAGAAACAAAAAGCTCAAAGAAGACCTGGGTGATACGTTTCTTCCTGGTATGAGTTTCATATGCCAGAAACCTGGTGGGATAACAGACACCTCCAGGATGTGCAGGTAGTTTGTTCTGAAGAATAGCGTGTGGATGGGTCCACCACTTCTGTTTCCTCATCCGCTCCAGCTGAAGTCCACAGCAATTTGTGGACAAATGACGAGATCAGTCTCCTTCATACCACAGGGACTGTGGCTGGGAAAGGCCTCAGTCAGGCTTTCCGGGGCTGCCTTGTCGCCTCCTCCACCTTCCATCAGCTATTTATCTGCAGCAGCACTGTGGTAATGGTCCAGTCCAGAAATAAAAATTACTGAAGTTTTGCAATCTATCCTTCCTTCTTAAGGGTTTCACTGATCTTTTAGCAGTAAATACTTGTTTGTTAATAAAAATATTAAGATATTTTAAATACGAACTAGAAGAGCTATTAGTTTTGGAAAGAAGAGTGTAGCTCAAAATCCCTAAAGAGGCAGGGAGGTTTTATTTAGATAGGAATTATCTCAAAACAGGCTTTGTCTTTATTAATTTAAGATATAGTATATGCTTCATGATGTTGCTCGTGTTTCATGATATTGCTTGCATTTCATAAAGCACCAGTAGCCACAAGAGTGCATACAAATGTCTGCTTCAGCTCTGAAAGACTTTCTAGCTGTCACAGCTGCAGACAGATTTTGAAAACTGAAACATAGGAGTCATGAAAACTGTGCACAAATATGTAAAAAACCCTCACTGTCTGATTTCATTTAGTCTCATAACTTCAAAAACAATTTCACAACTGATTTGAATCTTTTGTGTAGCATTGACACTTGGAGCCTGAACAAGGTGCCACAGAGAACTGGGAGTTAGAAGTAAGTTTGGTTCAAAGTGATAAGAACATAGGTATTAGCTTAATAAAAAGTACCACATATGTCAGACGTGGAAAACAAAGACATTATATATATTCTTTATCATTCATCTTCTTTCTTGTTCTAATGACTCTCCTCTGTCCAGTACCAATTCAACCTGCACTGTGCTGTTGCTTCTTAGTCTTAAATGGTGAACCATCCTGAAACAGAGGGAATAAGGAAATTGAGCCCATCTATAACACATTTCAATAAAGCATGAAGGTAGTATTGGTTCTGTCACTGACAGATTAAAGCAGCTAGTTTCTTTATAATTTGATAGAATTTTCTGCTTTTTCTAATATTTCCCTGTGTTTTATTTAAAACAAAAGAATTGAAGATATTTAAAAATACATTGCCATTGTAGAAAAAAAGAAAGCAATTCCATTAGCTTTCTGCTCCTGTACTTCTTTCTCAATGTCAAAATTTCTCAATTTTAAAGTAGGTTTTACTTTTCACTTAGGAAGAGTGGGTATAGACTTTCCTTAAATGACCTATGATTCTCCACCTTTTGTTTCTGTGTTTGTATGTTACCACCAGAGGAAATAAGTCTCAGAGTCAATGATGAAATGCCCCTTTATTTCAGTGGGACAATATTGTCTTGCCTGGGTTTAATGCTTGCTGCCTGATGCCCCATAGCTAGCTAAATTTTTGCAAATGGATAAACGGAAGCAGTTCCTCTTTGAAGACCAAGCTGATGATTTGGTTTAGTACTTTAAGCCTCTTGAGAAACGTTATGCAGGGCTTCATTGAAAAGCCTCATGAAATAAACGGGAAGACTCTCCAGACTTGAGCCCAACCCTGACATCTGTTAGCAGCATTAGAAACAATACTAGACCCAAATTTACAGGAGTTGGTATTTCAGAACTCACTGCAGTGTATCTCCAGTTACCTGAGTATATTTCTTTCCTGTGAGGCTTTTGAGAAGTTGAACTGAGCTATTGTCATTATCTATTCCTGTAAATTATTGATATCTGAAATGCTGATGCTACAGGCTGTGGTTACAGTAAGCATTAAAGCTTCCTGCAGTATTATTTTTCTTCCTGGCTCCTGTCCCATGTTTTGGCCTCATCCACTTCTAGAACAAATAGTGACAGGCTGTTATTGACAGATCATTGTTGTTTGTGTGTATATGATTATTTAACGTTCTTTTCAAGAATGTCAGATAAAATGTAATGTTAATTATTGATTTCAAGCAGGAGAAGGTAATGCTTTAACAGCAAACTTCTTCACAATTACAGTAAATTTTACTTTAAAAAATTTCAAGTATATGTTTACCTATCTGCACAAAGCCAGAAATGCTTTTGCTAGGATTCAGCAGCATCTCTCCCACTTTTCTCTCAGCTATTATGTTGCCCAGAGAAAAGTGACAGCTATGCCATTCTCTGCTATTAGTGTGGAGCAGAGAGCAGTTAGGTTTAAGCTGGCTGTCTAAGTCTGGAAGGAAGATGCTGGATTTTGTTCTTCTAGGAAGAGAACAATGCTGCAGATCAAGGAGGATCCTGCCTCTCACAGAAAAAAAAAACAAAACAAAACAAAACAAAAAAACCCCTAACAAAGCAGAGCAAAGATTTCAGAGCCTTGCTGAAGTGTGCTGTTGACTTTTTATGGTGACACCAGAGCTCTGACAGAGTGCATCAGGGCACTGAGACTGTGTGTCTTAGAAGCCTAAAAGCTCAGTAGTAAATGATTACTATGTGTAAAGCTTCTGGGATGGATTACTCAACCCTATTTTCACAAAGAATTTCATAATCTCCTTTCAAGAAGAACATACTACAAAAATCCAGGGCTCCGTGTATCTGCAAACTCCTTCAATACATGCAAATATTGAAACTTTGGGGATGGTAGTGTACTGAGCAATATATTTCAACCTGTTCACATCAAAAGTAATTGATAGCGTTTGGATCTCAATACTTTGGAGTCTTAACTGATTTATATGAGGTCATGCTGAAGCCTGTATGTGGATTCCTTCATGATAGTTTTGTAAGGCTAATGCTGATGTTATGTTAGGCTGCCCTTTTGCTGGTAAACCATGATCAGATGGCAGGGAGCTCCGCCCACCTCCCAGCAAAGCATTTAACCCAGCATGGAGTATGAACATTAAGCCCATAAACACAGGGCTTGCCTTAATAATTTCACAGGGATTCAGATTACATGTGAACTTTGTTAGAACAAGCATGTGATGGGATCCTCTCGCTCCTCCCTGGTTATGTATGCAAGGAGAGACACTTGTCATCCTAGAAGAGGGCCTGAAATCAGCTCCAGAGTTCTGATAATCTCCCTGGATGTTTGAGAGTAGGGAGTTGTTTATGTATGTTCCCAAAACCCCTGTAATGTCTTTGCAAATACGGCATTAGTGCCTATCTGAGGCTTTCCACATTCTTTTGTTTGAAGCATGCGGCTGCCAGGACAATTTGGATCCTTCCCTTGGCATCACCCTGCATCCTGCTCTCCTGCATCTCTGTGCCATCTACCCTGATCCAGAAACCCAGTGAGCTCTATCTGTAGGCTACAGGGAAAGGGGGAACATTACTGTGGAAGTAACAGCCCTTGACGTTCAACTTGAGGAGCGGGAAATCTGCCACCAGACCTTCTGCTAGTACACAGGAAGCTTTGAGACTTTAATTATAGCCTGAGTCCTGCTTGAGTGTCCCACAGGAAGCTGACCTGGACTACCCTATGGTCACAATACAGGAAGAAGACATCTCGTCACACAACCATATGCTTAAGTTGACATAGTGGCTTATTAGGCAGGCTTTTTTCCTGAGGATAGTGGTTAATATCTGGAATGATGTCTAAGAGTAGCCAGTTTTTAGCTTATCAATCTTGCAAAACAACCATTAACTCATGTATTGCCTTATATGATGTAATGGAGCCAGTCTTTGTATCATGCTGATGATGGCAACTGTCTGAATATGCCAGCCTCCCTTTTTACCACTGTTTAAAATATTCTGTGCTGTTCTTTCCCTCTCCTCTCCTAACTTGCTCATCCTTGCTCCTGTATATGATTATAAAAAAAAATTCCTTAATCTTCTATTCATCTTTCAGCTTACAAGAGCCAAATATACTTACAAGGATCCGCATCTTTTAGCACTAAAAAGGAAAAAAAAAATATTATTTACTACTTTTCTGATATCAGAATTAAACTGTGCCTTGCCAGCCTTGCTTAGCTGGCACTAGGAAGATTAATACACCCACATTTGGCTTACTCAAGTTACAGACTGTTTACGCTAACAATTTGGAGAAAATGACACCAGTGGTCTCCAAGAAGTAAAGTGCCAACAAAACAGATTTTAAAATCTGCAAGAAATAAAAACGGTGGGCTTCAGTAAGAAATGAAAGCCTTGCATGCTGGATTAATAAAAGGGAAACTGTTCACAGTGTGTAAAATATATTGTGGCTGCAGGACCTGCTTGCTAATCCAAAGCTATACCAGAGCTAAAAAGTTTGGGTTTTTTTATTGCTAAACATATAGGAAACTCTGACACACTAGTGGCATTTCCTTGCATATGTAAAAGTCCTCTTCTAATCAGAACTCCATTTAAGTCCACATACATTTCTGCACAAACACTTCTGCACATGACTAATGCAACTTGTGTACACTAATATTTGCAAGATTATGGCCTGAAAGTGTATATTTTTTAACCTTTTAGTCCTGACATTGCATGAGTGAAGAATGGGATTTTCAACCACGCTTAAGAAAGTAGGGTATGCAGTTCTCTGTTTTCACACTGGGGGCCTGATCCCTAAAGATCTCTTTAAAATCCTGAACCAGAATTCTTGAAGGAGGAAAAAAATGCCCACAACTGCAAACTCAAAACCAGTTTTTAGAGATTTACAAATGTACTGAAGGAACCATCAAGAGAACAATGACTAACAGTTGCCACTGCAAAACAGAGCAGACTTGAGTAAATAGCACAATTGTACATGCCAAGTACTCCAATGCAGAACATTTAATTTTACATTCATGAGGGGAAGGGAATGTGTAATAAATGACTCACTCTCACTAACAACTGCTTACAGACCTCACACTATATTTTCATCTAAATTACTATGATCGTTCCAATAGTTTATAAAGAATACTTTCTTTGCAGAAGATAATACAACTAAAACAGACAGATGCAAAGGATAGTTATAGAGTTAAAGATTTGTAGTAATTTTTCATCAAAGCCTCAATGATCAGTTTATCAGTAGTGTCCATATTACTTACCCATGTTTAAACACCATTTTTGATTTATGGTCCAAAATTTAACTCACTGTAGGCAATGAAAAGATTTTCACTGTAAACAGCATGGACACAATCAACTCCTAACCCTCCAAATCAGAGGTTGAGATGAAAATTTCGAAGGGGAGGAAAAAAATAAGTTTCCTCTTTTATAACTTCTAAATTGGCCTCTCAAGCCCATGAAAACCATAGACACATGTAATAACATGCTGTGAGTCTGTTCCCAGGATTTCTAAAAAGGTCATAGAAATCCATGCCTTTTCCAAAAAGCCGCTAACAATTTTTGAACCAATTCAATCTGCTTTGGTTGCCATTACAGGCTTGAATCTGCTCTGGCTAGAGATGGAAACTTTCTCACAAAACCCTGTGACTTCTGGCTCTTTCATAGTCTCAGTCATTTCTGAAAACTGCCTTCAGTGCCTCTTCATTGTATTGTCTGACATTGTGGTGTCAGTGACAATGCAGCCCAAACAGAGTGTTAATCGTGAAGTGAAATACTGCCCAGGCAGCCATACCTGGAGAATGTTAGTTCTTAAACAAAACAAAAGCAAATAACAAACAAACAAAAAAATTATATTGAACAAGCTGTGATGTTTGAATGATTACTGATAAGGTGAAAGGGGACGCTGAAAGCAGTCCCTTAAAATCTCTCTCTTCTCTGAACAAGTCTAGTAAATATCAGCAAAACATTGCCATTATGTCCAAAAAGTGGCAGAGACACTGAACAGGAATACGTTAGACAGTTGGAGTGAAGCCTTTAGCCATAGTAAAGCACTATATGAGACAATGGTTCCCTTTAGCACATTAGCTGGCCATGACAAATGATTCATAACAAGAAAGTGGAATAAAAACATAGGTCTAAATCTCTCCCTTGTGTGTGGAGGCTGTCATGAATTTTATGGAGACAATATTTCCAATAAACTTTAATTCAAAAAAGAGCTGCTGTTACTAATTCTCATCTTGCTGATCCAGACAATTCCATGCTATACACGGTGGTGGATCTTGTGCTGACAGTCTGTTCCTGTGACTTTATTTTCATGAAACACTATCATCTAAATATACACAGTGAATGACCAAAAGATCTGAGGTGCGATTCTCGACATTGACACACCTGAGCAGCAAGCTCAGTGCCCGGATGGTTTCATGTCCACTGTGCAGCCTAGAGAGTGCAAAGACAACAGAAAATGAGCTCTCTTCCTTTTTTGTTTAGCAGAACCTGAGGAATAGCCATTAACTCTAAACAAATTAATAGCGACTGTTATGGATTCTTACCATGATGGTGTCTTGATCAGTGGTGGTTTGCCTCTTAGGGAAGAAATGGCACTGGGGGACACATGGGACATCAGGATATTTGAAGCTTACTTCCAGGTGTGCTGTATAGAGGGCTTTGTCAGAAGAAAAGCAATATACTCTGACTGCAATCCTGTCATGTATGATCCTACATTAGAGCAGAATGTGACTGCAGTTGCTTGAATGTGCCAACATAAACTCTGAGAGAAGATGTAAGTACTTTCTGTAACGAATTATTATAACATTAAAGATTTGTGCACGTGATTTTGAGTCATCCGATGACCTGATCAAAAATAAGATACAGGATGTCTTGAAACAGCAGTAGGCAAGTATTTCTGTCTGCTTAAACAATACTGAAATCGAAGAGAAAACATTTATAGAAAGAAGCACAGCATCTCAATTTCAGCAGCATCTTGCTGAAATACAAAATTGGAAAACAGAATGAAGATTGAATTCAGAAAGAATGCAAATCAAGGTGGTATTTAACATGCTTTGGGAGAATGACTTAATACAAATTGTAAGATTAAGTAAAATGAAATCTTCAAGTGCATTTTGTTTAGAAAAAAGGGAGCCTAAAATTATTTCATTGCTTTCTTTGACCTGAGTGCAGATCTTTGCATTGAAGCTTCTGACTGTTAACTCCACTAACAAAAAAATCAAAATTGCTTTGTTCTGCTAATGTTCTAGTAGAACTGGGCTTCATCGCACACCAACAAGATTTATTAACTTGGTTGCAGCTGCAAACTTTGCTCGATGTCACTGAGAACATAACTTGCAGACAATGGAAACTCTGTAGATACAACAGTCATCTCAATTTATTCCACTCATCCTTGATTTCCTTGATCAGAACTCTCAGAAGCTAGTTGAGTTTACAAGACTCAGATTTAATATCAATAACATAAGAACCTAAAATATAGATATTGAGACAAAATAAACATGCATGTCTCCCATGCCAGTTTGAGGTTTATTTTTCGAGCATCTGTGCTCTGAACTCCAAAGGAACAATCATACCTAGTTATATATGTAAATACAATATGAGTGAGCAGGCATATGAGTGATGTTGGCAGTTTTGGATGAAAGTTCTGGGGAAGAGGTAATTAATCAAACTAAGAAGCTTGTACAATGTGTATTTTATCTATCTATTAAAATTTTTACCTGGTTTAGGTTTATTTAAACTTTGCCCTTTCTATTTGTTTTTTTCACTTTCTTTTCTACTTCTGTCCTAAATAATCTTGCAGCTAGCAGTCTCCCACACCTTCATCAGTCTTGGTGAACTACCTTACTTTTTCGATCACCCTTTCAACTCATTTTTAAGACAGAGACGGTATGTTCTCTCTAGAATCAAATCCTGACAACCAGTTGCTTTGACAGCTCTACTTACAGTGCACAGTACCTTTTGAGTTTCAATCAGCCATAAGATGCACAGTGAAAAGCTGTTTGAGCAGTGAGGATGGTAATGGATCAAAACAACAGGCAAATACTATGTCGGCATAATATGAAATGCAAGAGTGATATTATGCCACATTGTCACTTTTACAAGTAAGAACTCACTGCTCTCACAGAGCTCCTCATTTGATTATGGGTGCCACATTTTTTTGAAAGACAGACAAATTGAAGAAAATTTAGAGATAGCAAAGCATTGGTAAATGATCTGGAAAATAAGAATGTACAAGGAAAAAAAATCAGAGTTAGGCATGTCCGGTCAAAATATAAAATGATCAAGGGGAGGTATAATTTCTACATTAAGTATGTTCCAGTCAAGGATGATTAATCTACAAAGGAAGATAAGAAGCCAAAGGCTTCAAGTAGAGAGGCAAAATGTAACTTTGATATTAGGGGAAATTTTCCAGTACAAAGCAAAATTGACAAAGAACAAACCATCAGGAAAGACTGCATAATTGCTATCATTGCAGATGCTCAAGGTCAGGTGAGGCACCCTCATCTATTTAATGTCAGTTAAGGAGAAATAAATCATACCTGTCTTCTAGGAGGACAAACCAAAACCCAGTCTTCTAAAAGGTTCTCATCAATAATTCTCACAGGTAACCCAGCTTGAGCTTTTGTCTTAACATAAACCACAAGCTCTGTTTTGCATAGGATTAAGTGTTGGGATTTGTGAGATTTCAGGAAATTAGAATTTTCTCTCTGTGGGTATGCAGTGACCAGTGAAACTCACATAAAAAGGAAACTTCATAAACACTCAAAAAGAACACTCAGCAAGTGATGGACATACCTAATCACAACTCCTGAAATTGTTTTATGGGGTTTAATTACAAGTAGCCTACTTGACAAATCACACTGGACCCTCCTCTGAGCTTTAATAAAATGTAGATGTCTGAGAGAATGTTATAAATGCTGGTGATGTTCCCTGCTTTCCCAGCTCTGTGGGTCTGGCCTGAGATTTTGACAGTTGTGTTACTTGAATTAAAGTGCTACTCTGGTTTCCTTTGCACAGTAGCTACCCATCTGGATCATGTTTAGTTTACTACTGGGATTCTGTTCTCCTTCAGAAGGTAATAACTCTCCTCCTGAGATAATTTTTGTCCTTTGTTTATTGTGATCCGTCTTCAGTGGACTTGCAGGAAAAGGATAATACTGTCTGTATATATGACTTCAAATTTTCCAATCTTACTTAAGCTACATGGTCCATGCTGTATATTATTGTCACACTTTTGAGGTTCTGATGCAACTTCTTAAAGAGGAATAGAGAGAAATATGTTCTCAAAGAAGCAAAATATACAGGTACAAATACAATGCTAGCATGTAAATACAGGTAATCACTTAAGAAGCACATCAGCAGAGGAATCGTTCAATAGCTTTTGCATAAGTTATTTACAGAATTCCAGATATTTCTTATACTGTTATTTCAGTGTGTTGAAAGCTTGTTTACCAGGTGTTATATGATCCCATTTAAACTGATTACAAACTGTTAGATAGTTACTACAAAGTCTTCCTAAACCTGAGGTTTCTCTCTGCATTGGTCTTTTTGAAAACACTGAAGTCTGGCCTGTGTCAAGTTAAAGCAAAAGGCTATATGTGTACTGAATGGTATATATGACTGTCCTGTTAGCCTTTCATGGAAACAAGTTCTTGTTGCTTGTTTACTTAGGCTTGAAATTTTGAGTCAGACAACACATGGTGTTTCAAGGGCTATGTAGTTACAACTAGCTACAACAGGACATAAATTTTATAAGGGTAGAAGTCACAAATCTTATTACCCTGAAGATGTTTTAGACACCCTTCCAACTGAACCCTATTGACCTTTTGAGAGAAGGTAGGAATAGCAGGGGCAAGACAAGCGACGTGGAGTTTTGCTGTGAGTATGAATGCATGTGGATTTGCCTAAATAGATGGCTGTGGTTTTCAGCTGTAGAGATACCAGCTGGTAAAAGTTAGGCAGGGAATTAACCATTTTATACATTGAATTAAGGGATAAATCTTTAATGTTGAAGGAAGAATTTTTAGGTTGCAGATTAATGGTCTGAATCCTGCTTGTAGTATTGTACATGATATGATCAACCTTGTCATCCCTTCAGTGCTCTGCCCACTCTTTCGGTATTAAACCATCCTGTACCTATTGCTGTGTCACAGTTCAGTGCAGCAGGCAGGGTCAGCATATTTAGGACATAGTGACCTCACCTAGGTGGACCTGCTTCTTCAGGGGGGTTGGACTAGATGGTCTCTGAAGATCCCTTCCAATCCCTACCATTCTATGATTCTATGATAGTGCTATCCACTGGTAAAATATATGCTGAACACTTGAAAATGTACTTCCATAAGTAAAGTGAAATGTTAACGTGATGGCAACTGTGTGCAAACACAAGACTCCCACAAACTGATATATTTCTTCTCCAGAGAGAAAAAAGCAATTTCTCTTCAAAACTCTCTGAATTCTGTTAAGTTTATGGTCTCTCTGAGATCTTTTCTTTTCCAATGTACTTTTATGAACTCCAAGGTCAAATCATGCAGGCTGAATTAGGTAACAGTGTCTAGAGAGAGGATGACTCAGTTTATTTGGGCAGCACAATATGAGCTGCTCATAGTCCCAAGAGCTACCCTCAGTATGTCAGGGATTTGCAGGCAATATTTATGCTTGTCTGTTTTCTCTTGTAAATTTTTTTTATTGAAAAATTTTTAAGCCTTCACCTGGTTTGTCTGAGGGGAAGGGATGGGAAATAAGTAGTTGTCAGTAATGCTGGAGAGAGGATTCTGTGTTCTGCAGATTAAGTATTTTTTTTACTTATTGCTGTTTACTTAATGAACATATATGACAACTCAATACCTCAACAGCCTCAGAGCAGCTGCCTTTTGAGTAGTGTGTGATGGTGACAATGGAATAGGTATTGGGGGTGATATCGGGGTGCAGAAGGGGTTGTACCCTGCAGCAAGGCTCCCTTTTTCAGCCCCTCCAGGTAGGTTGATGGAGCTCCAGTGGGTGCAAGGCAGCAGGATGCCTGTCCCACCCTTCTAATTCATGCACCAGATTCACCCGGCTACAGTGACCTGCTGTGCTGGGGGAGGTTGGCCTAGCTTCCAGGGAGCTTGAAACAGTGGTCTGCATCAGTGCACAAGGAGGGTGATGAGCCTTCTTTGGGGAAGGTGGCACTGCTCTGCAGCAGGGACATGGAGGGAAGCCACCTTGGGTAATAAGCACATCCAACATTTGCTTTAAACAATGCCTTCTTAAAGAGAGAGGTAATCTACATTGATGGAGGCTAAAGCATTTTAGCATCTCTCTCAGGAGACAGTCAGAAGCACACATTTATCTTCTGTTGTTCATGGTTGCTAAATGCAAAGCAGATTTCAGCTGCCTTCTCACTCAAGCCAATCTGGAACTTCTTTTAACTCAACTTAAGGCAATTAGAAGCCTGCTGACTTTTTTTTAGGAGACAGGCATCCCAATAAATCTGGAGAGTTGCTCTACAATGGATTGAGTCACTGTTTTCTGAAATAGGTCAAAGATCATCTAACTGATTTACCTGATCTTCCATCTGGTTGTCTTTCAAACCCTTGAAAGCTTAAACTGCATGAGAAAATATGCCTGATCTTGTCTCAATTCTGAGTAAAAAATTTTGATGACTAGAATCAGTCTCACCATTGAAAAAGTATGAGATAGTTTTTAATTGTGGGATCAGAACAGATGGAAGTGCGTTGAAAGGGAAGCATAAGCTTATTGTCACAGGTTTACTTTTTATCAGGAAATGCACAGCTGTTGATGTGACTATACAAGCTGGCTACAGGACCAGCTGAAAAGAGAAAGTCTGTTAATTCAATAGTTAACTTACAAAAGCTTGTCAATGTGTCTTCAAATGCCCTTTTTTGTGTACAGTCTTTTCTTGTGCCTGTGGTCTGGTTTCCTTTTGCAAGGGAAACTATACTCAGCCTGTATTAAAATTCTTACATGTTATGAGTTAAACATTCTCTGTCTTGTATTTATTATGGCTCCATGATTGTGCTTACCTAAAAAGGTTTGTGTGTAGAACTGTATTTTTTTGCAAAGAAATCCTTCATTAAAATTTCTTTAGACACTTTCCTCAAATTTATTTGGCCTTTTCCACATTTCCTCTAGTAACTTCCATGACCTTTATAGGTATATCATGCAGAGCTTGTTGTTTGGGTTGAGTTTTTTTCTAAAAAAAGCACAATACCACCCCACCTTCATCCAAATATCATGAGCTTTGGAAGTTTTGTCTTTGAGAAAGACAAAAGCAGTTTGCCATGGTCTTACCACAACAACCAGTTCACATTCTTCACACCCAGCTCCAATAGGAACTTTCTAAATTCAGATATAAGCAACTTCTTTTGGAGTGGAACCCTACCGAATCAAGAAGTTGGTCACTTTCTCTGTTACTAGTCAACTCTATCATGCTTTATTTTCCTCTGTTAATCAGAAGAATTTACTTGGTCCATTTATCTTACTTCTGTTATTTTATTTCCAAATATGAATCTAAACCTTCTCTTTGTACACTGAGAAAAATGTTACAGTTGTAAAAACTGTGAAAAACAAGCTGTAAGAGCCATTATCATAAAACCAATAGGTTGTGCTGCATTAATAACTAATGTTCTATATTAATAGGAGTTAATGCAGTGATATTACCTCCTGGATCTGCTATGGTAAGCTGTAATCTTTTTCAGATGAAAAATTTTCACAATTTTAGGACAGTGTGAGAGTGGTTTCTGAGCTTACACACAAACCTACACCCCATGCAAACTCCTCAGAAGGTAATAAGACAACTGAGTTTTTAGTTCAAGATGAAAGTTGATAACAAAACCTGATAGACTTTGAGCTCTCAATGACAATAGCTCTTCTGTTAATTTTACTTTTTGGCTTTTTGATCTGTTCAATATGGTCAGCTTTTCCCTACAGAAAATATGAGGGAATGGAACTCTTTTAATAATTTCATTCACTTTAGTTCCTGATGAAATGAACATAATAATGTAACACAACACCTAAGAAAGCCAGTTGCAGGACAGATATTATAAAATGTACACAAAACATAGTAAAAAAAGAAAGAAATCTAATGCCCAATCATACCTTTATAGAGAATTAATTGAGGCTTTAACTGGCAGAGCTTGCTCTTGTTTTCTCTTTTCTTACTATGTAAGTTAGGCAAAATGGATTTTCTGGAAAGTCTGATGTATTTGGCATTAAAACACTTTTAACTCATCTCTTAAAAAAAAAAAAAAAAGAAAAAGGTATGGAATCTTTGCTAAGTCACTAGTTTACAGGATTTACAGCCATGTCTGTGGATCTTCACTTCTGCATTTCTTTATCTTCTTGACTTAATAAAGAAATTAATATTCCATAATAGTTTATTTCTTATGCTGGCAACATATTTTTCCATGTAACTTACATTAAGTATATTTTCTGTGTTTTAACTGAAGTAATATTTGCTTCCAGGTTTATAAACCAGATTGGCACCTCTTTCATTTGCAAAATGTATTGTAGGTACAAAATTGGATTTGTTTTACTCACGTGGTAAAAAATGCCATTCCCAGAACTAGAATAGATAAGTTGGCACTATAGAAGGCATAAACTAAATTCATTATAGCGCCTACTTTAGCTGTGAATACAATAGTCTTCTGGAAACTAGCTATTTTAAAATCTAGGTTAAGGTTATGTTAGATTTTGTCCACCACAATTGTCCAATAAACTCTTCTCAATAGATATGGTATCCAATTATGAAGCAGCCTACAGGGATTTACATCATAGAACCCAAAACATGTATGATCTGGCAAAAGGAAAGGAAATGGGAAAAATAGGAAGGAGTTTCTTTTTGATTAAGTTTGAAGTATGTACTGTTAACACTTTCTAAAACCACAAAGTAGAATTAAATCTGGTTTTAAACAAACTGATTTATTATGCCAACAATTCATCTGACCTAGTTATAGAACTTTCCCTTTTCGTAATAGTTCTGCAGTGCCAGAACACCAGCAGAAGTCAGTAAAATGATTAAAGCATTCTCCAGATTTCAGGGGATGACAGGTATATTGCAGCTGTACTGGACAGGAATGATTTGTACAGGCTGTGATAAGCTTGATGTGAAACTGGCAGGCCCCACTTTCATTGGGGAAAAGGATGTTTTTTCCCACCTTTGTAACAAAGGAGAACAATTTCCATGAAAACTAGCAAAGAAATGTGGTATCTTAAGAAAAGCCCAGAAATATATTTTATTTGATTCTTTTTCAATTAAGATTCCTTTCCCTCATACCATGCAGATATCTTATACACTGAATGAGTCTTCTCTTTCCTGTTATTGGCAGCTGCTGCAATTTGTAACACCATTTTTAAATTCCTCTTGGTAAGCTCAGAACTCTGTTTATGAAGGATCCACAATTAAGTGCAAATAAACATGTGTGCACTAAATGAAACTGGGAATGAACTAAAACAGATTACTGGTGTTTGCATTGCTTTGTATGTTTAGTGCAACCTCAAGCAGTTAATACTAGAAGACTCCTCCTGAATTTCAGTGATGGTTTGCATCTGTGTTACATTGTTTTAAAAATTGATTTGGTCAGTTGCATAAGCAGTCAAGACGTGGCATAGCAAAATAAATATCTAGTGATACATTCCATAGATTTTTTTTTCCTGAAGTGAGTTAATTGAAAACAGTGTGTACGTATTGACCACGACACCTGGCCACTATGTGTTTTAACAGAACCCATAAAACCAATAATGATTAAGTTTAATAGATCAATATGAAATTTACTAAAACTCTGTTAAACTTTGACCAGTTAAAATCAATAGTTAACTTACTGCAAACAGATATGGAGAAGCCCTTAATTCCCAACAGTTAAACATCTCCTTTAGAAGGAGTGGTGGGTACAAAGCTCTTGTATGTCAGCACATTTGTCAGTGTCATGTTGTTTCTGGAAATCTTCCTAGGAAGAAATGCATTTGAGAACTACTATGCTAATCTTTACAACAAAAGCGTTTTCAATGCTGTGGGCATCACCAGCATCTTCAGGCTTCAATGCAGACATTCTACCCTGCCCATTGCTTAGTGTTTCCAGATATATGGCTTCTCTTAGGCTGTAGCTACACAAGAGTCTCTGGTCAGCTCCCCACACAGTCACTTCTGGATCTTTAAGTCAAACTCAAATCCCAAACTGACACATCACCATAATTTCAGAAGGTTTGAAACTGAACTTGAATATTATAGCTCAAGCACTTATCTATCATTTGTGCTGTTTATTTTTTCTTCTAGATGTTTTACACTTTAAGGCCCAAATACTCAGAAATGCTCACAGTATAAATAAAGCACGGCTGGAGCTGCACTTTTTAATACGTTACCACCACTTCCACTGCTGTGAAAGGTGCTGTGTGCCTATACCTAGCATTAAACTGGGGAGGATACTTGTAACACTGTTTGCCACAACCTTGGCTTCACTGTGATCTGTACAGAGAGCACTTCTGAGTAAACTCTGCTGCCACTATTATGCCAGTACATGCGCCTGGTTTCCTTAGTTTAAAGTTGGTTTGGGTCAGTATATAAGGCTTCAAGGAGTTCCCTCCATGGCTTGCAGACCAACTGTGTCCATACTGATAACAAGTTTTCATTGATTACACCCATAAATTATAACTTGTGAACTTACCATACTTCTCATAATTGCAAATGTTGTCTTGGTTGCTCAGATAAGGGTAGGTAAGAAACTACCAGGCAAGTATTTATTTAAAGCTAAAAGGTAGGTTTGGCTTAAATCAATGGATACTGGAGTCCCTAGTCCTAAAATCTACTTAGTGTTGGCGGACCTTGCAAACATTTTTGGAGACCGGTATGTTTCCCTAGGGGTACAGATCTGAGTGCAGTGTAAGGGGATTAAACTAATAGCAAGGCTTGAGCTGGAATATACAAGACTGAAGAAGAATGGGGAAGTAACAGGAATATCTAGCTCCAGTGGGGTGAAGTAACACATTCAGAGAATTTTCAACTTAAAGCCAAAGGCAATTTGGATTGGCACAGCCAAACCAAGAATTTCCATTGTTCCTGGTTAGTGTAATCAACCTTCTGTGATCCTGAATAGCTTCATAATTCATGTTAATACTGGATTGTAGGAATTGAGAGGATTCATTACAGGGATATTACTTGGGAATGGCAATGTTTTAGGGTATTTTAAGGTTAGAGAAGTGAAACTAAAGATATATATCCTATACGTTGCAGCAAAAGATGAATTAGCGTACTCTGATATAGGGCGTCACTCCCAGTATGTTACTGGACAGGTACATCTTGATAACACAAATGCTGTCCTGTTTTGTTGTATCACTGAAAGACAGCACAAAGTGACCAACAGTGAAGAAAAGTCAGGGTTGTAACAAAGCAATAGGACTCCCTTTCCTCTATCGGCGTTAGGTGTCTTATAATAACTGGAAGAGAAATTCTTATTCTCAGGTGCATATTAAATTTCTATAATAAAACTATTTTTTTGTGGTTAGTTACAATTTAGCTCTAAAATGAAGCCCTGACACTAATCACTTTTACAAATCCTTTTTCTAGGGCTTGACTCAAGTTCTTTTGAAGTCAGTGGAAGTCTTTGAATTTGCTGAGAGTTAGTTGAGGCCCCTGTACTAGAAGCAGGACTTGGTTGATTGGATTTGAAACAAAAAAAAAAAAAAAAACAAACCCCAGAGCCCACTTATATCGGCTGCACTTATACACAACACTAAACCTTTCAAATAACAGCCTTCTAATAAAAATCTTAATTTCTAAAACATGTGAGCCTAATTATTATTCATCTGCACTGGCATGCTGTGTTACGTCTTGCAAGCCTTTCTGCCTCATATATCATGTCGTAATTAGCAAAGTAGGAAAACACATTCATCTGTTCTTCAAAGTAAAAAAAAAAACCTCACACTTTAATCTTAAATACATCATAATTGGCAAGAGGAAAAAAGGATGGGGGAAGTATCTGAAGAGTACCTCAAAAATTTTGCATGGATAATCTTTTTGATAACAAATCATTGCTATGTAACTCTTTGCTCTATTATATGTTGGGGAAAAAAAAAAAAAAAAGAGGCAGAGGGACAAAGAAAGGACCAAAACGACCACAGTGGGAATTGAGCATCAAAACAGGGAAAACCACCTTGGACACAGACCACCTGTCTTCTCCTTCTCTTACAAACAAAAACCTGGAGGCTGTCATGAATACCAGTGCAACAGATCTTACTCATAGCACTGTCTCCCTAACAGCGGCAGCAGGTTGTGGTAACACGGCTTATGGAACTGCATTGTGGTCATGGAACATTCTGAGAATAAGCAGAAGTCCATTGCTTTTACATTTGGGAATCAATGATTGAAGAGTTGCTTCTTGGTGAAAACTTCCAGTAAGATAAAAATGAAATGTATAGTGCTACAGCAATGAAACAGGAGAATGATGACATCTGTCCCTGTAATAGGCTTGAATTTGGTCAACAATTCAAATATATAAACCACTTTGGACTGCATTTTGATGCTGTTAATTTCTCCAATCTAAACGCGATACTGAAAAGTGATCAATTAACTGTCTAAGGAATATTCAACTGGACTGAATATTTAACAACAAGAGCATTGAGGAAGTTTTATTTTTAAATAGTATAAAACAAATTCAACCTGAAATATTACCAAAATAGGAGTAAAGAGTGGTATGGTATGCTTCCCTGTTGTTAGTTTACTCATAATTCCAAAATACTTCAATGAAACACCATCTGACGCTCCAACCCACAATCCTTTTAAGCTTTATAATGTGTTACTTACAAAAAAAAAGTAACGGTATTAGTTTGTATTTAGGTCCAGTCTTGAAAGCACAGGAAATTGTCTCAGAGCCTAGCTTAGTTACCAAGCACCGACATTATTTTTTCAAGTGTCTTGCCCAAAGTTGAACATAATGTTGCCTCAGCTGTAAACAAGATCTAAATTTTGTTTTCCCTTTCCATCAAGTCAAATCATGGAATCCAAATGTTATGGGTTTTGTCTACATTTTAGTTCTTCAAGTCTGCAGTTGTGTAAAACTTCCACACCTTATGGATCTGTCCCAGTGTTTTGAAGCTCTTTATGTTCCATAATCTTTAAGAAAAAACCCAAACCTACTTTTACTTTCAGATTCTCCCTGGAAATACTCCAGCTTCCACTTAAAACAGTCTATGGAAAAGAGAGAATTGGGCAGAAATTCACTCAGAAGGAAAGCCTCAGCAGATGAGTCCCGAGGAATTTTCTTGCTCACCCACTATGGATGTTTAGAGTTTCTACATTGTAATTATTACATTGAAGTTTTAGTATTGCCTTCTCCACATGGGAATTAGGATGTTTTTTTTTCTAAATTCTTTTTTTAGATGTCGATAACTTTGGTCAAATTTCTCAACTGTTCTGTGGCCTGTAAAATATGTATAAACCTTCTGCTGCTTAGCTGTCATTTACAAGGTGTCAGAAATTCTTGGACAATACTCCAGTATTAAGAGTGGTGGGTGATATAAATATTTTGCTGTGGCACACTTCTGTGAAAGAGATAGCATATGGTAGGTATTAGTTAATGGGCAATTCAGCTTCCTGATCTCTAAATATCAGAGTATTATATTTTACTGTATTGAGCTGAATAATTTGTGTTTGAATGATATTTTGCTTTGTTGAGAGACAGGCTGGAGTGTGCTTTACCTGTGCTTTGACACTGTTGTAGGTGAGTCTGCCCTGCAGCAGCAGGGTGTTGAGGTGTGCTTCTACTACAGTCCCAGCTGTAGCAACAATGTTTTGCTTGACAGAGACAAGAAGTGAGGGTAAAATAACTATTTGTTCCAATAGTTGATCAATTTTCAAGAAACATCTTAGTTGAAATACAAATGTATCATCTTCCAGGTATTGGTCCTTTCTTATCTGACTAAGAACCATCACTTTAACTCATTTCTTTCCCTGAAAAGGAGATAAGATTGTGTTGTGAAGCTATGTCTTGTGTTTCTTTCTGACAGTATGAACCAGTGGAGTTCTTTCATTGAAGGGCATTTTCTCTGGTCCTTCAGTATTTTTTGTGTTTTTCTTTCCTGATTTTTTCATTGTGTTTTTTAGCAAGTGCATACTACTATTGGAGATTAAATTTTTTAAAAAGAAATTATAGATTTGGGGTTATAATTCAGTATAAACTATGTGCTATGGCCAGGAATATAGGTGCGAGGAAAGAAACGTTAAAAAGTATAAATTAAAATAGACAGCACCTTGTTTTTTCTGCCTCACCATTCTTTGCTGTCTTTGTGATAATTAACTTGTTCAGTTTATGCTAAATTAAATTGCTATGCACATAGCCTTTAGTTCTCTGCTCAGTGAATCTTGGTTACCAGACTTACCCTTTTAACAAGATGACTTCTGTTGCATATGAATGTCTTCATTCAGTAAAATAAAATGAATCACTAAGTTTTAGCTCATTAGGCAAAATGTTGCATAAATGAGGAGAAACCTATTTGCTGCTATAGATATGTTTCAGAGAGTAAATGTTAAATTGGATCTAACATTTAATAACAGTAACATCAAGACTTTCAGACTGCATAGTATAAACATATTGGAGATGAAATGAGGAACTTGGATTTCAGTTTGTTGTGGGATGTAGAAATGTGAAGCAATGTCAACAATGTACAAAGGATAAAGTTATACATACCGTAATTCCATGCTTCAAAACCACTAGGTGCTTCCTGGAAATTTAGGGGAATCACTGTTTCTGGATATTAGAACGTGTTGAAACAATTTGCAAGGAATAATATGCTAAAGGGACCCTGAGTTCAATTTTTCACTCAATTGGCATCAATCTGTCTTTTCAGGATGTTTTTTTGGTTTTACAACCATTCTACCAAATTAGCAATATTGTCAGGGCTAAAATAGTGATGGTTGTATCTTCCTTAGTCTCGCGGCTTCTCCAAATGGATTTCAAATTACGTCAGATTTCAATAGTCTTGTCATGCAGACCTGGAAACCCTTGCAAATGGCATTTGAGATCAGACAAGGCAATGGATGTCACCTGTGATTGCAGTAAATAGTCTCACAATGTTCTAGAATATGCCTAAATCTTTGATAACTTTCTTCCTGTAGTACTGTCTCACTGAATGGAGTCACTTCCTCACAGTGAATATGGGTGTTGCTTTGGTGTGAGGGAAATAGTCAAGTTCCATCAGAAAACTCTCTGCATAACACTGAGCTCAGAGAGTCAGGAAACTGCAGCTGTTAAGATTCATTCTTGCAGCTTCACAACTTTGTAACAGGTCTTTCAGACACAAGATTTCTAGATTATAAAAGCTATTGAGGAAGTTATCTGAGAGCAACAAAACAACTCAACACTCATGCTGTGGATTTTGTTACATTTCTCCCACATTAAAAAAAAAAAAAGTCCTCAGCAAATATTTCACCAGGAAATAAATCAACTATTAACACAAACCACAATGGCATGCTGATAGACATTTGTCATCATGCAAGTCTATTCATAGAGTTGATGAGAAAGTACAAAAGTGCTATTGTGCGAAAGCAGCACATATATTGCTTACTGATTATATTATTTTTGAGGGGAGGTGGGGGCAGAATTTTATTTAGAAACTGGAACCATAAAAATGTAGCTGAATGCTTCTTAATAAAGCTCAGTGACCATCATCCAAATCTTGACTGAGCTGTCCTGATTTTGGAATAAATAGGAAAGAAGAACTCTAACTGTAGATGAAGGATTGCCAGCAGATGTTTTCTCCATTGCCTAGGGACCTTGCTAGGGTCCTGCTTCACATCCCTGTCTACTGTATCTTGTCCAACCGTTTTTGTTCACATCTCTTTCTCATTTTTCTCTTAATGCTTTCCCTGCCATTGTTATTCATGAGTCCCCTTATCTCTCTGCCAGTAAAAAGATTCTTCCATCCATTTTCCTGAGTCTTTTGGGTTGTATTTGTCCTCACTGACACTGTGGTCTTCAGCCAGCTCTGCTCTTTCTCCCCCATCCCCACTGTTTCTCTGATCTAGTGCTTATTCTCTTGATTGTGGCAATGTAAAAAAGTATTCCAGAGGACGTGCATTCATGAAGATCTTTCTTAATGCCTGTCTTTAGACAGGTAATATGCAAGTTAACCCATGAATGACTGCATGTCTGTCTATGGAAGCTTTAACCCTGAAGTCTTGGTGCCAATGGGCTTCCCCTTCCTGGCTCTACTATGGCTTGTAGTGTCTTTGCGTTTGCTTGTTGCTTGTTAGATTCCCAAGCACACCAGAAGAACACATTGTGTAAACAAATATTAGTCATTGAGAAACAGTAATAAAAATACTGACTTGAAACCATGCTGAGCTCAGGAAATGGCAAACGTTTTTGGTGGTGAGAAATACTTGGTTCATGTCATCAAAATTACTGTTCCATTGTTCCTAATAGCTGGATTTATTCATGCTAAAAGCAGGTATTGGCTGTCTGCTTTGCTTCCTATTGAAGCTGTTTGCTTTATACTCCTTAAAGCTGTCCACTGTACACTCCTTAGAGTTGCAGCTTTCACAAGACCAAGTGACCAGCTAGGGGAGTCCCTCTGTGCATGACAGTGTGCTCAAACTCGCTTTTCTGGTGTCTGGAGTACAAATCCAAATGATACACACTGGTGGGAAGCTGACTGTAAAAGGAGCAGGAAGAAAACGTGGAGTAGTTTATTTTACATATAGACGTTTTTCTTATTCTAGTGAAATGTCTCTGGTACAGAGGAAATATACCTAATCTGTGATAATATAGTTCTGCCACATGACAGACTGCTGCTCCACCAGACTGAGATATGCTTATTTTCCCTTCTTTTTAAATGAAAAAAAGACCTAGTTTGCCAGCTGAATGCTTTTTGAATTATTATATTTTTTGCATGTAAAGCAATAACACAGAAGCCAGGCTGTAAGATAACATGTTCAGTGTGCCATAATCAGATGAGATCAAACGTATTCTTGGTACAACTCTATTAACTTTGATGGGCTTACAGGAGAGAAAAGCACAGACCAGTAACATTAAGGGGGAAATTTTTACTGGATAGAGAGCTGCAATATCTCTATAGGTAATACTGATGTGATTGTTCCATGTCTTGGAGGCACAACCATTACAATTAATGGAGTGAGTCAACATGATATACAGCATTTTGTCGTATGTCTTTTTTTCCATTTAGTAGGCTCATACTACATTTTTACGTGCACTATTTCTGTTCAAGAGTAATAGCTGTGTTTTTCATGCTCTCACCGCTCAGCGTGCAGTCTCTGAGCAGAATAGTAGGAGTGTTTCTAAGGAAATAACATTACTCAGGACAGTAACTGCTAAGCAAACAGTACAGGTGGATGTGATTTGCTGCTGACCAAGTCTTGTTTGAACCATTTGGCACACCTCTAAATTAACTGAACAGATGGATTTTTAATTAGTTCTGTCATTTCATTTTCTACATTCTTAATATATGTCAGGCTGTATGTCAGGGAGTATTAGCATCAATTTCAAGTGATACAAAAACATTCATAGCAAGACTAAGCTGATAACAACAATAACTGAACATAATTAGAGTACAAATTGAGAGGTCTGTAGCTTTATAATCATAGTAAACCTAGATTTATGAGACTTCAGAGGTTTGTTTAAAATGAAAAATGCATGATACTTGCTGCAAACCAATTAGTCATGTGAAGACATAGAACACGATTTTCCGTCTGGCAGTTAGTGGGATGGAGTTTGTTCATGTGAATTGGCAAATAGCTGCAGAATTTATGCAATAGAATTTTCTGGTTTCACTTGCCCCAAAGAGCAGAAGCACTTGCTTGGACACTAAAGTGTCTTTTGGCTTTGGAGATAGTAGTAAAAAAAAAAAAAATTAGTTATTCTTTCCTTGACCAAAGTGATATTTGTCCAAGTGCAAAATCCTTTCTTTGCAATTTGCAGCCAGGCTAGTGAGACTGTTTTCAAGGGCAATGCAGCAGCAGAAACTGGTCCAAGTATAGTAATATGGCAGCAATAGTTGCACTTTGATATAAAATTAAAATTATAGTGATTTCTGAGCACAGATAAAGCAACACAATATCACATGCTTGTTTTATTAAGACAATCTTTCAGAATACTAATGATGTTGTTTATATGATGGTAGTTAACGAGATGAAGTGCAATCCACATAAAAACAAATTCCACACAACTGTATAGAATTAGGATGCCACACTGTTCACAAGATAAGCTACAAAGAAGGGGTTTCATGCATTTGTAATTTTCCATGGCAAGCTCTGGATAAAATGCTCATTTCCTCCAGATTTATCTCTGCAGGGAACATCTTAGAATTATGGTAGGCACTACATCACAAGTAGCATCAACATCTAAGTTAAAGCAAATAGCTTTAATCAGAGATTTCCAAAACATGTTCATCTCTCGATCTGCAGAAAATGGCTAACATGTAAGAAGGCCTAATCAGAACAATAACATTTCCAGCAGCAGGATCCTGGAGAAATCAAATAGAAGACACTCCATGAAGGGGATATAATGATGTTTGGTAAGATCTTCATCACTTTACACTTTTTCAGCAATGTTGCACCATGTGCATTTGGTGAGAACTGCTTTGTTAATATGCAAGTCTAAGACTGGAATGACTCATGTTTATTTAGAAACGTCGTCTTTTGATGGCTTACAATTAAATGGTTAAAACCTACACAGAAGTGTTGGGATTTTTTAAGAATAAAGGAAATATTTAAGCCTGAATGCATTTATGCATGTGTCAGCTATTACCTGATTTTCTTATTCAGTCTTAGCCCACTTGCTGTCCTTTGAGCCAAATCTTCTTAGCAACTCATGAAAATCAATTGCTAGTGACAGAGTTTCTGTTCCTAGAGCAGTCAATATGCTGGCTACAAAGCAAATGCTGGTTAAAATGTCCTCCTCAACTCAGAACTGGGGCAAATAGTTGAGTCTTTCCTAGGTAACCAGAAGGTGATTAGATGGACTAATCAAAAAGTTATTGGCTCTTCAGTGGTAGGTGGTTGACCGCTTTTCCTCTGGCCATTGCCAGCACTCTGAACGTGCTGCAGCTGTTTTTGTGAGATGTTTAATTTCAAACAATGGTACTTTGCAGATTTTTTAAAACTTACCCTTGAAAATTTTCCAGTCAGACCTGAGACTGAATTACCTTAGTTGTTACTCTGTTGTCAGAGGATCTGTCTGGCAGTCTCTGAACACAGTGGGAGGTATATCTACCCAGCCATGAAGATTTCACACATCTTCAGGGCCTGATAGATGAGAGCCCTGTGCACAGGCTACTTTTACTCAGCTGAGGAGTCCTAGGGAGGTATTTTTAGGATCTGGACTTCTTCATAGATGGTGCTTTAACCCATAATGGCAGTGCAGGATCTGGTCTTCATCAGCTTCACTGCCCAGAGGGCTTGACATCTGGATCTGTGCCTGCATGTAAATGGGCTTGAGTGTCTCTACTCTGTGTCCTCCTTGTGCCTCTGCAGTGCTTTTCAGTCTGCAAGGCTTCCAGAGTCATCCTGAGAGGATCTGTGACAGCCCGGCCTTGTCCTGGGAAGATAAATGAATCTTGCTACTCTAAAGAGGTTTGGAAATTGTGTGCTTTGAGAGGAAAGGCAATGTTAGGGAGACTGTCTTTGGCTGTAAGCATGGCTAATGCTGAAAAGCAATGGTTACAGTCCTCAGAGCACTGGACTGGACCTCTGTTGTAGCCCTGCTATCACCTCCACGCAGCCTGTTCTTGCATTGTTCATTTGCTTTTGATAATACAGAGATGACAATGATCTCATTGACAATATGTATTGTATTCTGATAACAATATATGAAAGTCAGCTAATATTTATTTTTAGTGGAATAACAGGTTTGTGTGTACAAAAACTACCAGGGCATCAAATAAAACTAGCGCAGATCAGGTTCAGACCACACAGAGATTTGTCCCATGGCACAATATGTTGTTGATCTGTGGAATGCCTGGCCATAGGGTGCAATAGATCTTAAAGTTCTCAAAGTTTGTAAGGATTTGGGCACATTACTAGAAGACACACTGGTTAAGATTATTAAACATTAAAGGCACCGTTTCTACTTCAGGAAGCCCTTAAAGCAGGTAGCACCCAAGGTTAATCCTTCCTTGGACATGAGCTATTAGCATATGACTGAAGGTAGATGCTAGGCTACATAGATCTTTATCTAAATCAATACAGGGTTTTTAACATTCTTATATCTACTTACGATGACAGATTTACAAAAAAAAAAAAAAGCTTTCAGGGCAGAAATGTTGGCAAACAAAGGAAAAATTTGAAGTGCAAAATAAATTCCTGTAAAAACATGCAGCCTCTGTCTCTTTTCACAATCCATTAAACTGTGAGAGTGGAAGGATAACCAGATGTTGTGAAACAAAAGGTAAAGGTGAGGCAAAGAGGAGACAAGAGGCTTTGGCATTGCATGCTTGCTTCTTCAAGTTCCCAAGACAAGAAAAAGCATTTTCACCAGCCTGCTATCTAGATCTCTTGGTGTAAAGAGCAGACTACTTAAATTGTAACTAGCAAGCTGCTGAGTGTAAGACACTCATCACGAGTTGCTGGGGAGATCTGTACCACATTATTCATGTAAATATATATATATATATGCTTTTATATAAAAGCAGATTCTGGATAATCACATTGTGCTAGCCTTGACCTGTTATTTGTTTGTAATTGAGGCCAGAGTGAGAGAAAAGAAAATATTTCAAAATTTTTTGCAATAGTGGAGAGGAATATCCTTATAGGACAATAAGTTCTGGATGAATGCAATTGAAGTTCAGAAATACAATTCTGAATAAAGAGGCTTGCTTCATTCTGCAGCTGTTCTTTAGCTGTATTTGTTGTTTTTAACAACTACCACATACTCTTGAAAATGCTCATGAATTCTCAATGATTCATGATTCCCTGGTGAAGGTGATTTTTCATCAAACAGATCTTAGCAGAAGTTTGATGTTTGTTGTTCATTAATTTATTTTTTTTCTTTTGTTTGAAAAATTTCATATATTTTATCAGAAAGCACAAATATTGCATAGTAACATAGGACTAGTTATGAACCATGAAAAGCAAGAAGATAAAATGTAACAGTTTGCTGACATAAACAGCATGTCCAAACTAGTTGGCAAATAACATCCATTAAGGCATATTTTAATAGGATTGAGTACTTACTCATAAAGAGTTTGAAGCAAAAAAGAAATGTATTCCCAGACAATATACATTCACCTAGTTTTAATTAAATGGTCTTATGGAATGAGTCTCTTATTAGATACCCTAAAAGATTGCATCATAAAAAAGTGTAAAATAAAAGCAGTTTTATATTTGAATATAAATTCATTGCCCTGCATGGTGTAGCTTCAAGTGCAAATGAATAAGAGTTCCATGAAGTCCAGGGGATTTTGAAAACCTTCAGGGTAGGAGACTCCACAATCCCCCTGGGCAGCCTGTGACAGGGCTCCCTTACCCTCACAGTGAAATAGTTTCACCTATGTTTAAATGAAACTCTTTGTGTTCCATCTTATTTTTTTTTTCCATTACCCCTTATCCTGTCACTGGATACAACAGAAAAAAGGGGTGCCCCAACCTCCTGACATCCACCCTTTAGATATTTATAAATATTAATGAGATCCCCCCCTCAATCTCCTCTTCCCTAGACTAAACAGCCCCAGTTCCCGGAGCCTTTCCTCATAAGGAAAGATGTTCCAGTTCCCTGATCATCTTGGTGGCCCTGACTTGGACTGTATCCAGAAGTTCTCTGTCCCTCTTGAGCTGGGGAGCCCAGAACACAACACAGTCTGAGACTTTCTTTCAAAGCTTGGTTTATCTTCATGTTAAATCTGGTGCAAAATGTGGGAGAAAGGGAAAGGGGAAAGTTTTAATGTTTTGTACAAAGTTTATTAGGATCATGCTTAAGGGTTTTAGAACACTACAGAAGCTGGCATAAACATATTCCTATCTAAAACCCCAGCAAGTTCACCAGACAGTTTCAATGCCGCCTTGATCAGATCATATCATGTGTCATTTCAGTAAGCTTCCATGTGCCTTTCTACATTAGTTTCTACCTTTTGCAGATGGGTTGTTGTTTACTTTTGTGTTCCTTCCTACTCTGCAGTCACAGGTTCCTTAACTAGAGCACTAAAATGTGACATAAATAACACTTTGCCACAGGAATATATTTTCCTTTCGTTCTTGGCCACTGAAATCAGCATGTAGAAAGATCACATCTTTCCTGAAGCAGATCAAGCTTCAGGAAGCCCCATATGTGAAGCATCAGAACAGAGCACTTCTGAGGCTATCACTAGAGAGATGAGGTCACAGGCATGGAGTGATGCAGTGCCAGATTTTGAACAAACTGCCAAATGACTTACAAGAACAAAAACAAAGTTCTACCTTCAGCAAGGCATGAGAGGCAAGTGACTGATTCTGATGCCTGACTTTCCTGTTGGCTGCACAGCACCAAGGTGATGATAGAGAACCAAGGATATCTAAAACAGCTTACAAAAACCTAATCTTTCAGCCCTGTGATTAATTGTCTCTTGACTTCTATGCACACCCAGTTATCAGCACTGTGAGAGATGCTGGTAAGCATCTTTTGTCTTTTTTTCCCCTCTCATTTGGTAATGATTGCTACAACATTCTTTGACTTTAGGTGTATTTCTGCCATGTAAGAAAAATGCTAATGAAAATCAAAATCTTTCCACCATTGAAGAATCACTCTTTCTGGGTGTAATTAGAAGCTCTGTTTCTGTCTTGGTTTAGGTCCATCAGGGAACAAAGGACCAAAATCAGCCATAAACACTGAGGGTCTTTGGAATGCCCTAAGGACAGGGAGGGCTCAGTTGCTACTTATGGTCCCAGGCAAAACAGACAAGGCTACTCAACTTGGGGAAGAAAACAGAAATTCATTTAATCCAGCACCAACCAAAAGCATAAACCCCAAAGACATAACAAACAGAAAACAACACAGAGTAGTACAATAATGAAAAGCACAAACAACCCTTTAAGACCATCTTTCCCCCAACCCTCCCCTGTTCCCTGGCTCAGATCCCTGATTGCCAGTGTCTTTTTTTTTCCTTCTGCACTGAATGGCTCAGGGGGGCAGGGAATGGGGGTTTCTGTCAGTTCTTTTCTCATGGCTTCTGCAGTTCGTCTCTCCTCAGGACAAGTGAGATCCTTGCTGGTCCTCTCTGCTGCAGCACGGGGTCCCTCACAGGCCAGGCAGCCCTGCACAAGGGCTGTGTGTCTCTGTGTGTGTCTCTGGGGCCCGCAGGCTCTCCAGCACAGCCTGTGCCATGGCTGCCTCCTCACACTGTCTCCTGCCCACCTGAGCACTCTCACCCGGAGCTGCTACTGGCTCTCAGTCCTGCCATTGCCCTCCATAGGTTGCAAGGGCACAGCCTGTGTTCTCACCACATGTTGCAGAGGGGTCTTTGGTCTGGAGCTTCTCCTTCTTTCCTCTATCTGACTGTGGGGTCCGCATGGTCACCTCCATCTTGTACCACTCCTCCATCTCCTCTTCTACTGGAGATTTCCCTTCTTAAATAGTGATGGCCGAGGTGCCAGATTAACCTGGCCAAGCTGGAGGTGGGTCCATCTCAAAGCTAGAGCATGTTTTGAGAACTGCTTACTGGGACAAACCCTGCAGCCCCCTCCCCATGGTACTGAGAAAAAAGCATCTCCACACAAACCCATGACAGTTTCCTCTATTACATCTTTAATTTAGAGACTATCTTGTGCTCTAGTAAGAAATTATAAGGCTACATGTCACCTTGGGAACCTGCTCTTCAGAAAGTTAATTTTCTTTTATACTCATGTGCTTTAGTTCACATGAAGAGGTGAAGCAAAGGTGCTGGTCAAAAGGCACTGGGACCACAAATCTATCTGCAACACACTTGTCTCCAAATTTAGAGATTTGTGAGTACTGAAGAAGATGCAGCAACTACCACTGCCTCTTACTTATGTTGATAGTCCTTTTAACAGTTGTGATCCAAATGGTGGTGGAGATGCAACTGTGGCCAGAAGCAAGAGGTTTGTGGAAAGAGAAGTAAAGTATAGCAGTTAACACTATGATACTGCAGCTGAGTAAGATAACACTTTTAGAGAGCTGTCTATTGAAGCAGGATCTCCTAAGGGTCTATAGTGTCACTCAGTAAGGATACAGGAGGATGAAGGCAGATGTGAAGAGGCTGAATTTCCCAATGACCTGTCGGACAAAACAATGGCTGGTGAACATGGATTCCTTAAATACCGATTTTGTCCATTTGTGCAAATTCCCTCACTCCCCCAGTGACTGAAATGTGGCAGCAGTGCCAAAAGTGGAAACCCTGCATCCAAGAGTGGCCATCAACAGAGCATCAGCCATTCTCTTAGTGTAAAGAAAGTTGACACATGTAGAGATCAGAGTAGGAAGCTAAAGACAGTATTAAGTATAACACTTTAGAGAAAGTAATCTTCAGTATGTACAGAATAACATTTTAGAGAGCTTCATTTTAAGCATAATATAGGAAAATATAACTCATTACTTTAATAGTGCCCTTATTTCTCAAAGCTCTTGAAGTTAAGATCAGTGTAAATGTACAAAGGGAAAAAAAATCTGCAGAGGCATATTTTTGTCATGTTAATTGAGGTGATAGGACATTTTATGAATGTGTGTACTGAACTACACTCAGATTGAATTGGACTGGTATACAGGAAACTAAAAGGCATATTAATCTTGTATATTTTAATTATTGTTTTACTGTGTCACACTGGCAATAATGTCTTAATAATTCAATGAGTCTCAATTCAGTAGTTCAGTCTTAAATCTTGGGCAGCTGGTGGAGATTTTAATAGAATTCAGCAATTTAGTCGATATATGAGAACTAAGATAAGCAAATTAAGATCTACCAGAGATCAAATATAAAATTAGAGACAGTATAATTTTTGATGGGCCATGACCTCAGCAGCTGGGGATTGTCATTTCTCTGTAAAATTAGATGAACAGATAATGATGCAATTACCTTGTGAACTTTGAGATTATAAGCAAATAGTATTGCTACAGGACAGGCAAAGTAAGGGTTTTTTTCCCAGCATCTGGAGAACCTGATTCAATTTTTCTTTAAATTTCACATAAACTCTTCAAATCTGCATATACTAGTATCAATAAGAGTAACAAAACCCTAGTATGATTTTTTTTCCTGCCAAAGGCATGCACATTTTAGTTACACAAATATGAATAAACACATTTATAATAGGTTACCAGTCACAAGTCAACCAAGCTATTATATGATTTACGTATTGAATTCAGATGGCTAAGTAATTAACTTTATCATATTTATCTGACCAATGTCTGAGGTAAGATACATCTTAGCCTTCAGTGAAATGATTGCTTTTCTTCAGCAGGAAATTAAGAGCATTGGAAAGATCTGAATGCCTTTGTACAGTGGCTTTGTGAATATGAAGTCTGTCTGCCTTTTCTGTACCTCAGGCAAAGATGTACAGTCAGCAGATTCATTCTGAGCTTGTGTTGCTGAAATCTAAGGCATGAGCACGATGCTCTCATAAAGTTCTGACTGATAGGACAACTGGCAAAGTCTGTTGTTCCACCCTGGAGGGTGAGAGAAAGATGTTTAGCAAAGCATAGGATAGGCAAGCAAACTGCATTTTATCCCATGGTATTTTGAGTAATATAGACCTCATGCACTTCCCTGTGCAGCAGGTGATTTTGATTGACATATTGCTGCCAGTTTCAGACACAACTTTATTGCAAGCAAAAGACAGTTTTGGTTGTCTCTTTAGACATGTCTACATTTTCTTCGAGTATTTACGAGTCCTCTACTATAGGTGCATGTTTATATAAGTGTGTGTACAATGTGATAAAGAAGATCAAGTTATCCTTTGATAGGTGCTTATGATAATATTTCTCCAGACGAGCAGTAACACATTTGGGTGATTTAAATGATATTTGCTGTCTGATTCAATCATCTCTGGGGTTACTGAAAAAGCTGAAGGAATGGCATTACCAAAGAGGTAAAAAGTAGTGTTATATAAAAGTAGACTATAATCTATAACCCTAATTTAAAACACAAGGAGATCAGTGATAGCAGGCTATTTCTTTGGTTAAGAAAGGGTAGAGATGATAGGGACAGCATAGGAAAAACCTTTATTTGCCTGTTAAAAAACTTATGTATTATGAGCAAAGCAAAACTGAAGCTCAAAATATAGGCAGACCAAACCAGAATTATTTCCTCTGAACCCCTTCAGACTTCAAGAAGCTGGACAATCTCAAACTTCACAGAATCACAGAATAGTAGGGGTTAAAAGGGACTTTTAGAGATCATCTAGTCCAACTCCCCTGCAGAAGCAGGTTCACCTAGATCAGGTCACATAGGAACACGTCCAGGTGGGTTTGAAAACCTCCAGAGAAGGAGACTCCAGAACCTCACCGGGCAGCATGTGTCAGGGCTCCCTCACTCTCACAGTGAAATAGTTTTTCCTTATGTTTAAATGCAACACTTCGTGTTCCAGCTTTTGTTCATCACCCCTTGCCCTATCACTTGAGACAACAAAAAAAAAAGCCACAATTTATTCTACTTTTTTTTTTTCTTCCTAAGAAAACTGCAAATAAGGAGAGACAGCAAAGTCAGCATCCTAAAGCTTAACTAGGGTGTTTGCTCATTGTGCTCACCTTAGTCTCGCGGTGTCAGTAGGTTGATACAGATGTGTCATACCTCCTTTGGAATCTATTTTAAAATTATGCACAGGTGTAAATCAGGAATGATTAAACACAAATACAGCTGTGGAAATCAGTGAATTCTAGTATTAGAGATAAAAATCAGATGTTTCCTGCATGCTTCCACCTCACTAGAGAGGCCTTTGGATTTCTAAGCTGCTGCTTCTGCTTGCTTTCCCCAGTCAGGAAAGCATTTAAGGCGAAATTTACCTTTAAGCAGATATTCACCTTCAGAGTGTCTTTGCTGAACAGAAGCCCTGGTTACTGGAACCACACATTAGGAAAAGCCAAAGATCTGTGGAATTTTGGAGCAGGATCAAATAAAAACTGGTTTTAGTAAGGCTTCATTGGGAATGTCACGGATATCAGCTTTCATGTTTCCACCAAATGTTTTTGAGGCTTCTTGAGTCAAAGGAATAAGTCCTCCGCCTATTTCACCACAAAACATCAGGAAAGGAAAGAAAACTTGCTTACCCAGAATAGACAAACTGTGCTTAGAAGGTCATGCAAGAGACTCTTGCCTATCAGGGCAAGACAACTTGCTAAGAGCCCCAGTGGAGAAACACCAAGTGAGCTGGGGCCAGAACTGGGTACCTTGGACAGACAAAAACCAGATGGTCAGGAGCCAGCCTGTTTGGGTTACTCTGCAGACCTGTTGCCCCTAGCTTCCAGTTAGGAGCTGCACTTACCATAACCTTCGAAACAGCTAAGGCTCTTACAATGGCTTTTTGAAAAGTTTTTACACTGCTACAGACAATGCCTACAATAGCTATTGTAATTACACTGCTGCTTTTGTAACTGATAAGTATTTCTAATGGCTAGATGCCTCACAGAATCACACAATCTTAAGGGCTGGAAAGGACATCGAAAGATCATCTAAGTCCAAACCCGCCTCGCCCTGTGAAGACAATGGAAAAAAAATCCATTTATTTATCATTTATGTAGCTTTCTAGGTATTTTATCTATAGTTTTATCCTATCATGGTGCAGTACTATCTGGATTGCAAACACTGTGAAAAATCATTTTGATATAAATGAAGCTATCTCTATTCATTTTCTGAGGTGGAACACACTTCTGGTAATGCTAGATCTTGTAGACTCTTAAAGGAGTCTTAACTTTGAGAGTAAACCAATAGCACCACCTTACTGGAAATCAAAAGATGAATATACTTCTAAGGTGCCAAAAAACATACAGTTGTTTAGGATATTCATCTTAACAATATTAACGTTTTCTAGAGGGATATTTCAGTCATTCCATCTGCCTATATCCATTTTTATCATATTTATCCCTGCTTCTAAATTAAATTTGCCTCTCTTATTCATATTTCTCTTTTATTTCCACACTTAAATACTTTATTCATTCAGTTGTCTACACAAAATTCCCATTTATGTGAAGAGTACTATATTACTCTTTTTTAGGAACAATGTCTTGTATTTACATCATTACTTCATAATTTCAGGCTAGAGTAGGGTGTCCCTATTTGTTTCAGGGTTTCAAAAGTAACTACCTTCTGTTCAATGAGAAAGTCTTATCTATGTATATGGGAACTTTGCTACATAATCTTGACATCCAACTGTGTTTTCATCAACATTAAAATCCTCCTTTTATGGTACCATTCTTGGTTTATGGGCACACAGATGATAATGACGATAAAGAAATAAGTACCACACCAGTAAATGTTACTTATCTAACAAGCGTCTGTATGACAGAGGAACATTTATATAATTGATGGAAAAAAGTTGTTTCAATCCTTTCGCAAAGCTAGATTTCTCTTCATCTGCAGGCATACTGGACTAAATTACTCTCATCAGAATCTAGACTTTGGTGCACAACATCGTGTGCTGTGCTGCTTCCTTCTTGACACCACCTCCCTTTCCTGACTTTCATGACTGATGTGTTCAATATGGATTCAATACCAGAATAATAGATGTTATACTAGAATCTCAAATAATATTTCGCAATGGACAGCTTAAGGTGTGAATGTGCAATGGAAACAAAAGGAATCTGTCATCTAACTGGGCAGAAAGGAGGAAGACTGTCATGGTTTAACCCCAGCCAGCGACTAAGCACCATGCAGCTGCTCACTCATTCTTCTCCCTCATTAGGATGGGGAAGAGAATTAGGGAAAAAAAAAAAAGTAAAATTTGTAGATTGAGATGAGGAGAGTTTATTAACAAAAATTAAATTAAACTACAGCTACCAGGAAGAAAATTAACTCTATCTCTGCTGAAACCAGGACAGAGACTCAGTCCACTGACCATGCCCTTTATCATCATTTGAGAAAGAACTTTATTTAAACTTTGAAGGCTACTGATGAATCTGCATATGATGTAAACAAACGTAGCTCTAACAGATCACAGAGCTATACCTGCTCATCCCAGCTGAGATTCTACCCCAGCACATTACAAGACAGTTGTCTTCACCCAGGTTTGTCTTTCTAGCCCAGGTCTTGTTATAATCAGGGATGAAAGTACTGTGAAAGAGGAGCACAGAAGGTGTACAGTTCTTGAGTTACAAACCCAGAGGAGAGGAGAGGAATCCCTAGTAAAGGTACAAAGGAAGGAGGGCAAGTTGTTAGCAGGGAGGCTGAACTCTCCTTTTGTCTTCCAGCTTGGCAGAGTACTTAACAAGTGCACCCCAAAACTACTTTTGTAGTCATGCAGTTCTTGAGATACTACACAAATGCAGTGCATTTTAATGGAGGTGGGGAAGGGAGAAGGTACAATGCAGTTACCACCACAGGTACGTTTAGATAGTGGCAAATTACTTTCAGTCAGAACAAGGAAGTCACTATTACTTTCTTTGAAACTCTGTCTTCAAGGTAAGTGATGATAAACTCTAGCAATAGTCAAGACTTTTCCTTTTGCCAGTCTACTCCTCCTCTGCCTAAAGCAACTATGTAGATCTCTGACCACAAAAATTAAGTTTAGCAGCCTATTTCAATTAAATTTATTGGAGGATAGCTGTCTCAAAGATTTAGTATTTACAAGCTTAAAGAAGGGATGGCCAGGTAGAGGCTTTTACTGTTGTATCTGGTAAAGTAAAAACTGAAATATAAACAGTATTGCAGCTGTATATGAAGATATGTGCCTCTCCATTGGGGACTGACACTAGTCACAGGAAAAAAACTCATGTAAATCTTGCACCTTTAACCGCTTAATATTCTCATCCTGGCAACCAGATTTGTAGGAGACCGTGTGTCTTCAATGTCCCCTGAATTCCTTTGTTTCCTACCCAAGTGGAGGTACAAACTTCCCTTTCTGATTACAGTGACAGGTCTTCTGATTAGAAACAGCCTGCTCTTATGTTCAGATGAATATAGTAAATACAGTTTCCAGTTAAAGGGGGAGACCCATGAGCTGATCAATCTGTGGGTGACAGGAAAGGAGAACCATGTCTTTGTAAGGAGTGAAAGGACTGCATTGTACTCATGTAGAGGAGATACAAATCTGCTCAGGAATGACTTATTTTCCCACAGAAGTGGGATGAATACAGTTTAGAGCAGGTATCCATTTCATTCTTTGATATCTGAAGTCTGCGCTCCTAAAGGCATCTCCCTCCCCCCAGTATCATAGGGGCTGAAAGTTGTTTTGTGGTGTTCCCAGCTGGGTTTTGCTTTATTGCTTTCTCTAGTCACCCAGATCGTTGTTTTGGGTTGTTTGCTTTACTTTATGTTGTTTTGATTTGGTTTTTTTTCTAACGAGGTAGGCATTTTCCCACTTTGAATACAACTGGAATAATCCTGTGAGCTGGCATGACATATTGAAAGGAGAAAGAAAAACCTCACAAATACCAAGGGCATGTCTGTATAGACAAAACTAACATTACTCTGATTACCCAATAAGGAACAGAAGAAAAGCTACTTACTTTTTTAAATCTTTAGTATTGATTGAGCAATCATAATTATAGATTGGTGTTGCAGTAACTGAGACTCCACAAGGTATTATAATTGCAGATAAAGGAATACAACAGGCATTTGAAATACTGTCCTAACATGTAATACTATAGCAGCTGGCCTTTATTACTTCAAACGTTTTTCTTTTGTACAGCTAAAAATAAAACAAGAAACAAAGGAATAAACAACAGATTAAAATAACTTTATCATGCACATACCAGGCTTAGCAGAAGGTAGTTGCAGAACTGAAATAACACTGGATCAAATGTTTCCCTCTCTTTCTGCATGGCAACGGCATAAGCTCTCTGCCAAGCTCTGAAGTTCTCCACTCAGAGCAGACACTGAACATCAGCAGACACTGTGGCTCCACTTGATATGTGCTGTGGAGGGCTGAGAGATGTTCTGGAGGCCAAAGAAACACTTTGTGAATGTAATTCTTTCACTTTTTTTATCCCTTGAAAACAAGGCAAGCTGTTATTTAGATATTTTTATTGGAAACTCTAATTCTACTTTCATGAGAGCAAGATTATTTAGAGTTTTTTGTTTTGTTTTGGGTTTTTTTTAAGATAAATTACTGTATTAGTATACTTGGAGGTCCCACTTCCTCCATTCAGGATACCTTTAATAGAAAACCATGGGGTTTTATAGTCATTACTTTGTCAGGAAGAGTAGGAAAAATCAGAACACAGTAAGTGCTCAGACTTTCAATAATTGTGGACCTGTACCAGCTGAGTTTATATCTGGTTCCACATCTGAAAAAAATTCATTACAATTGTCCTCATTATCGTGGAGTTAGTCCCGTAAATTCCTTATGAAACTGAGATTAACTGATTAATATTTTAAATTTAAGTTACCTAATGACTCAAACACAATAACTGGCTTAATTTTTTTTATTTCCTTCTGGTTTGGATAAGTGTATGGTAAAAACTTGCAGAAGGCAGGTGACAGGCTGTTTTGTACCACTCTCATGCCTTAACCCCAGACATAAACTAAAAACCATACAGCTGCTAGCTCAATTTTTTCCCAGACAACACTTCCCATAGGATGGGGAGGAAAATTGAGAAGAAGAAAACAAAACTTGTAGGTTGAGATAAGACCAGTGCAATAATTAAAATACAATAAAATACAATACTTACAATAAAGTAATAATAATAATAATTGTAAGGAAAGCGACTAATCCAAGGAACAAATATGAAGTGCTGTGCCACACGATTGCTCAACACCTGCTGATTGATGCCCAAGCAGCAATCTGCCCCTCCCCACCAACTCTCCCCAGTTTGTATACTGGACAAGCTGTTCTGTGGTATGGAATAGCCCTTTGGCTAGCTGGAGTCAGTTATCACGGCTGCGTACCCTCCCAGCCTCTTCTGCACCTCCAGCCCGCTCCCTGGTGGGACAGAGTGAGAAGCAGAAAAGGCCTAGATGCTATCCAAGCACTGCTCAGCAGTAACCAAAACATCCCTGTGCTATCAATGCTGTTCTCTGCACAAATCCAAAGTATAGCCCTTTACCTGCTACTGGGAAAAAAATTAACTCTATCCTCACTGAAACCAGGACAATCACACACATGGCTGACATGTCTGTAAGTTTCTCTAACCTCAAAGGTTAGAAGGCTCTTCAGAGGGACCTGGATGGGCTGGAGCGACAGGTTGAGGCCAGTTGTATGAGGTTCAATGAGGCTAAATGCTGGGTCCTGAACTTGGACCACAACAACCCCAGGCAATGCTACAGGCTTGGAGCAGAGCGGCTGGAAAGCTGCCTGGCAGAAAACGATCTGGGGATGTTAATTAACAGCTGACTGAATATGAACCAGCAGTGTGCCCAGGTGGCCAAGAAGACCAATGGCATCCTGGCTTGTGTCAGAAACAGTGTGACCAGCAGGACCAAGGAAGTGATTGTCCTTTTGTACTCAGCACTGATGAGGCTGCACCTTGAATACTGTGTTCAGTTCTGGTCCCCTCACTACAAGAAGGACATTGAGGTGCTGGAGAGTGTCCAGAGATGGGCAACAAAGCTGGTAAAGGGTCTGGAGAGCAAGTCTGATGAGGAGTGACTGAAGGAGCTGGGGATGTTTCACCTAGAGAAGAGGAAGTTGAGAGGAGATATGATCACTCTCTACTCTCTTTTAACTACCTGAAAAGAGATCATGGTGAGGCAGGAGTTGGTTTCTTTTCTCCTGTATTGAATAATAGGACAAGAGGAAATGGGCTCAAGTTGCACCAGGAGAAGTTTAGATTGGACATTAGGAAGAACTTTTTCGCTTTTTTAGAGGATTATTAAGCATTGGAATGGGCTGCCCAGGGAGGTGGTGGAGTCACCATCCCTAGACATATTTAAAAGTTAAGGTGCCGAGGGACATGGTTTAACGATGGGCTTGGCAGTGTTATTTTAGTAGTTGAACTCTATGATCTTAAAGGGCTTTCCAACCAAGTTATTTCAAGATTCTATGAAGGAGTGAGGTCACTTCTCAAAATAGGAAGAAAAAGGAGTATTGGCATTGCTTACCCTGTATATTTCTACTTCTAACTGGGCATATATGAAAACAACCTATGGAATATACATGATTACAGAAAAAAAAAAAAGAAGTTGAAAATAGTTATGGTAAAACCCTTATATTTCCCAATAATAAGGAATTGTGTATTGCTGTATATAAATCTACAGTTGCCGCCTTCATCATAGGATATACAGCATTAGCTTGAAATTCTGAAGTGAAACGATGCAGGGTATGATTTTCTTGTGTATGGATAACTTTCAAACAAAGATATCCTTTGATTATGTTGGTAACAAAAGTCAATGTCCACAGATTCCATCTATCAAGAATACTTGAGAATGAATCATCTGTGCTCTTTTCATTTTATCTCCTTTTTGTAAGAATTAAAGGAAAACAAGAAATACACGTTAATTTATATTTTGAAGTGAAAAATTCTCTTTAGTGGGTATTAATCTCCCTTTGCTTTCCTAGGCAAGTGTCAAAACCATGGTAGAGAAATTCAAAATTTTATAAGAAACGACCTTTTTTCCTCCAAAACATTTTAATGTCCGACAAGAATCTCCCATGAGGATGTGAAAATTAAAGCTTTGCAGAACTGAAGATGCTCTCAAATTCTATTTTAACACAAGTGTCTCTAAAGCAGTCTTTATTATGACATTTAAATACTATATATGTAAAAACCTTCATGTGTTCTTGCTGAAGGTGGAAATACAGGTCACCTATATTAAGGCCTCTTTGTTAATCTAGATCTATGACAAAGAGTCGTGTTAAAATCAGTAAGAATTCTCTAAATCTAGAGCATATTAATGAGCATGGTAGAAATAGGTGCACGCTTGATTTGCTGACTGGGACCTTTTCAGGGATCGCTTTGAGGCACTCCATTACTGTTGCCTCACATACTGCCAAAGTAGGTTGGTGTTAGTGTTGGCAAAATTAGATCAGTCTTGAGAGATGAAAGAAGAGTTGTCTGTTATTACAGTTCTTTCCACTGAAAAAGTGCGAAGAGAACTGGGTTAATCCAACTCTATGTCCTTGATAAGAACTGTATACAGACCACCAGCAACGGATGACACAGCCATAGAAGAGCTGCTTATTAGGGACCCCTGGACCCCTTCAACCACACAGAAGCTTGTCTCCAACGCTAGAGGATATTTTCACAATGGTTTTATGAAGGCAATTGAGAAACTCCTCCAAAAATTGCCATCATCTCAAAAAATAACCTCTTCCAACGCTGTGCTCCTCTCCAGGTGGAAAAAAAATCCTGTTGTGCAATTTGAACATCTCAAGCTGCAGGTTTTGGCCATTTTCCCTTATTTTATACTGTCTGACATTGACTTTTAACTCTTTCATGTAATTGTAGGCTATTAGCATATTAATCCTTAGTCTTTTCTTCATCAGACTAAGTCTAGTTGTCTCAATCCAGCCATCTTAACAGCAACCTACTGGACTCTCTCCAGTATATTCTCAGTATATCCAGTATATTCTCAGTATCTATCTTGAACTTCAAAGCCCAAAACAGGACAGAATATTCCAACTGCAGTATCCACAACAATGAGAGCAAAGCTTCACCTCATGCAGCCCAGCATCAGCTTCCTGTATTGATGAAGAGCTGGCTTATGTTTGACATACTGTTCACTGCAAACCCCAAGTCCTTATTAGTAGAGCTGCTCCTCAGCCAGTTGTGCCGACAAATACGGTCACCTCATCCTCAATGCAACATTAAACCTTTTGCTGCTTTTCTTCAAGCTGCTGTTGTCTCAGCCCCCAAGTTACTCAAGGTCCTTCTGGACTAAACTTCCTTATGGATTTGCTGAGAGTGTGCTCTGTTACTAAAAAAACCTGCTGACCAAGATACTGAACAAAATGGACCCTACCACTTATCAGTGGCATACTCTGCTTCTTAACCATCAGCTCAAAATGAAACAATTGATTTCTTGCTTTTTATCTTCTTTGACCTTGCAGCCAATTTACATTCTAGTGTTGATATCAGTCGAAATATTGCCTGTGTATTGTCTTTGTAGCACAATGATGATATGTCAATGGTATCAGATGTGTTAAATCATACAATATTCAGATCTGAAGACTAACAGCAATGGTTCTGAGTAGAGATAAACATCGTGGAGTTCCACTATTTTCCTAAATTTCTTAACTCTATATTAAGATAGTTCATATCTGAAATAGTACTGATTAAAATTACTCCAGTTAAGGTTCTTCAGTGTGCTTCTTTTCAGACACCTGTCCAGATGTTTCTTAGGGCTGCAGGCAATGAAAAGAAACATTTCCTATTGATTTTAAATAACATAAAGAAGCAAGGAATGTTAACAAGCGGAAGAGATCTTTTAGAGATAAGAAACTCAAAATACACTGTGTTCCACTTCTGTCAGGATGTTGAACTGGGCTATTTCACCCTCTTTAATCTAATGTTGTTGTGGCAGAGTTCAAATATTTATACCAAGTAGGATGCTGATGTTACAGTTAACACCGTTCTTTGCTAGTTACACACAGAGGTCTCAAAGCTAATGGCTCTATTTTTTTCCTCATATTGAGTATGCTTTTCGAAAAGAGTGACTATGAGCTCTAGAAATATGTGTATTTGCAGTATTTACTATAAATGCAAACACTGTTCAGAGAAATCATGTATCTCTCTTTTGATTTTTTTCCTGTACTTCTACCTATCTTTACAAAATTGTAATCCGTTAGAGTAAGAGCAACTTTCACAAGCCTAAAGATAGTCATTTAGATCCCGAAAAACACTTCTAGTGCGGTAGTTATTTCTCCTAACATATAGTGCTCTTCTGAAATGAACCTACATTAAAGTGGTAGCTTTTCTCACCATATCCCTTCCAGAGCACTTTCAGACTCCCATCTGCTAATTTGAGTGACACAAATACACTTTTACTGTGCTTTATTTCTGTTTGCCCTGCAGAGGTATCACTGCTGAGAGATTCTTTGATTTCTTTTTCTTGTACTTTATCTACAGAATTGTTTGTTAAGAACCATTCATGGAACATATCAAAGGCAAAAGAGAGGATAACTGTCTCAGAAAGCACAATCAGAAACCTTGAGGCTAGGCAGGAATACCTTAGGACAAGATCTGGCAAAAAATTATTATGACTAATGAGTATCTTTGAAAAAGAATCCATCAGGATTATGAAGAATTGAATAAGGAAATAAGCAAGGAAAGATTATTTGCAAACCAAACAACTCTGTAATGTACTTACAGAGATACACTAAACAGTCAAAGAACAGAATATCCATACTTCATGAAATGACAGGATTTATCAAACTTTAATTTCTTCCCAGATCAGAATGAGAAATTTAAATGGTGCAATCTGTAGTGAAAATGTGTTGTTGTGGTTAAACGTGCATTTGACTTTTGTATGGTTAAAAACCAACAATTCAAACTGTATCAGAAAGCTGTGGTAACTTTTTTGTTAGCATTTTGCAGTACTACTATGTGACACTTATTTAAGTTTCATCATCTTGGCATCTTGCAGTAGAAATCTACTACCCTGGAAGTTGTTTAATCAATTCAGAGTTGGAATAGTGCACCATAAATGTTTACAGTTTTCTTTCTGTCTCTGCGTAAAGAAAGCTTTTTTTCACAAAAATCAGGGAATTTGATCTCTTATGGATATTGATGCTCTCTTTGTCTTTCCCCACTCATCCCACTCTGGCATCCTGCTTTACCCTCACAAGTGATTCAAAAGACTTCTATACCTAAAGTTTTCCCAGAGGAAGTATGCCTCTTCTATTTAGTTTTAAAGTTACTTTCTCTTTTAACCCAACACTGGCCCTCAAGAACGGAGATCTGCAGAACTTGGATTCTGTAGTTCTGTTCTGTTAGAGAGCTCATCACTGTGGCATTATGCTGCCAGGCATTGTTAGGAGCTTGTGATAAAAATTAAATCTTCCAGCTCTTCAAGGCTCAGAAAAACACTGAGATTAGAGGTCACACAGATGCACTTCCCTAGATTCAAGCCCAGAAATAATTAGCAAAATGAAATACTTTATTATCATAGTGAGGAGAAAGGACTATTGACTTTAAACTTGCCACAGCACTTTATGTTCCTAAACATGTAAAAAATGCTCACTCAAACCAGGCCTGCAAGTTTATGACTCTGCTTCACTGGCAAGGGTACAAATTAACATTTTTGCTGACGTTCTTGATGCCTGGTTCAAGGAGACACTGGGCTGAATTTGGAAACTTCTTCTTCCACAGGTTTCTTGGAATCTTAAATACTAATGGCATCAATATTTTATAGTAAAACTTCTGGAAAATATTTGTTATGAAGCAACTTCTAAAGTGAATTGAAAGACAAATGCTGTGCTAGATGGAAACACCAAAGGTATCATCAGAGATGATATTTTCTAAGGATTCTGTTTGTTTGTGTCTGTTTTTTCACAAGCAATAAGGCTAAAGGTCTTGCCTGTAGCATTTAAGTGACATTGAGCTTTGTAGAGAATTTAGCTGAATAGTATCTCATTAGTATTCAAGAGAGTTTTCTGTTTAGGCTGTTTCATTAGAAAATTATGTTCTGGAGAGAAGGAGACTTCTTCAAATACAGAAATCTTGACTATTAAATTAGGATCTTAATGTTAATGTGTGCATTTTGGAAGAGCAATAATACTGGATTCTATTATGATAGAGGTAATCTGTTCTTTAGTTTTTAACCATGAGGTCATTGAGAATTGGAACAATTTCCCAAAGGTGGTTGCAGAGTGCCCATAAGTGGAAGCTGTCATATTAAGACTGTGTGGAGTCTTCTCCCAGTTCAAAAGATGTTCTTTAGAAGAAAATGGATTAATTCAGGGGATTCCTCTGGACTGCGTTGTGTAGTGTGGCTATGGGATCAAAGCCAGTTACTTTTGGTCTTGTGAAATATTTACAGTATATTAGATGAATGTATACAACTGGCATTATGCCCAGGCCTTGCAGAAATTTCCCTGGTGACTTTGAAATGCGTTGTACAGTAGTAATGACCAATTCCTCTCACAGAATAGTTGTGATTAACATTTACAAACATGTAAAGTGAGAGTGTCAGAAGGATGGAGCCAG
>WBNH01006949.1:1692-20259 GCA_013401255.1 Urocolius indicus
GGAGATGTTTTCACATTCTCTCTCCCTGTTGCTGTGTCAGTTCTGCAACTGTGCAACAACTTCTTCTTCTCAAATATGTTATTCACAGAGGCGTTACCTCCACCACTAATTGTCCAGGCCTGGGTCAGGTGCAGGGTCCAACTTAAAACTGACTGGCCCTAACCCTGTCAGCTACAGAGGAAGCTTCTGGCAAGTCTCTTTGTTTAAAGAAGCCACCTCTCTAGCCACTCTGCTACTGAAAAACCTGGCCCAGGCCAAAACCACTACAAATGGATAGTTATTTTAGAATTTACCATTGCAACTCCTGTCCACTTGAGAAAATGTAAGGGGTTCCACTTTCTAACTTTAGTTAAAATCAAAAGAAGATTTATCTGGCCTTTAGTTTTAGTGGTCTTGTTTTGCCAATGGAAGTTAAAGGGATTGTGCTAGCATTTATCTAATGATGCCTTCCCTGGTTTGTATTCTGTTGCTTTTACAAAAACTCAGTTTTCATAGTGCTCAATACTCGAGAATCGGAATGTCTGAATGTTGCTTTGGTCAGATTCAATTTGAATACAAAGAATGATAAAAGTGCATTTTTGCAGGAAAGCTGAGAATATGATTTAAAGTGGTGGCCTCAGCTGAAAGCAAAAATGAAGAAAAAAGAAAAAAAGTCCAGCATGGAATAGTTAGTCATAAGACAAGTTGTGTAATGGGTCACTTCCTCAGAGTTTTTTCCTCTGTTCTTTTCTCCAGTTCTTATGCATGTTTAAAGTATATTGCAGAGATTATCTGTTCACATGGAGTTCAGTTTGAGGGGGTGTTTTTGAGTGTGCTGTTTAAGATTTATCTTTTATTACTGTGAAGAGGCTCTTGATAGTTGTGCTGGAGATGGTTTCCTGCATCCTACACAGATTCCTGCTTATTTTTGATTTCTTTGGAATATGCGTGCATTTTATAAACAGTAATCAAATGGATTTCTGTCAGAGCATCCTGGTCAAAAGGAAAAACAAAAGTGAGGGTTTTTTTTTTTTCTGCAATACAGCACAAAGTCTCTCGGTAAATACTTGATTCTCTTCTGTTGTCTTTAGCACTCCATCACTTTTTATGATTTCTCCTTCACTGGAATAGAAGCTGAAGCACTATGATGGTCCAAGTCCATATACATTTCAGTAAAGTTATGTTGGATTACAAAAAAATCCCAAACTGATCCCATATAAATCACTTATGTCCCTTTATGTATTCTGAAGATGAAACATTATTATTCAGTTTAAGAAATGATTGTTTTCTTCTTTGGATTTGAACAACTACACTGTGGACAACCGCTGTCTTTCAGTTTCTGTAGCGGTATTTATTTCCCTGGGGCACGAAGCTTAACTCATCCCTACACAAAGGGCCTAACGTAAATTTAGATTTTATCCCTGTGGCTGTGCAAAATCTGCCAGCGTAGAGATGTGATTGCAGCTCAGTGGTTCACTTTATCTTCTGTCATTCAACACTGCAGAACGGGTGGTGCACACAATCAGTGAGGAATGAATCAGCTGCTGCTTTTGCTGACATGGTCAAGGATAGTAATTCTTGGGAAAATTCATCTGTGAGGTTTTGATCGTAATTCATCAAAGGTTGTGAGGTTAGGGACATAGTGGTTAAAGAGCAGTGTGGATGCCCTTTGTATTTACCTGTGTTGATTGTACACACATAAACCTACACAGTAGATTTATGACTGCTCTTAAATGAAATAGCTTAATATATCAAAGCCATTTAGAACTCCTCCTATAAAAAACAGATCTGAACAGCTCAAAATGACTTAATTAAGTACTGTCTCTGTTTACAACTACTCAAGAAGCGTCAAGCCTTCTGAAAGTCCTGTTTCTTCACTCTTCATATTGTGTTAATATTAAACACAGTGACTAATTTGCCAGTATCTTTAAAAATTTTTGGGCTTTTGAAGAACATCCTGAGGTGCACATAAAAAATAGAAAGTTTTCAGTATCTCTGAAAGACAAAGGTCTTGATGTCCTTGTAGAAGAAGGAAGAGTAACAGAGATATGGACTCTATGTGTCTTAGTCTTTCATTATGCTCTGCATTTTGTTTGTGGTTTTTTTTGTTGGTTTTTTTTTAACAGTTGGCATGGGATGCATGCCATATTCTACCAAAATAGTCAGATAGTCAGCAAACTGCAGCATCTGCAAGTTGGCAGATGCCAACCTGTTTGCACCACTTTTATTCTGCCCACTGTTTTTATTTTGGCTCATACATTGTTGCTGCCATCCAAACTGGTGATGGTAATTCAAAACAGCTACTAAAAAGCATATTTATTTAAATGTGTTTGAAATTACGTTGTGCCGTAGTTAGAGTTGGTGAGCAACCTCTCTGTCAATTCAAAACTCCATGCTTATTTGAAAATTGTTGTAGAAATGTTCCCATGGAGACAGAAGACTTTTCATACCATGTCCTATGTAAGATTCAATGCTGCCATCATCTTCTTACAGCCTCATGAATTTGTACATCTTCAAGTATAGTGTTGTTGTATCAATTGTGTTTGTACATCTTCAACTTAGAGTGTTCAGCTCTGAGATCCCCAACACAGGAAGGACATGGACCTTTCCAAACATGTTCAGAGGAGGCCACAAAGATGATCAGAGAGCTTGAGCACCTCTTCCATGAGAATAGGCCGAAAGAGCTGAGGTTATTCAGCCTAGAGAAGGCTCCAGGGAGACCTTACAGCAGCCTTCCAGTTCCTAAAGGAGCCTTCAGGAAAGCTGGAGAGGGAATTTCTACAAGAATGTGTAGTCATAGGACAAAGGTAATGGCGTCAAACTGAAAGAGGAGAGATTTATGTTAGATGTTAGGAAGACATTCTTCCCTGGGAAGTTGGTGAAACACTGGAACAGCTTGCCCAGGGAGAGCTGTGACTGCTCCATCACTAAAAGCATTCAAGGCCAGGTTGGATCGGGCTTTGAGCAGTCTGGTGTGGTGGAAGGTATCCTGGCTCATTAATGTTTAGAAATACATAAAGGGCAGGTGTTAGGAGGATGGAGCCAGGCTCTTCTCAGTGATATCTAATAATAGGACAAGGGGCAATGGCTGTAAGCTGGAACATAAGAGGTTCCAAAGCAATACAAAGAAGAATTTCTTCACTGTGAGGGTAACAGAGCACTGGAAGAGGCTGCTCAGATGGGTTGTTGAGTCTCCTTCTCTGGGGACATTCAAAACCCATGTGTATGAGTTCCTGTGTGACCTACTGTAGGTGGTCCTGCGCTGGCAGGGGGCTTGAACTAGATGATCTTTCAAGGTCCCTTCCAACCCTTAAGATTCTCAGATTTTGCCCATGGCACAGGAATTCAAACTAGGTGACCTTTAAGGTGTCTTTCAATCAAAACCATATCCTCACCATCTATTACACTAGCAAAATACTTCTGGCAATATAATCATGTTTCAAATTCATCTAAAAAGTCAGACATTATATCCTAGAAGCAGAACACAGGAAGATAAGTGTGGATAATAAAATATACCTTCATTAAAACTGAGTATATTCCAGAAAACCTTTGCCGACTCAGGAAATATTCTTTAGTTATCATTGCATTATGGAAGGCTGTAATTTAATTGTGTGAAGATCCCTCCAACATTATTTATCAGTCCTACTTCTTTCTTGGAGAGTCCTAAAAGATGCACTTTTTGACAAATTAAATGTTGTAGTCCTCCAGAGACACACAGTATTTTGTTCACTTTCAATCTATGGAATATATAGTATGTTAGACCCACATTTTTTATTTGTTCTTCAGTGTTCGTCCTCCTTTTATGTGTATATCTCAGGCTTAAATCTCATAGGTCATTATTTTTTCCACAGCATTGAGTACCTGCAGACTCTATGGGTTCATGTGACCTTTGAAAGCCCAATTCTAAACCTACTTAGGCAGTGGCTGCTTCTAAAAGTATGGTCTTACATGACTTTCAGTCCTAACATTTTATTCATATCACTCATAAACTCCTCACTTATGCAGGTTGCATGTCACAAATGTTCAGAATTGTGATATCTCAGTCACTCCCAACTCAAATGGAAATTTTAACACTCACCTCATGTGGAACTAAGAGAAAGTAGCTCTTTCTAGGCCACTTCCCTGATGCTGTCAGATTCATCTTAAAGCTATATAAAAAAGGTCTGTGTTTAATACTTATGCTGCTATGACATGTACTACACACAAGCTGATGTCTGACATGCTGTCAAACCAAAGTATTACAAGAGGGACTTACAGTCTGACCCTTGAGTAGCTGAAATTTGAACTAAAGTAATAATAACCATAACACCTTCATAGGAAAGTTCAGGCAGTGTGGTGTGGATGAGTAGACTGTAAGGTGCATCGAGAACTGGCTGAATGACAGAGCCCAAAGGGTGGTGATCAATGGCACAGAATCGAGTTGGAGGCATGTGGCCAGTGGAGTTCCACAGGGATGGGTTCTGGGGCCAGTCTTGTTCAATATCTTCATCAACAACCTGGATGAGGGAACAGGTTGTACCCTCAGCATGTTCCCTGATGACACCACACTGGGAGGACTGGCTGATTCCCCAGTAGGCTGTGCTGCCATTCAGCGGGATCTCGACTGGCTTGAGAGTTGGGCAGAGAGGAACCTCCTGAGGTTCAACAAGGACAAGTGCACAACCTCAGGCTAGGGGCTGACCTGCTGCAGAGCAGCTCTGCGAAGAGAGATTTTGGAGTCCTGGCTGATAATAAACTAAACATGAACCAGCAATGTGCCCTTGTGGCCAAGAAGGCCAATAGCATCCTGGGATGCATCAAGAAGAGTGTGGCCAGCAGGTTGAGGGAGGTTCTACTCCCCCTCTTTAGATTACTTTGCCCTGATAAAACTACATCTATCCAGTTTTGGACTCCTCAGCTCAAGAGAGACAAAGAACTTTTGGAGACAGTCCAGTGGTGGGTGACCAAGATGATCAGAGGGCTGGAGCATCTTTCTTAGGAGGAAAGGCTGAGAGATCTGGTGCTGTTTAGCCTGGAGAAGAGTGAGAGAGGACCTTATCAATGCTCATAAATACCTAAAGGGCAGATGCTGAGAAGATGGGGTCAATTTTTTTTCTATAGTACCCAGTGACAGGACAATGAGTAATGGGCACAAGCTGGAGCACAAAAAGTTCCACTTAAGCTGTTCCAGCCTCCACCATTCTGTGATTCTGTGAACATCATTTGAAATCACTACAGTAATGTGATAAGGTGAAGGGTACAGCTGTTACTGCACTCATCTTGAAAACATGGGCTGCTTTGCTACTTGTGTTTGCATTCATAGATAAAATGAAGCTGAAGCTCTGCTCAGATGGATAAGTTAAACATAGAGGTACACACAATGCCTGCTCCTAAAAATTTACAGTCCTTATAAAGTCAATTTATAGGGCATCAAACTGTACATTGCAGGGATACAGAAAGGAGATGGGGAAAATCATAAAATTTTGAGGTGATAGGAGGTAACAAAATGACAGATGTAAAATTCATGAAAGTGAATTGCCATTGCTTTCCTCATGTACTGGGATATGATCCACTGTTCCAAATTTTTAGATACTAAAATAAACTGAATATTTTTCCTGGTTAAATATATTTTTATCCAAGTATAGCATTTCATACTGTTGTGTTTCTTCTAGCCTTATCACAGTGAGAAAAAAAGAAGACCTTTGTCTTTTTTATTATTTTAATACTTCCTCTTTGTACATAAACACCCACCTGTCTACATCATTAGATTGAGACTGTAGGGATCACAGATCTGTGACCAGGAAACACCAGGGTCACTCATCTCACTCTGGATGAGGCCTCACCAGGGCAGACTAAAGGGGGAGCAGAACCTCCCTCGACCTGCTGGCCACACTCTTCTTGATGCATCCCAGAGTGCCATTGGCCTTCTTGGCCACGAAGGCTCATGATAATAATACAAAAAGCACTTTTCATTCAATCAGCTGCTTGCTGCTCTGAATTTTTCCTTTTCTGGCAGATAAGACCCTCATCATGACGTCTGGCAGACTATGTCTGCAGAACTGTTGAACAGTATCACTGTGTCATGATCATTGACTTGTCCTTGGTCAGGTCAGAATAGCAGAATCCTGATTGAAATTCATGCTTTTTGCACTCTGGAGTTTTGGTTTCTTTAGACATTACCACCTTATCACTGTAGAGCAAAACCTAATTTCTTTGCCCAGACCACCTATATAAGTTGTGGTTGCTTTTCTCAAGTGATGTTCTTGCCAATTTCACTGTGGAAAAAAGTTTTATCAACACCTGACACTTTGTTCTTCATCTGTATGTTCATCATATATCCATCGTGTCAGGGCAAAAAGGTGAGTGAAGAATGTATTGTTTACAATTTACTTTTTGTTTTTGTTTTCTTGAAAGGAAATGGGGGGGGGGCAAAAAAAGAAGAAACATTGTATATTAAAGAAAAATCCCAAACTTCTGAAATTCTGCATTTGTGTCCCCATTTTGGAGGCACACACAGTCAGTCCAAGGGCCTGAGAACTTTCCATTTTTTTCTAGACTTACCTGGTTGCTGCCAGTCTCCCAGGCAGTTTGCTGCAGTGTCAGACCTCTGTAATTTCCCATAGAATTTGTTAAAATGATACGATGTCAACAAAAAGTTTTAGTTCTGAGGACTGGTAAATAAGAAGTTGGAACTGATCTTTGTCACTTTGAGTAATGGATTGTAAAGACAGAAAGACAGATTCTGGAGGATTAATTTTTTCTACACTTCCTTATATATGCTAAAGTCTAGGCTTTGATTGAATATACATAACACGTCTTAATTCAACACTTTAATATCAAAATAATCAGAACGAAAATAGCATGATTTTGAAATTGTTTTGTTCAGTGACCATGTCTGATAACCTAAGAGTGGCTTCACAACTTTATTTTGAAGATAATTTATACTTCAGTTCTTCTGCATATAAGTTCTAAAAAAAAAAGTTCTAAAAAAATTCTAAAAAAATAATTCTCTGGAGTTTCTACTAACAGTTTACATGGAGATCAATCTGAATGGCAATCTCTGCTGAAATTGGTGGTGCTAGTGGACGTTGGGGTGGGATTTGCTATGCAGCCTGCAAAAAGCCTGACAATGATCCCTAAGCAGCACTTATGTCAGAAGGGCTCATGATGGGCATGAGAGAGAGAAATTTTGGTTTATTATTTTAATTTGGTAAATTTCTTAGCAACAGAAAACAAGCCCTGATGAGGAATTTCCTTCTACTTGGATATCAGGAACGTGGTCTGAAAAGCAGAGCTCGTAACACTCCTCACAATAGCCAATATAAAATGTTTCAAACGAACATGGAAAAATCACCTCCAGACAGCTTTGGTGCAAAAAGATTAATATTGCTTTCCTCGGGAATGTTTCTGCATCATCCGCTGGTAGCTTGACATAGGACAATGGCATTGTACATTAAAATTTTTCTTTAGAGGACATATTCTACTCTGTGGACCTCACATAGCTGTGCGTTGTTGTTAGTAGGCTTCTGTATATCATGATAGTCTACAAAGTCGCATGAAATCCAAATTAAGAAAGATAATAATATAAATTATAATGATCTATAAGCTTTTAATTAGAGTTTATTCAGTTTCTTGCCATAAAAAGACACTCTTGCAAGTGTGCCTTACAAGAGTTGTAAATAACATCTGTGATTACATTTTGTTCAGCCTACTCTTAATGATACTAGTTAAAAGTAGACTATAGGTATCCAATTTGAAGTAAGATTATCAGTTAGTTATTAAGGCATTTAAAATTTCAAATGCTATCTATATACAATAAGATATTTAATCGCTCCTACATTTAATCTCTTATATTTATCCGTGTCTCATTTTTTGAATTTGACATTTGGCTCAATTTGCTTTTGATTATATTATAAAGATAGGAGGAAAAAAAAAAGTGGAACTCTAAGAAAGACCTAAATAAAAACAAAACTCCTGTGTCATTTTAGTTTTTATGAGATGGCAAGAAGTTTAAATTCATAACCCACATACGGTTATGTTTAATTTTTTGTTTTTCATTCTGTTTGGGTTATAAGTACACACAGGTAAATGTGCACCATGCTGGTAAAGTGTGAGATGTGGTATTTAAGAACTTTTATCTAATTTGTCTTGGTTGTCTTGAAGGGAAAATATAATTATAAAGAGGTAAAATGTTCTCAGGTTGGAGTCTGCAATAATCCCACAATTTTTGTATGTGAACACTGCAAAACCAATGTTTTTAAGTTCTGAAGGTGAAAATAAGTTCAGAAGCCAAAGCTTTAGTAACTGCTGTTTCTGAAATGACACCTCAGACAGATCAATGAAATTGGCTTTTACTCTTTCAACTAAAGCGAATGGTGTGCCCAGACCAAGCATGAGGTGAAATAACACAGCCCTGTATAGAGAAGCTTGCATTATGTCTCACTGCCTTATCTACAGATGAAAAAGTAATCATTTTGGTTGCTAAGGGTGGCAATCTCATGACTTCCATTCAATCAAAAAGTAAACCATTGCCATAAATAAAAGGAAATGGGTTGAAGAACTGAAAGAAATGTTTCATCCTTTCATACACTTTAGGAAAGCTGACAATTTCTGTTGAGTGTTGGAAGAGAAAGATGCAGTTCCTTCTCTCTCGCTTCTGGGTTGTGGCACCGTGGGATCCTGGAAGCAATGAGGCTGGATGAGTCCCATTGTATCTGTCCTCTCCTGCCTGTTGCCCACATGTACAGGTACAAAGTGTCAGACAAAAGATGAGGTGCCACATAACACATATTACGGAATAAATGGCATTCTCATGTTTACACGCACAACTCCTGGGCACTACCTACCAGACTCATGGAGAAGTGTAGGGGTGGTGGGGAAGATGACAACTGCAAGACACCATTCATGCCTCCCATGGCGACAGTAGCACTGGAAGTATCTTTACTGTTGCTATAGTCCTAGAGGGCTGTAGTCTTAATTTCCAGTTTAAGTTACACAGTATTGTCATATCACAGGGACTAGAGTTTCAGAACCTTTAACTATTTTTTTAAACATGATTTTCTTAGCTTACTTCAGAACCACAGAAAGAGTAAGCTTGCAAATCTTTTAATAAGGCAATTACATGCAGACAAAGATTAGATCTCATGGTACAATAGATTTTTGGGTATTATTCAGTATCTTTTCGATATTCCACTGTCACTAGACAAAAGCTCGGAATAGTAATGTGACAAGTCCATTCAGGATACAACAATACAAGATTCCTTAATTGTGCTCACTTATATGCCACACAAACCTGCACTTAATTTTCCTGCCTGTTTTGAAAATGTGGAAAGAAAATACCATTTAGATTCAACAATGCCTTCAGTGCTTTATCTGTGAAATCTGCATTTTGTATTTGTAAAATGAAAATGTTGAGTCAATCACTTAATTTTTTCCCATACAGTGAAAAATCTTATAATCTCTTGATTCAAAATGTCAATCTTAATATAGAAATTATTTTCTTCTTATTAAAAAAGGCAAAAGAACTCAGAAAAATACAGACTTCAACAGGGTGACTTTCCTATTTTCAGTATGTGGAGTCTGTAACCTCATGTTTGTTTTTCCAAAGTCTGCTTGGGAAATAAATCAAAAAAGACAGGGGAGTATATTGTCTTGCAATAGTTTATTTTGCAAGTGACATAAGAAACAGTATTTTTTACAATTTCTTTGTGTGTAAAAGAAGTAATTATCATTATTCCCAGATTTTGGAGGAAGGCTGAGTAGAAGTGTGATGGATTGTAAGAGGTCACACTGTATATTGACAGCAAATCAAAGATTAAAAACACTGGATTCTAGTGTATGTCTCTGTCGACACAAGAAAAGGTTGCAGGATCTTCCAAACAGAGATGGAAAATCCCTCACTTCACAAACACAAAGTTATCATCAATACTATATGTATTAACTCTAATTCTATGAAACTGTTAGCGACACATTTCAGAGACTGTGAGGAATGTTCACCAAACAAGTAATGATGGTGTTTTTAATTTCCATTATAGAAATAAATGCATATACTTGTAATAAATGCACATAAATGCATATATATGTAGAAATACTACATGAGCATAAAAAGAGTAATTAAATCTTGACTTATTTGCTCTTATCTTATAGAGGAATAAGCTCTGCCTGTAGAAGTCCATTGTATTTGAAAGATAACTTTATTTAATTCCATGTTTAGTGCAGTAATACCTTTCTGTTCCATTGCTTTTCTCCAAGGTGTGGATGTTCTTGCTTCTTCTTTATTCAGAACAAGACTTAATTTAGATTTTTTAAGAGTAGTGTTTGGTGACATTACGTGATTAGAAATTTTGAACAACAGGAAGTCTTTCATTGGCCAAATATAATTAAGACCTCAGGAAAGAAAACAATGCACATTATGCAGGTTCTTCTTCAAGCTCTATCTGTCACTTCAAAAACTTTTTCTGTAACAGATACTAAAATTGCTAGTAGGGTTCTTAATTTTATTGCCAAAGTTATTTTTCAGTAAAGGTGTAATTTTTCAACAGATCAATCTAACTCCAGAAAATCTAATTAATAAATACATTATTTACTGACTTTGGCTCAAACAACAGGGCCATGTGATTAGACAAATAACCAAATGAACAAAAAGTCAAAAGCCATCAAGTGTTTCAACTAAAAATGTCATGTTATTCGGTAGGATTCTAATGCAATAGGACATAATTCCAGGTTTTTTAGTGTCTGGTGAACTGTTCTCCAATGCATTACATTCCATTTCCCATCAGGATTTCAAATAATAGGTGCACATTACTGAAACAATTTATAAGGAATTCCACTTTTCCACAATAGGTTACAAGCTGTTTCTGCATACCATTTGCTTTCTCATCCAAAAGAGTTTCTGATATTTTTAACTGCTGTACTGCTAAGCCATAGATCTTTTTAGATCTTTTATTCCCATCTGTAGTGGGGCAAATAGTACAGCAGATGAAAATACAGAATATAGTCCTGACCATGCAAGTGTTCAGGATTACATCTTGGAATTGGATCTATGTAAGCAAACCCATTTGCTATGAGCAATCCAGTTGATTTGACTTCACTGCTATGATGAGGACAGTGGACATTAATCCTTTTACTATGTGTTATTGCAGGACCAGGCCCTGCATTGAAAGAATGTAATAGTCCTTGTAATTAACATACTGAAGATTAATCTGTAACTAGGTAAATTACAGAAGAGTCTATTAGTTACAAATAATTGTTACAAATCTTCACACAAGGTTGCAGGTGTATATAAACCACTTTTTTTGGCACTTACCCAGTTGAAAAAAAGTCCCATAGGAACGTATCCTACTCCCGAATGTCAGTAAACATCATATTTTAAGAACACACTGGTAATACCTGTGAACTCTGCATGTTTTTTACGCTGATATGATGTGTATCTTTTAACCTGTAGCCAATTTATGGGCTAAACCCAAGGTGTATAGTCTCTCTTTTCCCTGTTTGCATCTTCAGCCTGCACCCACCTTTGAGCACTGCTTATTGTAAATGCATCACTTGTTTTGCTTTGAACACAGAAAGTGCATTTTTTAAGATGACGTAAAGAGAGTGTTTCAATTGTGCACTATTGAGGAAATGACCGAGTGAGCTAGGTGCAAAGAGATATTGCAGGCATCATATATCTGTCCACCAAGTAGATCTAAGGGGACTATTTCTTGGCTGTGGGGCATCGTCACTGCCCTCAGTAATCATAACTCTTGACTAAACATCCAGTTACCTGGACAGAGCAGCTGTCAGAGGCAGCCAGTGGATGCAGGAGTTTGCACTGCAGTTTCTGTACTCTGCTTCTTTGAGCTCCTCTTGAGATCTCTTCGAGCTTCTGAGGACTTTGCATAGGATCATTGGGAGATTCCCAGGATCAGACAGAAATAGGCTAAAGTAATGGTAGAGATAGCATTTTCTAATAAACAATGTCAGCTGCCCTTGACAAAGGATGCCTGCAATCTGTGTTCTGGCTGACCTCAGAGATGATCAGGCACCCCTGTAGTCTATGTTAAAAGAGAGATTCTAGCTGACCTCAGAGATGATCAGGCACCCCTGTAGTCTATGTTAAAAGAGAGACTTGAAAAAGCCAGCCTAAATCACAGCTGGCAGAGGCAGCAGTTTGCACAGCAGGGAAAAAAGCAGAGGCCAGCAAACCTCTTCTGTCCCACGTACCCATCCCTGGATGTGGTGGTTACATGCCTCAGGTCAGGGTCCCCAAAAACCTCTGGAGTAATTGTGCCTGCACTACCAGAATTCTGGATCCAGACAGAGCTTCATAAGGATGCAACTCTGCAAACCTGAGGCTGCTGGAAACATCCAAGAGCTCTTGCTGAGGCTGGGGCATATGTCCTGGCCTTATTTGTGCGCAGATGCTGAGAAGCTGTACCACCAAGTGAAAGAACTGTGAGAAGAGTTCAACAGACAGCATAGAATCAGAAAGGATGATGAAAAGACTGATTTGGCCTTCAGATTCCTGTAGCTTCAAATCTCCACTTGTAGTGGAAGGGCTGGAAGTGTCTCTGCCCATGAAGCTGTAAAGTAGAAATTCTAGCGATGATGAAAATTGAAAGCTGCTGGCTTCTCATGTTAGGAGGAAGACCCCTGCACCAGCTGGAGACTTCAAATTACACAAAAGCTCACTACCTTGTAACTGATGAGGAGCGGGAAGTGCCATCCAATGGAGCATCTGCAGTGTCTGAGCCTGAGTTGCTCAGGAACACCAAGAAGAAGTTATGATAGTAGCAGGAGAACCCTACCTGCATGGGATAGAGATCCCAAACTGCCATCTAGGGAGAACTGCTGCTTGCTGTGGGATTTCTTTTGTGGGATTGTGAAGAGACTACTGGGAATAATGTAGCTCTCAAACTATTTCAATCTTCTACTTTTCTGCCAATGATACTCCTAGGAGTAACCTGGGAAGTCTCAAGTGTGACTACAGGGCTCTAGGGGCAGTAGTCAAGGTGTCTTCTTGCTGCTGAGGGGGATGGGCCTGAGAAGGTCTGGGTCAACAGTTGTTTGAGCATCTAGTGTTTGCAGCAGAGTTTTGGCTTCTATGACCATGACCTTTGAAGGTCAACAGCTGCTTGGAAGAGACAGGATCCACCTGAATAAGTGGAGCGGAAGTACTTTTCCAGCAGGCTGGTTAACCTGGTAAGGAGAGCTTTACACTGTGAAGAGTGGAAGAGGGAGAGTTTCTTCAACAAGCGGAAGATGAGGAAAGTGAGACATAGTCATGGGAAAAGAAGAGACATAACAACTAAGAAAAGTTGGCTGAAAGAGAATCCTTTAGACACGTAAACAAGGGCATAGTCATGTAAACAAGGAAGTGCCTAAGGAAGAGCCTCATGAGGAAACCATTGATGCTCTTTATGGGGAAGCAGCATAGTTGGGTCCTCATCAGAAGTGCCTTTATTTATGCATACTGCATAGGGAAAAGGCAGGAAGAATCTGAAGTCTGCATGTAGCTGCAGATCTGTGAACTCACTGGGATCATAGAGGTGTGGTGGGATAGTTAACACGACTGGAGGACTGACATATGTGGACACAGGCACTCTAGGAAGCACAGGTCAGGACTGTGAGGAGAAGTAGTTGCTCTGTATTTGAGAAAGTAGCAGAAGGCTCTACCATAAGATGGTTGAAGAACCAGTTGACGACCTGTGCATGAGGATTAAAGTGAGGACTAACATGAGTGATGCAAATGTCTGCTGGAGACCATCTTATCACGAGGAAAATAGACAAAACCTTCTTCAAAGTCATCCTGGAAGATCCTCATATTTGAAGATTCTGATCCTCCTAGAGGATCTGAAGCACCTCACTGTCTGCTGCAGTGATGACAGACCCCAGATTTTACCACCCATGGGGAAGTTCAGATACTTTCCATTTACCAATGAGACATACTCTGAAACTTTTCTAATATTTAAAATCTTAATATCTATTATGATTTCAGAATTATTCAGTGAGTGTAAAGCTTCTATTTTTGCATTGGATGCACAGGTTGGAAATGTACTGCAAATTCTATAATTAAAGAGTATTTTTCAAATCCAACTAGTTTTTTGTGAGAGACACACTATTGATATGGTACTAACACATACAGAGAGTACACTGAGTTGCCTGTGTGACCCTAATTCATATAAACACAAGTTTTTTAATCTCTTGAGATGTAACACTTTCAGTAAACCACAATAAAGTATTAGTAGTAATAGCTATTTGTACAGTTTTACTTGATGAATAAAAATATTATAAAATGTATATACATAGCTGTATATGTCCATATACAAATATAGGTAGACCAATATCTCAAAAGACTAATTTCTCCAGAGGTTCCATTTTCATTCTAAAATTGAGAGTTCTACTTTGTAGCAGGGATTTGTACTGTGGATCATAGTAATAATCCAACAGATACTGTAAGAATAAAGGTAAGAATATATACTGTAAGAATACAGATTAGCACAGAATTCTAGTATTTTTTTTAACTTCTTAAACTGAACAATTTTCATCTAGACTTTAGAAATGTTCTGCTCAGAACAATTGCTTTAGAGCTATTAACAATGTTTCGATGAATTTTGTGTGGCACAACTTAAATTATACTCTTTTTTTGTTACAAGTCAGAAACGCAGCACTTTAATCATAACAGAAACAAAATTGTAACTTGATGATTTAAAAAAAAACACAACAATTTTTATAGAGTTTTCCACTGAATTCAGATGGATCGACATGTAATGCATGTGCAGTAATGAAAGTTGATTGCTTTCATCTGCGTTTCAAGCTGCTGCGGCATGATGTTTGATAGCCCTTCTACATTACCTTCAGTATGACAGGGCTTAATACAAGGTAGCTTTAGGGCTATGATTCTCTGATTCTGAGCTATTCTTAGTCTTATGGAGAGAAGTGCCCATGTTGTAATATCCTGGTACTCCCTGAAGGTGATGGGAGTTCTAGCCTTCCAAAGGGAATCAGGTGGTGGAGAGTGTCCAGCCGGAGCAAGCAATTTGAATTAAGTACAGTGTACTCTTGGGGAGAAGCAGTGTAGAATTCAGACTTTGTGGCTTTTCAACAGTCAGTTTTGCACAGCTATAAATAGTGATATCAAGGTAAAATTGTAAGGGCAGATTAGAGCATAGGTGGAGTTTTAAGAGTAATTTGTAGGTAGTAAGACCCTAAGAGTTCTAACGTGCATCTTCCTGCTTACTATAGGCTGAGAATGTCCATAAAGCATACGAACAATGAAATAGCTGATTTTAGAAAAAAATAGTATTATAAGAACAGTATGTCTCCAAAAGGTGGCAGAGAGCCCTCTCCTCTCTCCTCCAGCAGCCACATGTCCCATCTGTCCTGCTTCCTCCTGTCACCTGGTCTGTTTACACACCTTTTTCTGCCCTTCTGTGTGTGTGTACACACTATTTTGTAAAATACCATACCCTCTCTACTTCATACCATACCCCCTCTCTGCTCTGTTCTTATGAGACCTCACCTGGGGTACTATGTACAGTTCTGGGGTTCCCTGTGTAAGAAAGGCATAGATGTGTTGGAACAGGACAAAGGAGGCCACAACAGCAATCAAAGAGCTGAAGCACCTCTCCCATGAAGAAATGCTGGGAGAATTGGGCTTCTTTAACCTGGAGAAGAGAAGGCTCTGAAGAGACCTTGTTGTGGCCTTTCAGTATTTGAGAGGTCTTATAATACACATGAAAGACTTTTTACCAAGGCCTGCAATGACAGATAAAGGGGCAATGGTTTTACGATCAAAGATGGTAGATTATGACTGGACATAAGGAAGATTTTTTTTTACTATGAGGATGATGAGGATGACACACTGCAATATGTTGCCCAGAAAGGCTGTAGATGCCCCATCACTGGAAACGTTCAAGGTCGGGTTGGATGAGGCTGAGCCAAGCAAGGAGGTCTATACTAAATCAAATCAAAACCATTCTGTGATTCTATGATATCCTCATATACTTTCATACCTTTTTAATTCCTGAGCACCTTGTTATTGACTACCCATTTCTTTTGTACCGTAAGATGCTTTTATATGAAAATATATACATTTTTATATATGGATGTTTGTGAATACAAATATTTTACATGTATAAAGGATTACATAAGCATTTTTTTCTTTGTACATAAGTATACACTATATTTATTCTCATATAGAGTGTATTTATAGATATACAGAGATATATAGATTAGATGTGTGCATATATGCATACCTAAAAGAATAAGAATAAAGGAATACAATGCATTATCTAGCAGAAGCTGCTGAAATTCTGTGAGAAGGGCAAAGCCGAAGTGACGGGTCTCATTCTCCTCCTTGTCTGTGAAACAGACCACGCCAACAGGTCTGCTCTGCACTTGTGTAGAGAAGGAGGTGGGATGAACTGCAACAGAAAGTCATCCTTTGAACTGATAGCCAAAAAGCTCAATTTATAATGAAAACACTTGAGAATAAACTTTTCTGCTAACTTTGGTAGTTTTCCATCATGGCCTCTTGCCTTCTAAACTGAAACAGGTATTATGTTGTAATGCTGAGATGTCCAGCAGCAATTTTGATGTGGCAAACAGCAAGGGAGAGTTAGGGACATGCCTCAGCCATCTGAAGAGTGAAGAGTGGTGCTATAAACATAAAAACCCGACATCGTATCCTAGCAAAGGGAATAAGAAGGTGCGCAAAAAAGGTGGGGATCATTTAACGAAAAGAGTGACATCTGACTTTCTCTCCAGAAAAAAATGAACCACCATAAAACCCACCCACCCAACCAATGTTGTTCTTTTCAAAACTCTAAAACTTTCACAAGTATTTTTCTTAAGAAATGGCATAATTCTTGGTCTAATAAAAGTGCAGATCAGTATTTAGACCTAATCCTAAAGTGGTTTTTTTTACCCGCATTTTTATATTTTAGAAGGTTTCTGATAACTGTCTACCTTTAATACTGTTACATGAAGCAATTATTAAAGCTCCTGTTATTTTTCCTGTCTTAGTGCCTTCCTTCAGACTAAGTATGTGCAATAAAATTATACTGTTTCCTGATAATCCTGAAATCTAAGTGATTAAAGCAGTCTATTAGATCACTGTTGCATGCAGGTTAAGTAAAGGCAGACAGTACTCTGAAAGCTTATTTTATTTTTATTAGATCTATTGAAATATATTGTGGTGGTTTTTTTCCTTCTGAACAATATGTAGGCTTTTGGCCAAATCTTTAACTAGAAGATATGATTCAGCTGCTGACCATTAGGCATGGGCTGGCAAGCCAAAGCGTGGGCTGACTGTGAGATGATGAGACATCTTGTGAATTGCTGAGGCTTTCCTGTCACTTGGCTCATCATTATCTGCTGGTCCAGGTTGTGCTGCACTCTGTTCTGCTGCACTTTACTGGAAGCATTACTCCACACAAAATGTGATCTGATATCTGACTAGAACCATGTGAATGAAAGATAAATATGAAGATGAAAAGATAATATGAATATTGTGATAATGATTCAAGCATGTGAAAGTCTTATAGGCTATTCAAAGAAAAACTCCAAGCAGAAGGGAAGACTAGAGAAATTCTCCCACTGTGTTGGTATTTAGACTCCAGCTGGTGGGAGCACTAATTCAAGGAACTTTCACCATCTCTCACTGTAATAAAGGTTGTTTAAAATCTTCTGTTATCAAAATCAATTGAATTTGTGTTGCAGAAATCTTCCACCCTTTTATTTTTACTTCAGTGTCAAGAAGTCGAGTCTGATCAATGCAATCATAAAATGGATCAAGTTCTAAGGCTTCTTTACCTGGACTCCACATAGGGCTGAGGAAGACACCTGGAGGCAGGCACCTGGTATCTCTAACAGTACCTTTAGGCTAATGCTTTCATGTAGCATTTTCTGTAAGCTGGAAAGTCTGAAGAGATTTGACTTCATTCTCTTAGGAGAGTCATGATTTTACAGTCAAGAGATTGATACGATGATGTCGTCTTCTGCATAACTGCTGAGACTCTTAGACACCACCAGAATTACCACATGCACAATCGTTTACGATGACTGTAAGAGAAAATAGGAATCTACCATGCTAAGTCAGCGTGCAATAATTGGACAATAACAGAGATGAGTGAGGGCTGTAAAGTAGCAGAGACACTAGCTGTAGTGGTTTTGGCCTGGGCCAGGTTTTTCAGTAGCTGGGGGGCTAAAGAGTGGCTTCTTTAAACAAAAAGAGTTGCCAGAAGCTTCCCCTGTAGCTGACAGGATTTGGGCCAGTAAGTTTTAAGTTGGACCCTGCACCTGACCCAGACCTGGACAATTAGTGGTGGAAGTAAAGCCTCTGTGAATAACATATTTGAGTAGAAAAAGTTGTTGCGCAGTTGCAGAACTGCAGCAGCAACAGGGAGAGAGAATGTGAAAACATCTCCGCAGACACCAAGGTCAGTGAAGAAAGAAGGGGAGGAGGATGCCTAGGCATCGAGAAGGCTCCCCTGCGATATGCGGTGAGGACCATAGTCAAGCAGCTTGTCCCCCTGCAGTCCATGGAGGACCACCGGGAAGCAGAGATCCACTTTCAGCCCATAGGGGAGGTGCTCACGCCGGAGCGGGTAGATGCCTGAGGGAGGC